>JASVEL010006177.1:0-24937 GCA_032618575.1 Nicotiana noctiflora
AGTAGGCGCCATCACGATCCCGATGTTGGGGGAAAATCCGGGTCGTGACATAAGGAAATTTTAAAATTTGTTTGCCAACTTTAATTTGTGTTAGCTAGTTTTGATTTTCAAATCATGCTCTTGTTAGATTCAAATTCTGTTATTAGCCTTGATATGCTTAGATTAATTCAACTGTAAAATTGTATTGAGTTCTAGTAATGAATATAAAATAAGCTCATAAACACAAATAAAGTTTGCGATTCAGTCTAAGTATGGTTCATGTAGTTTAGCCTTCATATTTTCATTTGAATAAAAATAGTAATTCAATATGAATAGTTTAATTATCTACTTCTTTGAATGTTTGTAGGATTCTGTAAAAATAAAAGAATAGTTGTTCTGTTGGCCATTGGGCCTGTCCATTTGGTCTAGAAATTTGACCGATTTAGGCCACTAGGCATAAATATCTTAGTGTGCAACTCAGAATCTGTGCCCAAGCTGGACTTAACTCACCATGCTGTATTAGACCAGGATACTGCCACATGGGCTTTAATCAAGCCCCAAAATAAATGAAGGCTTAGGCTTATACAAGTCTATGGTCCAAACGTAATAATTCTTAAGTAATATTAAATAATCAAAATTTTTACTTTATTATTAGAGACAAAAACTAATAGAAAATATAGTGTGCTTTAGGATTGACCTCAAAATAAAAAGTGAGATGAGCTTCGCCGCTTTAAATATACAATTGCGGGACCCTCAAATAAATTGCTATATAAAATTTTAGACTTGGAAGGACCGTTTAGCAAATTTCATGGTCTTTTCTAAAGTTAACATAGACGTAGATACTTTTAGGCGCGATTTATAATAATATATTTTCTCAAGTACGGGTGTACATTTATGTGACCTAAATCTGAATCTCAACGAAATCAAAATGTGTTAAACGTGTGGTCCGAAATATATTTTCACGACGTTGCAATTATTGTAAAATCTAAAATAATAAAGCGGAATATCAATAAATGCATATAAAAATAAAATATATCTAGAAATCAGATAAAAATTAATACAACAGTTGAGCGACCATGCTAGAACCGCAGAATTTGGCGACTCTGAATGTCACGACCCCAAATCCGGTCGTGATGGCGCCCAGCACATTGCTAAGCCAGCCTGACCAATCACAATCGACCAAGGAGCTAGAAGCTCTCTTTAGCCTATTTAAGCATATTAATTTACGAAATAATAGTGATACATATAACGAAAACGGGAAACCAAGTCCCATAATACAACAACTCCCATAGACCAAGGGTCAAGAGTCATGAGCCTCTACTGAACATGAGTGTATAAAGGTTTACAAGATACCAAGTGCGAAAAGAAATGTCAATACAAAATCAAAAGACAGTAGGAAGGAATATCGGGTCCTGCGGACTCTGCAGCTACCTCGTATATCCCACGGATGTTGCCTCGCACAGCTACTGGATCACTGCTGAGAGGTACCTGGATCTGCACACAAGGTGCAGGGAGTAAAATGAGTACTGCCGGACTCAGTGGTAATAAACAAGGGTAAGACAGCGCAGATAAGAAATCCGCAATAAAGCACTATGTAAAACTGTAATCAAATACCCTGTCACAGAATTAATATATCAACTGTACCTGTACCAACAAGTACCAGCAAAACAGTATAATAGCTATCAGATGTAGCTAAATGCAATGCAATGCATGATATGACCGCTACGACGCGTAGCCGGATCCAATTTGGGTACTCGTGCTCACTGTGGGGGTTCAGACTCCGGAGGGGCTCCTACAGCCCAAGCACAATATTAATATCACACCTGCTGCGGCACGCAGCCCGATCCGACATATATACCGTTGCGGCGCGCAGCCCGATCCACTACCAGTCAGCTAATATGCAAATATAGCCTCGCAGGCCCAAAACTAGTTTGAAAACATCTTTTATCATTTTTCAGTTGGAAAACAGTAATATCAAGTTCCAGAGATTGGAAATAGCATGATAACAGAAATAGCTACGGACTGGTAGTAAACTAGCATGTCTATATGATAAGACCATGATAACGATCCTCGCGGGATCCAATAACTGGCTCACGGCCCACAAGTATACTCAACCGCCCAAGAAGGGGGTTCAACGGCTCGAGAATAGCCAATAATACAGTATCAACAGGTCGGACTAATATATAGTCTCCGGTTCATGATCGACCCCGCACTCTCAAGAGTGTGCGTGTCTCGCCGCTATACAGCGTCACAAAGTGGTATACCGGGGTTTCGAACCCGCTCTGGTCATCACCCACATCTATTACTCACCTCAATACAGCACGACGATTATTCCGCAATGCCCTTGCCACGAGAATCAACCTCCGCACGCGTAGAATCTGCTCAAATACAGTAGAAATACAACAAATTAGGCCAATGGGACGTCACCCAATCAATACAACTCGATTTACATCAAAATTCCCAAAGTTGTCAAAACCCGACTTTCGGTACGCTTATCGAAAAATCACGAAAGTCACATATTCGGAACCCTTATCTCAATACGAGTCTATGCATATCAATTTTACCAAATTCGGACTCCATTTGCCCATTCAAAACCTTGATTTTCTAAAGTCCAAGCCTAGGGCTAAATCCTCCATAAATTACCCCAAATTCCTCCATTTTCATGATATAATTGCATAATATTACCAATACTAATCATAGTTTAAGTCCATAGATGATTACCCTGATGATTTCCCTTGAATTTCTCTTCAAAATCGCCCAAATCGCCTCTAAAGCCGAGACCCAAATGTGTGAAATGTTTCTGAAATTTTCTAACTTCTGATACACTTAACTCACTGCGATTTTCGCTTCTGCGGATAAAATTCCGCTCCTACGAGTCCGTATCCGCGACCAGAGGGTCGCTTCAGCGGTTCCAGGCCTAGCCGGCCAATTCCACTTCTGCGAGAAAAGGACCGCTTATGCGTGTCCGCTTCCGCGATTGAACCTCCGCTTCTGCGAAAACGCCCGCTTCTGCGTACCAGAGTCCGCTCCTGCGGACTCGCCCAGGCGGTAAAGAACCCGCTTCTGCGGACTTCCCCCTTTTTCATCAAGTCCGCTTCTGCGGTCACCCACTCGCACCAGCGACGCCGCTTCAGCGGAAAGGATTCCGCTTCTGCGATTCCAAGCGCTCCTGCGCTCCTCAGTCCGCTCCTGCGGACTCGCCTCCGCGCCCACATTTCCGCAGGGGCGAAAATGACAGAACCAGAACACTTCAACCTGCAATTTCCATGATTTTCTTCCGTTTAACCATCCGAAAACACCCCGAGGCCCCCGGGACCTCATCCAAACATACCAACACATCTTAATACCTTATTCGAACTTGCTCAAATCCTCAAAACACGTCTAACAACATCAAAAATCCATAATTCACATCGAATTCAAGCCTAAATTCCTTAAAACTTTCCGAATTACACATTCAATCAAAAACCCGACCAAACGACGTCCGAATGACCTGAAATTTTGCAGGCACATCCAAAATCACCTAACGGAGCTACTGCAACTGTCGGAATTCCATTCCGACCCCCGGATCGAAATCTCACCTACCGTTCGAATTTCGCCAAAATTCAACCTTAGCCAATTCAAGCCTATTTCTACACCGGGTCTCCAAATTAAATTCCGATCGCTCCCCTAAGTCACAAATCATCTCCCGGAACTAACCGAATCATCAGAATCCGATTCCGAGCCCTCTAACCAAATAGTCAACTCCGGGTTGACTTTCCTTATTCAAGTTTCCTTCACAAAGGCTATATGCCTCATTTCCAATCCAAATCACTCCTAACTCACCCGATAGACTTTAACATTGATATAAAAGCATAAAACATACAATTTCAACATAACGGGGTGGTAATTCCCGTGACGACGGGCCGGGTCGTCACATTCTCCCCCTCTTAAGCAAACGCTCGTCCTCGAGCGGGTCAAGAAACATACCTGAAGTCTCAAACAAGTGAGGATATCCGCTCCGCATCTCCCGCTCGATCTCCCAAGTGGCCTCCTCCACCGGTCGACCTCTGCACCGAACCTTAACTGATGCAATCTCTTTAGACCTCAATTTTCTCACCTGACGACCCAAAATAGCAATAGGTTCCACATCATAGGATAGATCGTCATCAAGCTGGATGGTACTGAAGTCTAATACATGAGACGGATCTCCAATGTACTTCCGGAGCATAGACACATGGAATACTGGATGAACGCCGGATAAGCTGGGCGGCAAGGCCAACTCATATGCCACCTCTCCAACTCTCCTAAGTATCTCAAAAGGACCAATATACCTGGGACTCAACTTTCCTTTCTTCCCAAACCTCATAACACCCTTCATAGGTGAAATCTTCAACAATACTCGGTCACCAACCATGAAAGACAACTCTCGAACTCTACGGTCCGCATAACTCTTCCTGACGAGACTGTGCTGTACGAAGCCTCTCCTGGATCAACTTTGCTCTATCCAGAGCATCCTGGACTAACTCAGTCCCTATCAATCTAACCTCACGAGGCTCAAACCATCCCACGGGGGATCTACACCGCCTGCCATACAATGCCTCATACGGGGCCATCTGAATACTCGACTGATAACTGTTGTTGTAGGAAAACTCAGCAAGTGGTAGGAACTCATCCCACGAACCACCAAAATCAATCACACAAGCTCGCAACATATCCTCCAAGATCTGAATAGTGCGCTCAGACTGTCCGTCTGTCTGGGGGTGAAATGCTGTACTCAACTCGACCCGTGTACCCATCTCTCGCTGAAATGCTCTCCAAAACTGAGAAGTGAACTGAGTACCCCTGTCGGATATGATAGACACCGGAACTCCATGCAACCGAACAATCTCTCGAATAAAGATCGCTGCCAACCGCTCCGATGAGTAGGTAGTACTAACTGGAATGAAGTGAGCTGACTTGGTCGGTCTATCCACAATCACCCATACAGAATCAAACTTCCTCGCCGACCGAGGGAGTCCAGTAACAAAGTCCATAGTGATCCTCTCCCATTTCCACTCAGGAATATCAATGCGCTGAAATACACCGCCGGGCCTCTGATGCTCGTACTTAACCTGCTGACAGTTGAGGCACCGTGCTACGTGTCTGACAATGTCTATTTTCATCTTTCTCCACCAATAGTGTTGTTTCAAATCTTGATACATCTTAGCGACTCCTGGATGAATAGAATACCGTGAGCTATGGGCCTCCTCCAGAATCAACTCACGAAGGCCATCAACATTGGGCACGCATATCCGGCCCTGCATCCTCAATACACCGTCACTATCAATGGTGACATCTCTAGCATCATCATGCTGAACTCTGTCCCTCAGGACAACCAACTGTGGATCATCATACTGGCGCTCACGAATACGATCATATAGAGATGACCGAGATATAACACAAGCCAATACCCTGCTGGGCTCCGAAATATCTAACCCCACTAGCCGATTGGCTAGCACCTGAACATCATAAGCAAGTATTCTCTCCTCAGCTGGAATATATGCCAAGCTCCCCATACTGACCGCCTTCCGGCTCAAAGCATCGGCCACCACATTGGCCTTCCCCGGATGATATAATATAGTAATGTCATAATCCTTCAGCAACTCCAGCCATCTTCGCTTTCTCAAATTAAGGTCTTTCTGTTTGAACAAGTGCTGGAGACTATGATGGTCGGTATACACCTCACAAGACACACCGTACAAATAGTGTCTCCAAATCTTCAATGCATGAACAATGGCGGCTAGCTCCAAATCATGAACAAGATAGTTCTTCTCATGTGGCTTCAACTGCCGAGAAGCATAAGCAATTACCTTACCTTCCTGCATTAACACACAGCCTATCCCCACTCTCGAGGCATCACAATAAACGGTATATGAACCCGAAGCCGATGGCAATACTAACACTGGAGCTGTGGTCAAAGCTGTCTTGAGCTTTCTGAAAGCTCTCCTCGCACTCATCCGACCACACGAATGGTGCACCCTTCCGGGTCAATTTAGTCAACGAAGAAGCAATGGATGAAAATCCCCGAACAAACCGGCGATAATACCCCGCCAGGCCGAGAAAACTCTCGATCTCTGTAGCTGAGGACGGTCTAGGCAAACTCTGCACCGCCTCTATCTTTTTCTGATCAACCTGAATACCATCACGAGACACCACATGTCCCAGAAATGCTACGGACTCGAGCCAAAACTCGCACTTGGAGAATTTAGCATATAGCTTCTCCTCTCTCAATCTCTGCAACACAATACTCAAATGCTGAGCATGCTCCTCCTGACTACGGGAGTAGACTAGAATGTCATCAATGAACACAATCACAAATAAATCCAAATAAGGCATGAACACACTGTTCATCAGATGCATAAATGCTGCTGGGGCGTTGGTCAGCCCAAACGACATCACAAGAAACTCATAATGACCATATCGGGTCCTGAATGCGGTCTTCATAATATCCGAGTCCCTGATCTTCAACTGATGATAGCCTGAACGAAGATCGATCTTAGAAAACACCCTCGCACCCTGTAACTGATCAAACAAATCATCTATGCGCGGTAGAGGGTACTTGTTCTTCACTGTCACTTTGTTCAATTGCCTATAATCAATACACATTCGCATGGAACCATCTTTCTTTTTAACAAATAATACCGGCGCACCCCACGGAGACACACTAGGGCGGATGAAACCCTTATCCAGAAGCTCTTGAAGTTGCTCTTTCAATTCTTTCAACTCAGCTGGTGCCATCCGATAAGGAGGAATGGATATAGGCTGAGTGCCCGGCACCAAGTCAACGCCAAAATCAATATCCCTGTCCGGCGGCATGCCCGACAGGTCTGAGGGGAATACATCTGAGAAGTCCCTCACAACAGGTACAGAATCAATGCTAGGAGACTCAGCTCCCACATCTCTCACAAAAGCTAAGTACGATAAACACCCTTTTTCAACCATCTTCCGAGCTTTTAGGAACGAAATAACACGGCTAGGGACGAAATCGGTCGAACCCCGCCACTCAATCTGAGAAATACCAGGAATGGCCAACGTAACTGTCTTAGCATGACAGTCCAATATAGCATGATACGGAGACAACCAGTCCATACCCAATATAACATCAAAGTCCACCATCCCCAACAATAACAAATCCGCCTGGGTCTCCAGACCCCCAATAGATATAACACAGGATCTATAGACATGATCCACAACAATCGTATCACCCACGGGGGTGGATACATGAACAGGTAAATCAAGACTACCACGAGTCGCACCCAAGTGATGTGCAAAATAAGAGGACACGTAAGAATATGTGGACCCCGGATCAAATAGAACAGAGGCATCTCTGTGACAGACAGAAATGATACCTGTAATCACTGCATCGGAGGCAACTGCATCACGCCTGTCAGGAAGTGCATAGAAACGTGCCTGGCCTCCACCAGATCTCTCCTCGCCCCTGGGGCGACCACGAGAAGACTGACCTCCACCTCTACTAGACTGAGATGGTGCTGAAGAGGAGGGCTGATCCCTCTGCCGAGTCCTGCCCCTACGTAGTCGAGGGCAATGTCTCCTCATGTGGCCAAACTCACCACATTCATAACATGCACCTGGTGCTGGAGAAGTAGGTGCTGCACTCTGGGCTGGGAGGGCACTAAGTGATGACTGACCCTGCTGAAACCCCTGTCGACCACGACCATAAGAACCTCCGCTCTGCTCCGGGCGGCCTGAATGAGAAGGTCTAGATGAGCGACCTCGGCTCTGCTGGGAATGCCCTCTAGATGGAGCACCGCTGAAACTGCCGGAACCGCGAGGCCTCTTGGCCTCCCGCTCCTCTCTTTCTCGGCGACGATCCGCCTCAATGGAGCGTGCCATATCAGCTACCTGCTCAAACGATGATGACAGAACTCGCTCGCCGGTCATAAGAATACGGATAGAGTAGTTGAGGCCATCAATGAACCTCCCGATCCTCTCCCTATCCAGTGGGGATCATCCATGTGGCATGCCTAGCCAGCTGAGTGAATCTAAGCTCATACTGGGTCACGGACATGTCGCCCTGAATTAACCACTCGAACCGGCGACGTAGGCTCCTCGCGACGAGACCGAGGTACATATTTCTCTAGAAAGAGAGTAGAGAAACTGCTGCCATGTGAGAGGTGCTGCTCTTGCGGGCCTACGCCTCTCAAACTCCTCCCACCAATCAAATGCGGGACCAGTGAACTGAAATGTAGTAAATCAAACTCCGCTGGACTCAAGAATACCAGCCGTACGTAGCATCCTCTGACACTTATCCAAGAAACCACGGGCATCCTCGCCCTCAACGCCACCGAAATGGGGTGGTTGAAGTCTACCAAATCTCTCAAGACGACGCCGCTCGTCATCGGGCATAACTCTGAACCATATGCTGCGGAGGCCGGAGCCGGTGCGGTGGAGGAATAACCGGGTGCAACCACCGAGCGGGGACTACCTGCGGCATCTGAAGTCCCCGAACAACCGGCTCCGGTTGTGCGAGCTGCGTGGGTCTGCGACCACCCACCGGCCGAGATGTAGCTACGGCGGCGGTGGCTGAAACTACCCGAGCCAAGCCGGAATACACCGATAATATCCGAGCAAGAGTCTCCCGAAGACCGGGAATAGCAATAGATATAGTCCGGCCCTCTGAACCGGGGCTGCCGGAGCATCAACCACCGGGGTCGCTCCCGAGCCGGTACAACAAGCGGGTCGGTGGCGCGCCGCCTCGGCCGCCTACCTCTACCTCTAGCACGACCGCGCCCGCGGCCTCTAACGGTGGCAATGAAGGTCGTCCACCTCGTCCCGATGCTCGCGTTCTCGCCATCCGCGAGAGAATAGAATATAGAAGTTCGGTTCTCGGAATAACAAGATCGCACGACGGAGTTCAAGAAAAGTGAAGTTTTCCTAAAGGTTCGCGGCCTCCCGAGGATAAGTACAGGCGTCCCCGTACCGATCCACAAGACTCTACTAACCGGCTCAAGACTCGTGAGGCCTAGTAAACCTAGGCTCCGATACCAACTTGTCACGACCCCAAATCCGGTCGTGATGGCGCCCAACACATTGCTAAGCCAGCCTGACCAATCACAATCGACCAAGGAGCTAGAAGCTCTCTTTAGCCCATTTAAGCATATTAATTTACGAAATAACAGTGATACATATAACGAAAACGGGAAACCAAGTCCCATAATACATCAACTCCCATAGACCAAGGGTCAAGAGTCATGAGCCTCTACTGAACATGAGTGTATAAAGGTTTACAAGATACCAAGTGCGAAAAGAAATGTCAATACAAAATCAAAAGACAGTAGGAAGGAACATCGGGTCCTGCGGACTCTGCAGCTACCTCGTATATCCCACAGATGTCGCCTCGCACAGCTACTGGATCACTGCTGAGAGGTACTTGGATCTGCACACAAGGTGCAGGGAGTAAAATAAGTACTGCCAGACTCAGTGGTAATAAACAGGGGTAAGGCAGCGCAGATAAGAAATCCGCAATAAAGCACTAGGTAAAGCTGTAATCAAATACCCTGTCACAAAAATCAATATCAAATGTACATGTACCATCAAGTACCAGCAAAACAGTATAACATCTATCAGATGTAGCTAAATGCAATGCAATGCATGATATGACCGCTACGATGCGTAGCCCGATCCAGTTTGGGTACCCGTGCTCATTGTGGGGGTTCGGACTCCGGAGGGGCTCCTACGGCCCAAGCACAATATCACTGCGGTGTGCAGTCCGATCCAACATATATACCGCTGCGGCGTGCAGCCCGATCCACTACCAGTCAGCTAATATGCAGATACAGCCTCGCAGGCTCAAAAGTAGTTTTTGAAAACTCTTTTATCATTTTTCAGTTGGAAAACAGTAATATCAAGTTCCAGAGATTTGGAATTAGCATAATAACAAAAATAGTTGCGGACTAGTAGTAAACTAGCATGTCTATATGATAAGACCATGATAAAGATCCTCGCGGGATCCAATAACTGGCTCACGGCCCACAAGTATACTCAACCGCCCAAGAAGGGGGTTCAACGGCTCGAGAATAGCCAATAATATAGTATCAACAGGTCGGACTAATATATAGTCTCCAGTTCATGATCGACCCCGCACTCTCAAGAGTGTGCGTGTCTCGCCGCTATACGGCGTCACAAAGTGGTATACCGGGGTTTCGAACCCGCTGGTCATCACCCACATCTATTACTCACCTCAATACAGCGCGACGACTTATTCCGCAATGCCCTTGCCACGAGAATCAAGCTCCGCACGCGTAGAATCTGCTCAAATACAGTAGAAATACAACAAATTAGGCCAATGGGACGTCACCCAATCAATACAACTCGATTTACATCAAAATTCCCAAAGTTGTCAAAACCCGAATTTCGGTACGCTTATCGAAAAATTACGAAAGTCACATATTCGGAACCCTCATCTCAATACGAGTCTATGCATATCAATTTTACCAAATTCGGACTCCATTTGCCCATTCAAAACCTTGATTTTCTAAAGTCCAAGCCTAGGGCTAAATCCTCCATAAATTACCCCAAATTCCTCCATTTTCATGATATAATTGCATAATATTACCAATACTAATCATAGTTTAAGTCCATAGATGATTACCTGATGATTTCCCTTGAATTTCTCTTCAAAATCGCCCAAATCGCCTCTAAAGCCGAGACCCAAATGTGTGAAATGTTTCTGAAATTTTCTAACTTCTGATACACTTAACTCACTGCGATTTTCGCTTTTGCGGATAAAATTCCGCTCCTACGAGTCCGTATCCGCGACCAGAGGGTCGCTTCAGCGGTTCCAGGCCTAGCCGGCCAATTCCGCTTCTACGAGAAAAGGACCGCTTATGCGCGTCCGCTTCCGCGATTGAACCTCCGCTTCTGCGAAAACTCCCGCTTCTGCGCACCAGAGTCCGCTCCTGCGGACTCGCCCAGGCGGTCAAGAATCCGCTTCTGCGGACCTTCCCATTTTCCATCTAGTCCGCTTCTGCGATCACTGACTCGCATCAGCGATGCCGCTCCTGCGCACCTAGTCCGCTTCTGCGGACTCGCTCCTGCGTCCAAAATTCCGCAGGAGCGGAAACAACAGAACCAGAACTCTTCAACCTGCAATTTCCATGATTTTCTTCCGTTTAACCATCCGAAAACACCCCGAGGCCCCCGGGACCTCATCCAAACATACCAACACATCTTAATACCTTATTCGAACTTGCTCAAATCCTCAAAACACGTCTAACAACATCAAAAATCCATAATTCACATCGAATTCAAGCCTAAATTCCTTAAAACTTTCCGAATTACACATTCAATCAAAAACCCGACCAAACGACGTCCGAATGACCTGGAATTTTGCAGGCACATCCAAAATCACCTAACGGAGCTACTGCAACAGTCGGAATTCCATTCCGACCCCCGGATCGAAATCTCACCTACCGTTAGGATTTCGCCAAAATTCAACCTTAGCCAATTCAAGCCTATTTCTACACCGGGTCTCCAAATTAAATTCCGATCACTCCCCTAAGTCACAAATCATCTCCCGGAACTAACCGAATAATCAGAATCCGATTCCGAGCCCTCTAACCAAATAGTCAACTCCGGGTTGACTTTCCTTATTCAAGTTTCCTTCACAAAGGCTATATGCCTCATTTCCAATCCAAATCACTCCTAACTCACCCGATAGACTTTAACACTGATATAAAAGCATAAAACATACAATTTACAACATAACGGGGTGGTAATTCTCGTGACGACGGGCCGGGTCGTCACACTGAATTTAAATAAGTAAATCCCGTTATGACTTTCCTTAAATTGGAAAAATTTATTCCTTTATTATATGCCTTTCCGGGGTATAGTAATTCGGTGAAAAAGGATGTGTGACAGCTCTGGCGACTCTACTGGGGATAAGAAACCCAGAACTTTGGTTCAGGGTTTAAGAATTCAAGCTCCGAATAATTGATGTATTTGTTTATATCTAATTTCTCTATATGTTCTTGATTAATGTGCTAAATGCTTTACAGCTTTGATATTTATTTGAATTGTATATTACATTGTGCCGAAAAAACCTTCTCTTCTTACCTCCGAGGATGTTCTTACTGGTTGAGACTCCCCATTCTGTTAGTGGCATACCCAAAATAAGAAAAGAGGTCGGACAAGTTGCTAAGCCGGACAATCCCGCGGGTCTCCGGTACGTAGCCCCCTCCTCGACTCAAGTTGTCCGCTCGGGTACACAGTCTAGAACAAATAACCAGGTTTTGAACCTAGAAATATGGACGTTTATTTGCATCACGTATGACTTAGGGGACTCAACACAGGGGTTGGGTCCGTCTAGGACAGATAACCCAAATATGAAAAGACCATCATGATTATGTTTGCATTTATTTGTCTCGGGCCATCATGCTGACCGGTTTAAAAAAAAAGAGAAGAAAAAAAAATTGAAAGAAAAGAAAAGAGAAAATAACAATTGTTGATTTTAGAAGAAAACCGATACTCAAATGCTATCTAAACCCTGTCGAAATTTTGTGAAGGGATTTTAAAATAAGAAAATTCATTGATTTGTACTAATTAGCTTTTGGGTTATGAAAATGAATAAATATAAATTTTTTTTTGTTTTGTTTTCAAAAAATAAAAAATTATAATTAGATTTGCCAATGAAAATAAAAAGTTTTGTCTTCAAAAATAGTTGGAATAATTCAATTTTGCCAAACAATTAAAAAAAATGGCTTGTCTAAAAAATAATTTGACCGAACTACGCCGGTTTGATTCTCGTCTTTTGGGGCGTGATACGTAGGCAACCCTTAACGGGTCCAACCAACTCATTTGTGTAAATAGCCAAAAAACATCAAAATTAGTCATAGATCAAGTGATGCCATTTTGTAAAAAATAGCCGAATGACCCGAAAGGGCACCGGAAGGCTATTTATGCAAAAACGGCCTCTTTTTGAGTCATTCCCCAATATTAGCAAGCACATCCTTAAAAATCTTCATTTGAAGTGCTGAAAGGCCGTATTTACAAAATTGAGCTTTATTTTTGAAATTAGAATTGTGAAAAATATATATTGTTTTTTTTCTTTTAGGTCATAATAAAATCACCGTAATAAATATGCAGGATGAGCACGATTCAAAATGAACCTTTTTCAATCATGAATAAAATTCCTTTGGAGTTACGTCTATGGTGGGATGATCTGAATAAAGATGGACAAGACGAAGTCAAGAAATATTTGAAAGGTCTTACTGGGTTACTCGATATTGTGCCTCGACGAGATATCATTAGAGCATTAGTCACTTGTTGGGATCCGGAACACAATGTATTTCATTTTTCGGACTTCGAGCTTACCCCAACATTAGAGGAAGTTGCTAGTTACATTAGGAAAGATGAGGTTCCCTTGAAGGACAAATACCCGGTTGCTTCAAGAGCTGTTACCGCTCACAAATTTCTAGATTCCTTGAAAATAGCCCGGAGTGTTCATAATGAAGATCTGGCTAATGGCTTTTGTACTATGAATTTCATATATCATAGATATGGTCATATCAGAGGCTTCAACAACCCGGGAAACAAGATTTGTAGCAAAACAAACCGTACAAAATGGGAGAAGCATAGATGTTTTGCTTTCATGGTAGCCTTTTTGGGTCTGATAGTGTTTCCAAGGAAAGATGGGAACATCGATATAAGAATATCTGGAATTGTTAGTGCTCTCCTCACTCAAGATAATAGTACTTTGGCACCTATGGTGTTAGCTGATATCTTTCACGGCCTCACAACTTGTAAAGCCGGAGTAGATTTCTTCGAGGGATGCAATTTGTTATTACAAATGTGGATGATCGAGCACTTGTGCCATCGTCCTCAATTTTTGAGCTATGGGTCTCTAGAGAAAACATGCATAGAAGAATTGTACATGAGGATTAAAGGGGTCAAATTTTCAGAAGGATTAAAGGGGTCAAATTTCCAGAAGAATTGTACATGTTAATGAAATCATATACATGCCAACAAAAGGGTCGCATTTTCTCTTAATGGGGCTTAAAAGTATTCAACCCTATGCTCCATATCGAGTTTTACGAGAACTCAAAAGATATCAGATAGTACCATAAGATGGAGACCTCAGCACTCAAGTAATTGAGATTAGTCACGACGGACAATTCCCTGAAGCAAAAGTCCTTCAAATTTGGAATGAATGCCAATGCTTAAAATCAGATACTTGTGTGAGGGATCGGGCTAAAGGCGAAGTGTCATCTTGCTATTCTGTTTGATATAAGAGATATTGTGAGCATGAAAGACCAGCGAAAAGGCCTGACATCCAAGAATTTGCTGAGTGTCAAAGGAGCAGTGGGATTGGTTGCCCAAAGAAAATGAGTACCGGACAAAGATTAGCATGCTGGAAAAATAATTCCAAGACCTCAAGTTTGAAAATAGTGTACAGGCAGCAGCAGACGAGGGTGATAAAAAGAAATCGGTTAAAGAAAATAAGGCATTATAAGCTCAAATTTAGAAAATGAGGATAGGAGCTGAAACCCCTGTCCGAAATGCCCGAAATGCAAAGTTGGTCGATAATTTGCGACAAAAAGTGAGTGATTATAGTTTTGACCTTGACAAAGCAGAAAAAGAACTAGCCGGGGTTCAGAGACAATTGGCTAAAAATGCAGAGGCAAGGGTCCGCATGATTCAACAACTGAAAGAAGAGCACGATATCGAAGTTCCAGATTGAGGAAAAATGTTATTACTATAGAGGTAAAAATTAGCAAACAAGCGAAATAATTTAGTATGGAAAGAGAACATTGCTATACGGCCTTAGCACAATTAGAAATGGATCTGCAACAACTTCAAGAGAAAAATCAACGCACTTTAGAGGCTCGGACTGAACAAATTGGGCGGTTACTTCAGGAAAAGGGATGATCAGAGAAAGAATCCTTGACATTGTTCATTATATCACTCGGAAGTACCAGATATGTGAAGATATGACCCAGGCTACATTGTTTGCCTCAGTGATGATATTCGTGAAACAAATAATAGGTGACCTAGACCGACTCCAAAATGGACTTGCATATAGGCCCACGGCGAGACCGAACGATGTCCCGTGGGCACCAGGATCTTTGATGTATTCTTGAGTCTATATTGCATTAGGTTAAGCATTCGAGTCTGTATTTTTCATTCTACATTTCAATTCAAACAGTTGTTTAGAGGGTCATAGTTTGGTTATCATTTAGAGTCCATCTTTGTAGTTGTTGCTGGCTATTAATAAATTTGAAAATTCCAAAAAATGGTATTTGTATTCTTTATTTCTCTTTTCTTCAAACATATGCGCAATAGGCAAATTTATATGATCGATATTAATCATATAAACACAAATCAAAACAACATTAAATAATAAAAAGAAAAAAAATAAAAGGAAGAAAAAGAAAGAAAAAATGATGATGATGAAAATGAAAAATTATGATGAAAGGAGAAAGAAAAGCCATAGCAAAAGAATTGGCAAAATAAGGAAAATGCAAAAATGAATGAAAAACCATAATTAAGAAAGCCGGAATGATGCATATGGCCGATCAAAATTGTTTAAATATGTTTGTGCTCCCAATGTGTGATTATTTGATCAATAATGACCTAACCACTAACGAGCGTTGTTGTTGTTAAGTCCAGACAGGTGGTTTTTAGCTAGCTGGCATTCTGGCAACTCATCAGTACAATACTCGCTCTAAAGATATGACGAAAGCTATTATCCAAGAGATTGAGGCTACAATTGTTGGCCCGACTCAGGATGATGAGGTGGTAGATATAAGTGCTATGAAGGAAGAAATGTACAAGCTTAAGCAATAGATGGCCGAAATGTACCAGCCTGGGCGAAGAGACAACCTTTACCCATATACCCTGCCAATCCTACTTATGTTCCTACACCCGTCCAAATACAAGACCCTCCCACAGTAAATTCATCCACTGCCTACCCCACATACCCTTCATACTATACAACCACCTCACAAACACCACCGCCTCCTCCACTACCAAAACAGATCCCACCACCACCACCCCCTGTTGCTCCCGTGTATGTGGCTCCTCCACCGGCCACATTACACAAGTCTTCTAGTGAACCCTATTTCATACCCAAGACAATAATTATTATCCACCAGAACCTACCTTCCGACATCATGATTCTTATCCTTACACTCCTCTCATTGACATATCTGAGGAAGAGAAACCACCCAAAAACCCTGAACAAGAAGAAATGATCTGTAACGTGAAAAGTCTTGAACAATCTTTTCGGAACATGCAAGATCTTGGGGGGAAGCGAGTGTAGCCTATAAAGATCTATGTTTATTCCCAGAAGTGCAATTACCGGCAAGTTTTAAATTGCTGAAGTTTGATCTCTGTGACAGTCACGGTGACCCGATAGCATATTTAAGAGGATTTTGTAGCAAAATGCGAGGTGTCGGTGGAAAAGATGAGGTGTTGATGGCTTATTTCAGTTAGAGCCTTAGTGGATCATCTTTAGAGTGGTACACAAGGCAGGACCATACTCGCTGGTTTACCTGGGATGATTTAGCTCAGGCTTTTGCTAATCACTTCTAGTATAATTTAGAAATTGTTCCTGACAAACTTTCCCTGGCAAAGATAGAGAAGAAGCCAAGAGATAGCTTACGAGAATACGGGTTCAGGTGGAGAGAGCAAGCTGCCGGAGTGGAACCACTATGAAAGAAGGTGAAATGGTGGACTACTTCTTGCAAGCTCTAGAGCCCATATATTACGGGTATTTGGTGTCAGTTGTCGGAAAGACATTTAATAAAGTCGTCAAGATGGGGAGTATAGTAGAGGAAGGCTTAAAATCTAACAAGATCATGAGCTACTTGGCGATAAAGGCCACAAATCAGGCCATCCAGACGGGCACTAGATGGGTCCTTGGAAAGAAAAAGAAAGAAGAGGTGGCGGTTGTAGAAGGAAGAACATGGTCCAGGGGTCCTACTTCTTACTATCATCAACCTCACCCACATCATCAACCTTACCCATTAGCACCATGTGGCCCACCACAACATTATTATCATCCCCCTGTTCCACACTTTTCAGTCCACCATGCTCAAACTTAACCACAACCACAAGCACCATGGCGTGCACCCACTCCACACAACACCTATCATACCTAGAATACATATACACCTCCCAAAGCATAGAGAAACCTTGGTGGAACAGGTTTTCGCCCGAACCCTGCTGTCAGAAATTATAGGCTGCAAAAGAAAAAGACTTTCACTCCATTAGGAGAATCATACACCAGTCTATTTTACAGACTGAGGCAGCTCAGAATCCTAAACCCCATTAAACCAAAAATCCTAAACCTACCACCAAGGAACCCGGACCATTCCATCAGCTGCGAGTATTGTTCAGGAGCTCCAGGGCACGACACGGAGAAATGTTGGCACTTAAAGCAATTTAGGAGCTCATTGATTCACGGATAATTGAAGTCCAGGCCCTCGAAACTCCTAATATTACATAGAATCCCTTACCTGTTCATCATGAAGCTCATATGATCGAGTTGGTACAAAGGGGAGAATGTAAAAAGCCATCTCAGATGGTAATGATGATCAAAGTAAGCGAAAGCAAGATAGATGAGAAAGTAGTAGGGGGGGGGGGAAGCAATGATTGTAGTTAAACAAGTGGTGGATGAGCCAGTGTTGGTAGAAAAACCTGAGCCAGTGAAAGTGATATTACCGGGAGCAAGTGAAAAGCCCGTGTTAATTGTGAAAGGGACCCAAGCAGAATCGGTCATTATCAAACTGGTAACTCAATTGCCCGTTGTGGATGAAAAAGCTGTACCATAGAACTACAACTAAGTGACTGTCATGTATCAGGGGTAAGAGGTTAGAGATGAAATTTGTGAAACTCACGGTTTGACGAGATCGGGGAGGTGCTTTGCCCCCCAAGAATTAAGAGAAGCTAAACTCACCAAGGATAATCCGACTAATGTGACAAAGGCTGTCACTGAGGAGGCCAAGGAATTTTTGAGGAAAATGAAGGCGCATGTGTCACGACCCGAATTTTCCCCCAACATCGGGATCATGATGGCGCCTACTCGTAGTAGCTAGGCAAGCCTCTTTATTCACACTATCCTGCTTAACAATACTTCATACTCAATTTAATAACCAAAATCATAATCTTAATTAAACAAGTGCGGAAGACTTTATAAAAATAGAAAAATAAGTAGTTTCAAGGTATCTGATACTGAAATCCTCTACCAAAGACGTGGAGTCACCAACTCACGAACTACTACTGAATACTACACATAAAAGTCCTGAAAGAAATATAACATAATCTGTTTGTCTCGGAACAAAGAGACTACAGCTAGTAACATAAGTAAAGGGAGAGACGCCGGGCCTGCGGACGCCTGCAAGCTACCTCGGTCTCAAATATGATCATCTCCCATGCAAAAGGTCTACTGCTGCTGCTCCTGATCGAAACCTGGACCTGTGCAAAAATGCACAGAAGTGCAGTATCAGCACCATCGACCCCATGTGCTGGTAAGTGCCTGGCCTATCCCGGCGAAGTAGTGACAAGCCTAGGACTAGACACCCACATAAACCTGTGCAGTTCTATATATATGTATACCACAAGCTAACGAGAAATAAGCAAGTAACAAATCAACAAGGAATATCTCAAAAAAACTCAACAGTTAACAACAGTTAATAAGTTCACAAGGAAAATAAAGTATAATGGAAAAACAAGTAATATCAAGTCAAGGAATGGCAAATAGTTTTACGGCATCACCCTTCGTGCCTTTACTCTCATCCTCACCAAATAAGCAAATAAAGTGCACGGCATCAACCTTCGTGCATAATCAATATCAAGGCACGACATTAACCTTCGTGCATAATCAATAACAAGGCACGGCATTAACCTTCGTGCATAAATAATAAATCAAGGCACGGCATCGCACTTCGTGCATTATCACTCTTCCTCACCCAAATAACAATCACAGTTAAGGGCAAATAATGAAACGGTAAATCATGAACCGTCCCGGCAAGGGACACAATAATCATCACAACAAAGTCCCGTCAAGGGCAATCAATATCTCACTTCACAACAAGTCCCGACAAGGGAAAACAATAGAAATTCTACAATCCGACAAGGGTTCAACAATTTATCTTCAAATATGTCTCACAACAAGTATAAACAACGACTCACGGTCATGCTAGACGCTAGTGTATGGATGTTCGTCACCACAGCCCATACACCGCACTCAATCACAAATCACATAGCACATAACCCTATTCACTCAAGCTAGGATAGAACAAACACTTACCTCGAATGTTTACGAACAATTCAATCCGTGGCAATGCCTTTTCCTTTCAAATTTGGCTCTAATCCAATCGTATCTATACACAATTGATTTAATATCATCAATACTACTCAACAAACTAATTCATAAGGCCAATTACAACTTTTACAACATTCTGCCCGGAATAGTGAATTTCGACCCCGGGCCCACATGGTCGGAACTCGGGGTTCAGACCAAAATCCGGTTACCCATCCCCCCACGAGTTCAAGTATATGATTTGTTTTAGAATCGGACCTCAATTCGAGGTCCAATTTCCTAATTCATGAAAAAACCCTATATTCTACCAAAAACAAGAAATTCTACCATGAAAACCTTTGATTTCTATTGAAAAACATGTTTAATGTTGTTAGGAATTGAAAGAATTAAGTAAAAAGTGACTTACAATTGTTTTGAAGAAGAGGGAGTTCGTGAAAAATTGCCAATGGGTGTTTTTGGGTTGTGAAATGTGAAAAATGAAGCTGGAAATCGGGTTTTTCAGGTCTCTGTGTTCGCATTTGCGAACATGGGTTCGCAATTGCGAACCCCGACCAATTTCTGGAGTTTGAAAAATAAGCTAAAGGTGGGAAGTTCGCATTTGCGAACATTTCTTCGCATTTGCGAAGCCAAGGCAAAACTGGGAAGTTCGCATTGAACATAACCACTCGTGCCTTATTAGAACTCTGACACTGCAGATCATGATTACATACGGATACAATTAGCTATCTTTCTTTCTATACACCGAACATTCTTTACCAACATAAGTTGACAACATCCTAGTATTTCTTCATATCTACGAAGCACCATAACCTTTATCAAAATTTCCCAACATACCTAGAGACAGAGCCAACACAGCACACGACAGTGCAATTAGTTAATCAATAACAAACTTCCCAGCCTTAGCTTATTTTTCTAACTCCAGAAATTGGTATATGATTTCGGAAAGTGCTTTGATGAATGACTCTGAGCTAAGTTGGGGAGGTTGTTATTGATTAACTGATTGCACTGTCGTGTGCTGTGTTGGCTCTATCTCTAGGTATGTTGGGAAATTTTGATAAAGGTTATGGTGCTTCGTAGATATGAAGAAATACTAGGATGTTGTTGAGTAATACATGTGGGTGATGACCAGCGGGTTCGAAACCCCGGTATACCACTTTGTGACGCTGTATATAGCAGCGAGACACGTACTCTCTTGTGAGTGCGGGGTCGATTGTGATTGGGAACTATGGCTTAGTCCGACTTGTTGGCACTGTGTTATGACATTGCTATTCTTGAGCCGTTGAACCTCCTTCTCGGATGGATGCATACTATATATATATTGTGATATTGGCCACTTTTGAGCCGAGAAAATCCCCTTCTTGGGCGGTTGAGTATACATGTGGGCCGTGGGCCAGTTATTGGATCCCGCGAGGATCGTTATCATTGTCTTATCATATTGACATGCTAGTTACTACCGGTCCGTAGCTATTTCTGTTATCATGCTATTTCCAATCTCTGGAACTTGGTATTACTGTTTTCCAACTGAAAAATGATAAAAAAGGTTTTCAAAACTACTTTTGAGCCTGAGAGGCTGTATTTGCATATTAGCTGACTGGTAGTGGATCGAGCTACGCGCCGCAGCAGTATATATGTTGGATCGGACTGCACGCCGCAGTGATATTGTGCTTGGGCTGTAGGAGCCCCTCCGGAGTCTGAACCCCAACAGTGAGCACGGGTACCCAAATTGGATCGGGCTACGCGCCGTAGCGGTCATATCATGCATTACATTGCATTTAGCTACATCTGCTAGCTGTTATACTATTTTGCTGGTACTTGTTGGTACAGGTACAGTCGATATTGATTCTGTGACAGGGTATTTGATTACAGCTTTACATAGTGCTTTATTGCGGATTTCTTATCTGCGATTGTCTTACCCTTGTTTATTACCACTGAGTCTGGCAGTACTCATTTTACTCCCTGCACCTTGTGTGCAGATCCAGGTACCTCTCAGCAGTGATCCGGTAGCTGTTCGAGGTGACATCTATAGGATATTCGAGGTAGCTGCAGAGTCCGCAGGACCCGATATTCCTTCTTACTGTCTTTTGATTCTGTATTGATATTTCCTTCCGCACTTGGTATTTTGTAAACCATTATACCCTTATGTTCATCAGAGGCTCATGACTCTTGACCCTTCGGTCTACGAGAGTTGGTACATTTTGGGACTTGGTTCCCCGTTTTTGTTATAAGTATCGTTGTTGCTTCGTGATTTGATATGCTTAAATGGGATAAAACGAGCTTCTAGCTCCGTTCTTGTTATTGATCGGTCAGGCTGGCTTAGCAATGTGCTGGGCGCCATCACGACCGGATTTGGGGTCGTGACAAGTTGGTATCAAAGCCTAGGTTTACTAGGCCTTATGAGTCTTGAGCCGGTTGGTAGAGTCTTGTGGATCGGTACGGGGATGCCTGTACTTATCCTCGGGAGGCTGCGAACCTTTAGGAAACACTTCATATTTCTTGGAATTCTTATTCGTGCGCACTTGATTCAGCTTGAGATATAATTTTTGAAATTCCTTCCGCACGTCTGTGCACACATCGAGCGCTCAGTAATGTGATTGCTTTATGGCTTGTGATTTCCTCGAACGAGGGGCGAGATATAATCTCTATGAGTTCATGTTGGGCCAGTCAGGATGACTTGAGGCTGGACCTTGTTTATGACTTGAGCATTGAGGTGCTGATTTTGTGAGTTGGTGACTCCACGTCTTGGGTAGAGGATTTCAGTATGATTTTACCTTGAAACTGGTTATTTCTATTTCGATAAAGTCTTCCGCACTTATTTAATTAAAGTTATGGTTTTGTTGATAAATTAATTATGAAATATTATTAAAAACAGGATAGTATGAATACAGTAGCTTGCCTAGCTACTACGAGTAGGCGCCATCACGATCCCGATATTGGGGGAAAATTCGTGTCGTGACAAGTTGGTATCAGAGGAGTGTGAGGCGAGCTTTCAGAAGCTCAAGATGGCCTTGACCACCGCGCTAGTGTTGATACTACCAACGGGCGCAAGGCCTTATACAGTTTATTGTGACGCATCTCGTACAGGGCATTGCGGAGTAGTCGTCACGCTTATTGAGGTGAGTAATAGATGTGGGTGATGACCAGCGGGTTTGAAACCCCGGTATACCACTTTGTGACGCTGTATAGCAGCGAGACACGTACTCTCTTGTAAGTGCGGGGTCGATTATGATTGGGGACTATGGCTTAGTCCGACTTGTTGGCACTGTGTTATGACATTGGCTATTCTTGAGCCGTCGAACCTCCTTCTCGGATGGTTGCATACTATATATTGTTATATTGGCCACTTTTGAGCCGAGAAAACCCCCTTCTTGGGCGGTTGAGTATACATGTGGGTCGTGAGCCAGTTATTGGATCCCGCGAGGATCGTTATCATTGTCTTATCATATTGACATGCTAGTTACTACCAGTTCGTAGCTATCTCTGTTATCATGCTATTTCCAATCTCTGGAACTTGATATTACTGTTTTCAACTGAAAAATGATAAAAGATGTTTTCAAAACTACTTTTGAGCTCGCGAGGCTGTATTTGTATATTAGTTGACTGGTAGTGGATGGGGCTGCGCGCCGCAGCGGTATATATGTTGGATCGGACTACACGCCGCAGTGATATTGTGCTTGGGCTGTAGGAGCCCCTCCGGAGTCTGAACCCCCACAGCGAGCACGGGTACCCAAATTGGATCGGGCTACGCGCCGTAGCGGTCATATCATGCATTGCATTGCATTTAGCTACATCTGCTAGCAGTTATACTGTTTTGCTGGTACTTGTTGGTACAGGTACAGTCGATACTGATTCTGTGATAGGGTATTTGATTACAGCTTCACATAGTGCTTTATTGCGAATTTTTTATCTGCGCTGTCTTACCCTTGTTTGTTACCACTGAGTCTGGCAGTACTCATTTTACTCCTTGCACCTTGTGTGCAGATCCAGGTACCTTTCAGCAGTGATTCGGTAGCTGTTTGAGGGGACATATGTAGGATATTCGAGGTAGCTGCCGAGTCCGCAGGACCCGATATTCCTTCTTACTGTCTTTTGATTCTGTATTGATATTTCCTTCCGCACTTGGTATCTTGTAAACCATTATACCCTTATGTTCATTAGAGGCTCATGACTCTTGACCCTTCGGTCTATGGGAGTTGGTACATTTTGGGACTTGGTTCCCCGTTTTTGTTATATGTATCGTTGTTGCTTCGTGATTTGATATGCTTAAATGGGATAAAACGAGCTTCTAGCTCCGTTCTTGTTATTGATTGATCAGGCTGGCTTAGCAATGTGCTGGGCGCCATCACGACCGGATTTGGGGTCGTGACAAGTTGGTATCAGAGCATAGGTTTACTAGGCCTTATGAGTCTTGAGCCGGTTGTAGAGTCTTGTGGATCGGTACGGGGACGCCTATACTTATCCCCGGGAGGCTGCGAACCTTTAGGAAACACTTCACATTTCTTGGAATTCTTGTCGTGTGCACTTGATTCAGCTTGAGATATAATTTTTGAAATTTCTTCCGCACGTCTGTGCACGCATCGAGCGCTCATCAATGTGATTGCTTTATGGCTTGTGATTTCCTCGAACGAGGGGCGAGATATAATCTCTGTGAGTTCATGTTGGGCCAGTCAGGATGACTTGAGGCTGGACCTTGTTTATGACTTGAGCATTGAGGTGCTGATTTTGTGAGTTGGTGACTCCACGTCTTGGGTAGAGGATTTCAGTATGATTTTACCTTGAAACTGGTTATTTCTATTTCGATAAAGTCTTCCGCACTTATTTAATTAAATTTATGGTTTTGTTGATAAATTAATTATGAAATATTATTAAGAACAGGATAGTATGAATACAGTGGCTTGCCTAGCTACTACGAGTAGGAGCCATCACGATCCCGATATTAGGGGAAAATCCGGGTCGTGACAAGTCTCGCATTGAGTAGAAAGTCTGCCAGTATGGGTAGTCTTGCATTCATCCCGGTCAGTCAGAGACCATTTGCTCTAGATGTCCAGGCCTTAGCCAACCGGTTCGTGAGATTAGACATTTATGAGCCTAGCAGGGTGTTAGCCTGCACGGTCGCTCGTTCTTCTCTATTAGAGCGTATCTGTGAGAGGCAATTTGATGATCCTCATTTGCGTGATTTGAGAGATACAGTACAGCGGGGAGGTGCCACAAAGGTAAATCTAGATGATGATGGGGTATTGAGATTGCAGGGTCGAGTTTGTGTGCCCAATGTCGAAGGGATTCGAGAGTTGATATTAGTGGAGGCCCACAATTCACGGTATTCTATTCACCCAGGCACCGCAAAGATGTACCAGGACTTGCGGCAACACTATTGGTGGCGCAGAATGAAGAAAGATATCATTGTGTATGTCACTCGGTGTCTAAATTGTCAGCAGGTGAAATATGAGCACCAGAGGCCTGGTGGTGTATTCCAGAGGCGGAGGCAGAGATCATAGAGGTGGAGGTCGAGACCGTAGAGGTGGAGACCGTCCAGCGAGAGGTAGAGGTCAGCCAGTTGATGGTCGTCCTAGAGACGCAACTCACAGGGGAGGTGCGGATCCCCGATTCTATGCTTTACCAGCCAGGCCAAAGGCAGAGGCATCAGATGCTGTGATTACAGGT
>JASVEL010006178.1:0-40941 GCA_032618575.1 Nicotiana noctiflora
GTGGAAACCCTTGCTGCAAAGATTGAACAGGCGTAAGCAACTGAAAGCTTTGAGTGCATGAAACAACACTTACGTTCAGGATTCCACACTTCCGGGAACCCTTCCGGGGCCGCCACCAAATCCGAAGTTCGAATAAAGAAAAACTTCAACCAAAATTGACGGTTGGGCTTATCGTCTGTTTCGATGACCAAACCCTTCATACCGTAGGTTTTTAGCTACATCGTCCCTCTCATGAACTTGGACTAAACATTTGCAGCACATGATGTATCGTAACATCAAGTTCGGCCCGCTCAGCATAAGTCGTCAGTATACGACATATCTTCCATGTATGTGGAGTGAGTTGGGCTGGACACGCATTGTAGAACCTATAGAGTTCCTCCTCCAATGGGTATATGAGAAGATTACACCCAATAAGGAAGGGATATTCATAAAAAGCACAGAACCTCGGTCTGTGCACATTGGCAAAATCCTCTTCGGACACTGCCATATCCACCGTGTCTGGAATCTGGCAGGACACGCACAGATCATCCAGTTGTGAGTCGGAAAATTTAGATTTTTCCTATGTAGGAGCTATACAGCGTGACGGAAAATCCCTTCGAGCATACTGCTCTCAGGGAAGTACATTATCGATGGAAAAACGGACAAGAGGCCTTCGGGCCTTTTTCCCACCCTCTGAAGTGGGGGAACCCCCAAAGTGGATCATCTCTACTTCCTTTACGTTGTCGACCCCGTATCGCCATAGTCAGTATTTGACCAATGAATAGACACGCCAACGACTGATAAAACTATAAAGTAAACTCAAAGAGGTCAAATACAAAAGTTACTGAAAGCCCTAATGAGATATGAAGATACGAAAAAAATTTCCTGAAAAGTCTAAAAGATGGTAAAAATCAAACCCTCTTCCTATTTATTGTACCCTAATATACGGGAATAGAAGAGGTAAGTGTCATAAAAGTGGCGGGAAACCGAAAAGTCAAATCACCCCCTGATCTGCCTTGGGAGAAGTTGTAATTATGACGCATGCCGCCAGTGACGTCAATTCAAAAAGTAGGCCACGTGTCAATACATGAACAATGCCACGGTAAATCGACTTTTCAGCCCATTGCAGACGTACGCTGAATACGTCTCTAACAGGCGGAGGGACTAACTGTATGGGGTCGAATCAAATTTAACCAACAAAGGCCGACGGCATCCCCCCCCCCCATACCCTTGTAACATCAAGGGTACGACCCTCATTCACGTCCCCGACAGCAACAGCGTGGTGTCGATGTGCACACATAGGCGCTCCATCCCCTACCCTTTTTTCGAGGGTGTCAACGGCCCCTCGATGAATTGTACTTTTAATGAGAAAACCCCTCCTCTATATAAAGAGGGGTTTTTCCTTATTGTAAGGGATCATGTGTTATTCTCTAATAATACAACATCTATTATTCTCTCTCTGTTATTCTCTCTCTATTATCCTCTAAGTTGTGATCATCGATTATATTCATTACTTCTTCATTTTTACTAATATTCATAATATTATAAGGATATAGAGCCTATTTTGGGGTTTATTATACTTGATTACGACTTACCCTTTTCTATATTTTTAATTGTCCATAGCTCATAAAGTAGCCGATAACTTTTGAGTCAAACAAAGATCAAGACCAAAACATGAACGAGATCAAAGGAAGCCTGTCACGTCAGACAATAGAAATTTGAGATATCCGTGATCGTGCAAGGATCATGCAAGGATATCTCGGCACGTATCAAGTCAGGACCGGTTATTTAGCCCATAATGCGGTTCACTTTCGTAATTAGAATTATACCATAAATAGGATTCATCTATTATATAAAGAGGGCCTTAATCATCTTGTAAGAGAGGGACATTCACACATATCAAATCAGTATAATATTTTCTCTCTAGCTTATATTCTTGTTCATCAGTTAGTTTGTTTCTTCACTATTTTGGGCATCGATCAGTTCGAGGGCACTCAAGCTCGAGGGTCAAATCATGTTTCAAGATTGGTTTGCTTTATCTTATTTTTAATCTATATTGTCAATATTTATGTTTATCAATTGGTATTATGTGAAATCATGTATCCTTAAAACCACATTATAAGTTTAATTGTTATCCACTTTTTAGGGTAACTAGTCTGGCACCCACCGTGGAGCTAAGGATAATAGTGATTGCCTAGTATTAATCCTCATAACACACACTAGTTTTAAGCTTGTTCTCGTAAGTGTCTGTGATTTTAAGAATCAACATGTCAAACTCTCAAGCAGCGCCCACTCACACAGGAACCAACCCTGGTCTTCATGGAGAAAACGATAATGTAGTCGTCCAAGCGATCGAAATGCCTCAGGCGGCCATGAGGCAGTACCAATCACGGACCCCGTCGATGTAAGTTCGTATGTACCCCTAAATAAATTTGGGCGCTGATTCTGAAGGTAGCGTACGCAGGGAAGTTCGATCAAATGGTCATGGTACGAAGGGTAGAGAAGACGGTGGAGTTAGCCTCCGATTGATATTTGAAATGCTACAGGCTCAGCAAGCCGCTATAACACAACTATAGAATCAGTATCGAGCACCAAGTGGGATTGAACCCAAGACTGAGCTAGAAACTATTCGTAGGGCCGAACCTATACCAGAGAGATCGAACACTAATAATTCAGGGACTAACCCTGATATTATGAAAATGCTCGAGAATCTCACCAAACTGATTGAATCAGGAGAAAAAACACGAGGCAAATGATAAAAGGGTAGAAACATACAACTCCTCGGTTGACCAAATACTAGGGGCACCACCGATATTGGAAGGACTATATTCTAGAAAGTTTGTGCGAAGACCATTCCCCCATAGTGTGGCTCCGAAGCTAATCCCCAAGAAGTTTCGTATGCCTGAGATTCTCAAGTATAATGGGACGACCGAAGAGTGAACATGTCATCTCGTATGCGTGCATCATCAAAGGAAATAACTTGGAAGATGAAGAAATTGAATTCGTACTGCTGAAGAAGTTGAGGGAAACTCTATCGAAATGGGCCTTAATATGGTATCATAACTTACCCCTTAACTCTGTTGATTTGTTTGCTATGCTTGTAGATTCTTTTGTAAAGGCACACGCCGGAGCCATTAAAATTTCAACGAGGAAGTCGGGCCTCTTCAAGGTAAGGTAGAAAGATAACGAGATACTTAGGGAATTCGTATCTCGGTTCCAAGTGGAGAGAATAGATTTGCCTCTGGTCACCGATGACTAGGTTGTTCAAGCTATCGCTCAAGGTATCAACACTCGGAGTTCCATAGTTTCACAATAGTTGAAGCAAAGTTTAATCGAGTACCCGGTTAACACTTGGGCTGACATACATAATCGATATCAGTCGAAGATCAGGGTCGAGGATGATCAATTGGGACTCCTTTGGGGTCCGTTTATCCTAGTACGCCCATGGATAGGATCAAAAAGAACATTGATCGATAGCCAAGGTTGAATAGAGATCGATATCAACCATACAATAGAGATCATAGAGGCAGCGGGTCTAGGCTAAGCTTCACACGAAATGAGAGGAGAAATGATTAAGGTCAAAATTCACGGGGTTTTGATGCCGAGGAAGATCACGTTAAATATCCAAAATCGGAATAAAGTTATGACCCCATCCTTTCTATTTTTTCGACTAACACTTGCAAGTTATTGATAAGGATCGACACGAAGCTTTGGATCTTAAAGCACGCGTTACACTTTTTTCCCTTAGATCTGGTTTGGTCCTAAATGGGTTTTTCCGGCAAGGTTTTTAACGAGGCAACCATTGTTCATGCTAACTTAGAGCAATTCAATAGTATCTGAGGTTCCGTACAATATGCCTCAAGTACTAGGGGTATTACCCTAGAATATTTGCTTTGTTGCAAGGAAATTACTTCTTGACAACGGGGTCTCGGTAGAAAAATGTTATAAGGGTCAAACAGTTAGATGAACCGTGCCCATATAGGTTACTCGAGCCCTAACATCAAACATGTGCGCATGTATAATCATCTATTGAGAGAAGTATTTTTTCCTTGCCGATATCTTAAGCCTTTAGAAAAAATTTCCTATTTTATACTCGTGCTCTATTATGTAAACAGGCTTAAGGGCCGACCTTGACAGAAGTTCAAACAACTAACCCCATGCTTCAGGGCTGCCAACCGAAAAACAAACGAAATCAAACTACTAAAATTTCGAGACCATAAGACCTTAAAGGCGACCCTCGATTTTATAGTCCACGGCCACCCTACTCGGGGACTGACATTTCGGGCAAGCTCAAACTGTAACGAAAAATAAGCCCAAAGGGCATGTTCCGAACTAAAGAGGCTACGGCCAAATTAACGCGGGTAAGAGACGTCTGAAATCCGTAACAAATACAAAAGCCCAAGGGCTATATTAACCCAAGTTTGAGCAAACTTTCTCTCAGGGCTTATCTATAAAGCCTAAGGGATAACTTTACTTAGAGTTTGAAAAAATCCTCACTCGACTATAAAGCCTAAGGTCTAACTTCACTTCGAGCAATTCCTTGTTTGATCATAAAAGCCCAAGGGCTATCTTAACCTGAGTTCGAGCAAACTCTCACTCGGGGGATATCTATAAAGCCTAAGGGATAAATTTACTTCGAGTTCGAGTAAATCCTCACTTGACTATAAAGTCTAAAGGCTAACTTCACTTCGAGTTCGAGCAAGTCCTCACTCGATCATAAAATCCCAAGGGCTTAACCCGAGTTCGAGTAAACTCTCACTCGGAGACTATCTATAAAGCCTAAGGGCTAACTTTACTTTGAGTTCGAGCAAATCCTCCCTCGACTATAAAGCCTAAGGGTTAACTTCACTTCGAGTTTGAGAAAGTTCTCACTCGATCATAAAAGCCCAAGGGCTATCTTAACCCGAGTTCGAACAAACTCTTATTTGGGGACTATCTTAAAGGCTAAGGAATGACTTCACTTTGAGTTCGAGCAAATCCTCAGTCGACTATAATGCCTAAGGGCTAGCTTCACTTCGAGTTCGATCAAGTCCTCACTCGATCATAAAAGCCCAGGGGTCATCTTAACCCGAATTTGAGCAAACTCTCACTCGGGGACTATCTATAAAGCCTAAGGGGTAACTTTACTTCGAGTTTGAGTAAATCCTCACTCGACTGTTAAGCCTAAGAGCTACTCAAACTCTAGTTCAAATGGTCATTCGAGATCCATTGATCTCGGTCGAAAGAACAAAGCCCCAAGCATGGGTTTCTTCAAAGGTCTCCCTCCGAGACCGACACTTGGTGTGCTCCTTAGCCCGAACCTGAGCGGTTTCCTTTTGTGGAACAGTTGTAGATATTTTGGCCATTTAATTTTCATAAGCAAGGACGAATAGAGATTGGAATATTTTGTATTTCGGAAAGAACAAGTGAAGAAACTCAAAGACTCAATTTGTTTCTTGTCATTACACTCTAAAAAATGCGGGGACTATCTATATACGGTCAAAATAAGCTTGCTTAATTTTGTATGACTGGCCGAAGTAGGGGTGGTAGATCAAGGCCCGGTCTCAGTTATATCGAACCATGGTGCAAATATGGATTGGTAATCTCGTCGATTAATGACTAATCAAGATCGAGACAGAAACAGGAAAGAGATTGAACAAGATCGAAGAAAGGCTACCAGGTTGGACAACAGAAAGCCGAGATATCTGCGATCGGGCAAGGATCGTGGTGGATATCTCGGTACGTATCAAGTCAGGACCGGTTATTTATCCCATAATGTGATTTACTTCCCTAATTAGAGTTATACCATAAATAGAATTCATCTACTATATAAAGAGGGACTTAATCATCTTATAAGAGGTGGACATTCACGCAATACAATACTTTCGCTCTAGCTTATATTCTTGTTCATCAGTTAGTTTGTTTCTTAACTATTTCGGGCACCGATCAGTTCGAGGGCACTCAAGCTCGAGAGTTGAATCACGTTTCAAAACTGGTTTGTTTTATCTCATTATTAATCTATACTGTAAATCTTTACGTTTATCAATTGGTACTAGGTAAAATCACGTGTCCTTAAAATTACATTATAAGTTTAATTATAATGCGATTTTTAGGGTAAACAGAAACAACATCAAATGTGAAAAGAATTACCATCAACAAGTTCTTTTAATCAAGGAATCACGTGTTGAATAGAGTTTTACCTTACATGTAGTAGTGTATGTCGAGGCGGAAACAGACTTCACGGGTTCTATATTTTAAAACGACAATTTCAAGTGATAATAAATGTATTCCAAATTTAATATATGCACATATTTAATAATTTATTTTAATACAAATATATTATTTGAGCAAAAGCTAGTGGGATCGGTCAAACCATAGCCGACTTCTAGGTTTGCCCTTGGGTGTATGCAGAAATTTTGCTTAAGCAGTGTCTATTTATTAGCACAACTGGGCACGTGTGTAAGCTTATCTGTTGCGTGCGTTTATACAAGACAACAAATTCTAAAGTTTTACTTCTTTTTTCAAATTGATATCTATTTATCTTACATTATTCTTAAAATGTTAGACGAATAAATTTCTTTTTTTTTAGTGAATACTTTTGGCGAAGTAATATCGGATGACACCCTTTATTGAAGGATATCTCCGCTACTGCTTCTATTTGGAGACTTGTGAATGAATAAGATGAGAAAAACTTTTGAGTTGAAAAGGGTTGATAGATTTCAAGCTGGGCCAGCTAAACGTAAGTATGTAGGTATCAAAAGAGTATTGTAGTAAGGAGTTTTCTCTCGTCCTCCCCGGATTTTGGTTCAAAAAAGGATAAACGCAAGGATCTTATTTCGATCGTACTATATGTTTTCTTTATAGCAATTAATCATTTATAATATAAGCTACTGTATCTTTCTCTTCTTTTTGTTTTTCTTCTTTTGATTTCTTGCTACTCTTACCATGCAAGTATTATCCTATAGTTTAGTGGTTGTTGTAAGCACCCAAGCAATTTTCAGATTTACTATACTATACTAGACGAAATTCTTAACAATTAATTTTGTAATTAAAGCTTCGTACCAACTTCATAAATCATAAGCGTTTAATTTTCCCATAATTGGTAGTACTAATTACGTAAAAAGTAATACACACAATTTGTCACAATAGGTTAATTTGCACTGATAAAGTAAAACTAATTCGTACTATATGTTTTATATAAGTATAGTTTTAAGAGTTTAAGTTCTATAAATGATAATGTAAAAGATACTTACACAATTAGGTCACAGGTAAATATTATTTGTTACTCTATATAATAGCTTTGATTAGTAAGCTAAAACAAATGGTAAAATCTGTTATAACATGTTATATTATATTGAAGATGTAAAAATAATTTTTGCAATATTAATATAATAACTTAAATCCTTTTCATATCTTAATTTTGTTGGGTTTTTAATATATTAATTAAATATATATTAAAGAGTTAAAAGAGGGTGCATGGGAAATGGAGGGAAATGAAATTTTGAGTGAAATTTCAAGTTTCCTCTCCTTGGTAAATGGGCATTGTCCCATATCGGAAGAGGAAGAGGTTTTTTATCGGTATATAAGCAATTGCTCTTCTTCTAGCTCTTAAAGAGTTGAGAAGAAAGCAAGCCTCGCGCCGTCGTCATCGTCGTCGCTCGGCTTCGGCTAAGGCTACGATTACGGCTACGGCTATGGCTACGGCTACGGCTATGGCTACGGTTTCGGATTTGGTCAAATGATCGATTGATTAACCTTTTGGACCAAATTTATTTGTTAATAATAAAATATTAACAGAAATGCTATTAAATATTTATTTTAATAACAGAATATTAGTATAAATAAATATTAATAGTAAATTCAAATTTCAGTTTTTCTGTTTTTGTAACAGAAACATAACTACCCATCAATTTTTCCTCTTTATTATTGAGTAAATGGCCATTTATGCAATGGCATTTATGCTGTGGCAGTTTTGCAGAAACAACCATTCTGAAGAGACTCTTCAGATTTCAGCCCAACTTTTGGCTATAAATACAACACTATTCTGCTCAGAATTTCACTACGAATTTCTGAGTTTCTCCTCCTTTTTTCTGCATACTTTTAGCATCAAACAAAGCAAAAAGTAAGTATGATTTGCTATCGAATTTTGTGTTCGCTGAAACACTAGGGTTTAAAGTACCACTACACCAGTGTGTAATTCGTTGTATCCTGGGAGGAAATAATTCATAACCTTGGGTACTAGGAGGGGATTAAATTCCTTAAGGAAACACTGTGAATTCAGTGGGCTCGAATTGATTTTATATTATTTCTGTTCATGCATATTTCTGTTTATATTTATTTATATTTCCAGAATTATTTTACAAATACAGTTTACTAACAAGCTTAAGGAATTTAATCTTATTTCTGTATTTGTTCTTACTATTTTCGGAAGAGTAAAACCTTTGTGGTTTTGTACTCTATTAAAATCTACGTGATTTTAATATTTGTGTCATTCTTTTATAGAAATGACTAACGAGAATGAGAACCAAGTTGCTCCAATGGTGACTACTAATGCTTCAACAAGCCAAACGACTTCGGCAGCATTGGCACCGGCGGAGAAACCCGGAAAATTTTCCAGGATTGATTTCAAGCGCTGGCAACAAAAGATGTTCTTCTATTTGACTACTCTAAGTCTCGAGAAGTTCATCAAGGAAGATGTTCCTGTGTTGTCCGACGAAACTCCAGAAACTGAACGCTTTCTCGTCGTTGAGGCTTGGAAGTATTCAGATTTTTTATGCAAGAATTATATTCTAAGCGGGCTGGAAGATTCTTTGTATAACGTCTACGATGGCGTAGAAACGTCAAAGGAACTGTGGACTGCGCTTGAAAAGAAATACAAAACTGAAGATGCCGGGTTGAAAAAGTTTGTTGCTGCAAAGTTTTTGGACTACAAAATGGTATATAGCAAGTCTGTTATTACCCAAGTCCAGGAATTGCAAGTGATTATTCACGATCTCCTTGCTGAAGGTATAAATCAAATTAATATTGATGTTGAAAGTAGTAACCTTAGTATTTTTACTAATGAAAATTTCATTGAAGGTCTTGTTATCAATGAAGCATTCCAAGTAGCAACAATGATTGAGAAGTTGCCTCCTTTGTGGAAGGACTTCAAAAACTACTTGAAACACAAACGCAAGGAGATGTCCCTTGAAGATCTCATTGTTCGGTTGAGAATCGAAGATGACAATAAAGCTGCTGAAAAGAGAGGCCGTGAAAACTCAACAATAATGGGAGCAAATATTGTTAAAGAGAACAAGAAGAGGAAGAAGGCTTCTGGACCAAAATACAACCCAAGCAAGAGTGGTTCAGTGGAAACTGCTACAACTGTGGAAAACCCGGACACAAATTTACAGAGTGTCGTGCTCCGAAGAAAGGCAAGAAGAACGGTCAAGCAAACATGGTTGAAAAGCATGATGATGTTGATGACTTATGTGCCATGCTTTCCGAATGCAACTTAGTAGGCAATTCTAAAGAGTGGTGGATTGATTCTGGAGCCACTCGCCATGCTTGTGTTGTTAGAGAAGCGTTTGCTACTTATGCTCCTGTTGGACCCGATGAGACGATATCTATGGGAAATGCTTCAAAGTCCAATATTGAAGGATGTGGGAAGATATTTCTCAAAATGACATCCGGCTGTCACACCTCCTTTCGACGCTACCGCACCCCGCGAAGGGCGTGGTAGAGGAGTTTTTCCAATTAAAGGACAATCAAAATGGGACTCCTTTATTAAGAGATTCAGAGTCGCCACTTGGGAAATTTATGGTGTCCCAAGTCACCGGTTTGAATCCCGAATTGAGGAAAGGTTTGACTCTATTTAACAGTCCGCGAACCAGAAATCCGGATAAAGAATTCTGTTAACCCGAGAGAAGGTGTTAGGCATTCTCGAGTTCTGTAGTTCTAGCACGGTCGCTCAATTGTCATATCTGGCTTAATTATCTGATTTTTATAACATGCTTTTAACTTATGCAAATTTTAATAATTTAACTGCTTGTGATTATTATTATTTTTATAAGAATTGCAACGTAGCAAAAAATGTACCTCGGACCACGTCATACCAGTACGCCCATGGTTGTCAACACATTTTTGTTTAAGTTGGGATTTGGGTTTGGATCACATAAATGTGTATCCTGTTCTTAAGAAAGTAGATTATTAAAAATGCGCCTAAAGCAACTATGCATTCGCATTTTGCGAGGGCCATAAAATTTGGTAAATGGCACGCCTCAGAATCCAAGGATCAACAAGATTAAATAATGCGAGGTAGATGCAATTGTCATTTTTGTTTGGCATGGCGCACCTCACATTATTTTAAAGGGGTTGTACTCAACTAAACCAAACTAAGAATGTTCAAAATTATTCTTCTAAAGCTAATTTAAGATTATTGAGGTCATGAGTTAAGAAAATGATATGTGGGATAAAGATAAAAGATTTTATTTTATTGTTATGGATTTAAATAAAATAAGAGTACCTAAACTCAAATTCAAATAGCTTGTTAAATCCCCTACTGCCTACTACACTTGACAATGTTCATCTTAGCTTAATATTCCAATGAGAAAACCAACGAGATAAAAAAAACTTAAACAACTGAATTGGAATATCGCCTAACTTGGTAAACAAAGCAGATGGACCATACTTGCAAAGAAATAACCACTCAAAGAATACCATATGAATTTGACTCAAATACATGCGCCTCTTTTATTATTTTGATGAGATTAATCTGTTTTCGAAGATACATATGCTAACCGAATTAACAAGCTCAAGAAGCAGTTTGAGGTGACTGAAGCCCCTTAACACAATTGTACCTTAACTATTTTTTGACTCCTGATTTAGCTAAAATGCTTACCCTGCTTAGGCTTAACACAGACAAGGCCTACTTAATGATTTGAAACTCAATTTCTAGTTATTAATACAAATAAGGATCATGGATCTAAAAATCATTTTTCTATTCCAGCTAGCTTCTGATTTCAAAATTACACTACACGAATAGGCTAATATGGCTAATGAATAATTGCTACTCTAATAGTTCAAACGATCAATTACAAATTGATACCCCTGCTAGTCCATTACAAATAGGCTAAAGTAATGAATTCATCAAAATAGATCCGAGAACTAACTGCAGTATAGTACATTAGTAAAGCAGTAAAAGGCTTCGACAAGTATTAAGCAGCAGTTGCATTTCCATTGTTTACTGGAGGAATTACATCAAATCAATCTAAAGTGTATACCTGGAATGTGAAGCAAAACAAAGAAGAAATGGGCAAGTCAGCTAAACAGAGGCAGCAATAGGAACTCAAGTGACAGCGGCAAGATCCAATTTCAAACCAAAGAACACACTCAAACAAACTAGAATGAATGCAACAACATCTAAAACCGATATCCAGCAACCTCAGAGGAAAGGATTCACTTGAACAGACTCCAACAGAATTGGAATTAAAACTTTAAAACCTAGTTTTGAAAGAAACTGAGCACTTCCAAACTCCAATGAATCACAGATAACAGAAGCTTTTAGAAATGGGCTCAGGACAACAAAATGAAACAGTAGGAGAATATGTCTCTTTAACTTTTCTATTCTCTTCAATGTTTCAAACTCTCTCCCTTTCTCAGACTGCTCTATATGTGTCTGTCCCCTAAAACTATCTGCAGTCTCTTCTTTTATATATGAATCACAGGACCAGCAGACTCTTTAACTTGTTATAAACCCTTTTTATTGCCTTGCACATGCTTATTTCAGCCTTTCTAATTCCCCCCATGTGAGCTCTCATTTTCCAGCTCTCAGGAGCACTCAAAGCATTAAAGAACTGGTTTTTGCCCTGACATTCTCTGCCTAGCCCACTAACTAGTATCTAATTTCATCTTTTTAATTTAAAAGTGTATTGGCAGCCTGTTTTCTACTCAAAACCTGTGAAATAGTTCCCATGTGACTTCTGTTTCCTAACCCTTAGAGTATATTAAACAATACATCAACTTGATGGTCCACTAATATTTATCTGACAGCTTAATCTCTATGCCCCTCTCAATTTTTCATATTTCAAGTTGTCCTTGAAATCTATACTAGAAGTGCAGCTATAACCAATTCAGCTTCCTAATTTAAAATCAACAGAATTCAAGGCTCAAACCCACAGGGAATCATAACAGCTACAGCATAAATCATGATCCAGTGTTATAACAAACGAGACTCGCAGAATTAATTGACGACATTCGACTAAACGATTACGACACATGTCGATAACAATCAATCGCAACAATAGTGATTCAAGCAACTCTCGGCCGATGCTGGAAAAATACAAAGCTAACTATTCGATGACGCTAATCGACGAATACGCATTCTACAACATACGTAATCAAATAAACCAAACAGAAATCAATTGACCAAAAAAAAAGGTCTTTGAGTTTGGAGGAGAAGAAGAGAAACAAAACGATAACAAAAATAAAAACAACAAACTGAAATTATACTAACCAAATAAGTAAAAACCAAAAAAGAAAAGAAAAGGAAGTACCTTAAACACAGAACTCGGAAATCGGCCGACTTGGATTCAAACGGATTTGAAATTGCGTATTTGAAGTTAAATGGACTTTAATTGAAATGTTTTCAAACAAAAACGTTTCAATTAAAGTCTATTGACTTCAATTACTTTTAATTTAGACAAAAATCCCTAGTTTTTTGAATTCTAGGGATCTTGAGGCCATTTTTGGGGTTTGAAGGGTTTTAGCTTGATTTGAACGAAATGGTTTGTAGATTTAGATAGAGGGGAAGGGGGGAACTTATGGTGTCGTTTTGGTGGCTGGCGGCGTGTTGCCGCCGGATTTTGGGTGTGGGGGTCGTTCGGCGGCTAGGGTTCTTGGGGAGGGGATTTTCGGAGAAGGGGAATGAGAGGGGAAAGGGTTTTGGGCAAAATGAACGGGTAATGGGTTTTTAGAGTGTTGATATTAATGTTCTAATCTGGGCCGTTGGATTAATCCAACCAACGGGTCAGATTTAAAAGGGGTAACGGGTTGGGAGACGGGTAATGGGGCGGGTTTGGCAGGTTTGGGCGTGGGTATGGGCTAGGAGAGTTAGTTTGGGCTTGGCTTTTCTCCTAATTAAATTGGGCCCAATTCCGATTTCCTCTTCTTTTATTTGATTTTGTTTTCTTTATTCTACTTTCTAAATTAATTTAAATGTAAACCAAAATCCTAATGCAAAAATTATAAAATCCTAATTAATTCACAAATACAAATTAGTGCTTAATAAAAATTATCATACATTATAAAATAATAAATTAAAACAAAATTACACAATTGGACATTAAATGGTAAAAATGCAAAAGATATATATTTTTTGTTATTTTTCCTTTTCGTAAAATAAACTTAATTACTCTAAATTACAAACATGAATTTTATATGCAAATGCAAACATTTTTGTATTTTATATTAATTTAAATAATAGAAATGCACACACAAAAAATATAAATAATAAGAGAAAAATAACACAAAAATCACAAAAATCACGCACAACACATAACTATTTTATTTTTGAATTTTTTTTGGGAGTAATTTTTATGTAGGGAAAAAATCGCGTGCTCACACCGGCAAAGTGGTGACTTTGAATGTCACGACCCGAATTTTCCCCCAACATCGGGGTCGTGATGGCGCCTACTCGTGGTAGCTAGGCAAGCCACTGTATTCATACTATCCTGTTTTTAACACAATTTTTATTAAACAAATGCGGAATACTTTATAGAAATGGAAATAACTAATTACAAAGTGAAAATCATACTGAAATCCTCTACCCAAGATGTGGAGTCACCAACTCACGAACTACTATGGAATACTACACATAAACGTCTGAAGGAAATATAACATAATTCTGTTTGTCTCGGAACAAAGAGACTACAGATAATAACATAAATAAAGAGAGAGACGCCGGGCCTGCGGACGTCTGCAAGCTACCTCGGTCTCAAATGTGATCAACTCCCACGCAATCAATTCACTGCTGCTGCTGCTGCTCTTGATCGTAACCTGGACCTGTGCAAAAACGCACAGAAGTGTAGCATCAGCACAACCGACCCCATGTGCTGGTAAGTGCCTGGCCTATCCCGGCGAAGTAGTGACAAGCCTAGGACCAGACACTCACATAAACCTGTGCAATTCAATATATATATGTGTACCACAAAATAACAAGAAATAATTAAGTATTAACACAATAAGAAATATCTTAAAGAATTCAACAATTAACCACAGTTAATAATTTCACAAGGAAAAACAAAGTATAATGTAAACGCAAGTAATATCACTTCAAGAAATAGCAAGCAGTTGCACGGCATCACCCTTCGTGCTTTTACTCTCATCCTCACCAAATAAACAAATAAAGTACACGGCATCACCCTTCGTGCTTTTACTCTCATCCTCACATCCATAGTACGGCATGATCCTTCGTACATGGTTCAATAACAAGGCACGGCATGATCCTTCGTGCATAATCAATAAATAAACATGGCACGGCATTAACCTTCGTGCATAAATAAATAAACATGGCACGGCATCACCCTTCGTGCATTATCACTCTTCCTCACCCAAATAACAATCACGGTTAAGGGCAAAGAAAGAAACAACAATTCATAAATCGTCCCATCAAGGGCAATCAATAATTATCTTCACAACAAGTCCCAACAAGGGAGAACAATAACAATTCATCTGTAATATATCTCAAAATAATCATTTTCCAACGACTCACGGTCATACTAGACGCCAGTGTATGGATGCTCGTCACCACAGCCCATACACCGCACTCGATCACATAACACATAACACATAATCCTATTCCCTCAAGCTAGGATAGAACAAACACTTACCTCGAAAGTTTACGAACGATTCAATCCGTAGCAATGCCTTTTCCTTTTGAATTTGACTCCAATCCGATCGTATCTATACACAATTGATTTAATATCATCAATTCTACTTAACAAACTAGTTCATATTGTTAAATATGGTTTTTACAACATTCTGCCCGGAATAGTAAAAACCGACCCCGGGCCCACATAATCGAAACTCAAGTTTCGAACCAAAATATGTTCACCCAATCTTCCATGAGTTCAAATATACAATTTGTTCTTAAGTTCGACTCCAAAACGAGGTCTAAATCGCAAATTCTTTGAAAGCCCTAACTATACCCATTTCTTAAATTTCCAACCAATTTACACATGTTTAAGCCTAAGGATTTGATTGATGTTGATGAAAAATGAAGAAGATGAGTTAACAATACTTACCCAATGAACTTTTATGAAGAAATGCCTCAAAAATCGCCTAAGAAGCTGTGGAGAAGAGAGTTGAACAGAAATGGGATTTTTATCCCGTTTCTGTTCTGTTTTCTGTCTTATATTCACTTGGCGAAAATTTACTCTATGCGATCGCAGGGCCTGTGATGCGATCGCATAGAAGAAAAATGGGGACAACAAAATTACTCTATGCGATCGCGGAGGTCCTATGCGATCGCATAGAAGGAAATGGATGAACTGAAATTACTCTATGCGATCGCAGGGAATGGTACGCGATCGCATAGAAGGAAATTCTGGGCCTTAGTCTTACTCTATGCGATCGCGAAGGATAGTATGCGATCGCATAGGAGGAAAAGTGGAAGTTATGCGATCGCATGGGCTATATTGCGATCGCACAGAAGGATTTTTGGGACCTCTGATCTTTGCTCTATGCGATCGCAGCTACACCTATGCGATCGCATAGAAGAAAATCTCTGTGCAAAAATTGCAGAGTTTCTGCTGAAATTTTCAAGTTCAAACCATCCCGTTACCTATCCGAAACTCACCCGAGCCCTCGGGGATTCAAACCAAGTATGTACACCGACTCAAAAACATCATACGAACTTGCTCGCGCGATCAAATCACCAAAATAACATCAAAATCAAGGAATTTAGCCTTAAATCTCAAGAATTCTTTCAAAATTTCATAACTTCCAAACTTTCCAATTTAAGGCCGAAGCACGTCAAACGACGTCCGTTTTCAACCAAACTTTACAGGAAGCGCTTAACCAATATATATGACCTGTACCAGGCGTCGGAACCAAAATACGAGCCCGATACCAGTACTTTTTAATAAAAAAACAGTTTCATTTTCCTTAAACATTTTCAGAAAACAATTTAACAGAAAAATTCTTTTACCGGGGTTCTAGACCTCGGATTTCAATTCCGGACATATGCCCAAGTTCCATATTTTTCTACGGATTTTATGAGACAGTCAAATCACGGATCCGGGTCCGTTTACCAAAAATGTTGACCAAAGTCAACCATATCAATATTAATATCATTTTTATCCAAATTTCTCATAGAATTCATATTTTCTATCACAAAATCTTTCCGGCTACATGCTCGGATCGTGCACGTAAATCGAGGTAACATAGAATGAGGTTTTCAAGGCCTCAGAAGCTCGAAATGATTAATTAAATAAGTGATGACCCCTTTGGGTCGTCACAATCTCCACCTCTAAAACAACCGTTCGTCCTCGAACGGACAAAAGAAAGAAGTACCTGAGTCAGGAAACAAGTGTGGGTAACGGCTCCGCATATCAGACTCGGACTCCCGGGTCGATGCCTCAGGAGGCTGACCTCTCCACTGAACACGCACAGAAGGATAACTCTTCGACCTCAACTGTCGAACCTGCCGGTCTAGAATAGCCACCGGCTCCTCCTCGTAAGATAGATCATTGTCCAATTGGATAGTACTGAAGTCTAACACATGAGTGGGATCGCCGTGGTATCTCCGAAGCATAGATACGTGAAAAACTTGATGCACGGCTGATAAGCTAGGCGGCAAAGCTAATCCGTAAGCCACCCCTCCCACTCTGTCTAAAATCTCAAATGGACCAATATACCTAGGGCTGAGCTTGCCCTTCTTCCCGAACCTCATCACGCCCTTCATAGGCGACACCCGGAGCAATACTCGTTCACCAACCATGAAATCTACATCTCGAACCTTACGATCCGCATAAGTCTTCTGCCTGGACTGAGCTGAACGCAATCTCTCCCGAATAGTCTTGACCTTATCCAAGGCCTCCTGAACTAAGTCCGTACCCAACAACCGAGCCTCTCCCGGTTCAAACCATCCAATTGGTGATCGATATCGCCTACCATACAACACCTCATACGGGGCCATCTAGATGTTGGACTGATAGCTGTTATTGTAGGCGAACTCTGCTAATGGCAGAAACTGGTCCCACGACCCTCCAAAATCAATAACACGAGCTCGAAGCATGTCCTCTAGAATCTGAACAGTCCTCTCGGACTGGCCATCCGTCTGAGGATGAAAGGCTGTACTCAGCTGAACCTGGGTGCCTAACTCCTGCTGGACCGCTCTCCAAAACCGCGAGGTAAACTGCGTTCCCCGATCAGAGATAATAGATATTGGCACCCCATGGAGACGAACAATCTCCCTAATGTAAACCTCCGCTAACCTCTCCGACGAGTAGGAGACAGATACTGGAATAAAGTGTGCTGACTTGGTCAGCCTATCAACAATGACCCAAATAGCATCAAATTTCCTCCGAGTCAAAGGAAGTCCAGTAACGAAGTCCATAGTGATCCGCTCCCATTTCCACTCGGGAATTTCAATCCTCCGGAATACACCACCAGGTCTCTGGTGCTCATATTTCACCTGCTGACAATTTAGACACCGAGCGACATACGCAACGATATCTTTCTTCATTCTGCGCCACCAATAGTGTTGCCGTAAGTCCCGGTACATCTTCGCGGCGCCTGGGTGAATAGAATACCGCGAACTGTGGGCCTCTGCTAAGATCAACTCTCGAATTCCTTCGACATTGGGCACACAAACTCGACCCTGCAATTTCAATACCCCATCATCATCTAGATTTACCTGTGTGGCACCTCCCCGCTGCACTGTATCTCTCAACTCGCGCAAATGAGGATCATCAAATTGTCTCTCACGGATACGCTCTAATAAAGAAGAACGAGCGACCGTGCAGGCTAACACTCTGCTAGGCTCAGAAATGTCTAATCTCACGAACCGGTTGGCTAAGGCCTGGACATCTAGAGCTAATGGTCTCTGATTGACCGGAATATATGCAAGACTACCCATGCTGGCATACTTTCTACTCAATGCATCGGCCACCACATTGGCCTTACCCGGGTGATATAATATAGTAACATCATAGTCTTTTAGCAACTCTAACCATCTCCGCTGTCGTAGATTCAACTCCTTCTGTTTGAACAAGTACTGTAGGCTTTTGTGATCGGTGTACACCTCACATGTCACACCATATAGATAATGCCTCCAAATCTTTAAGGCATGAACCACTGCTGCTAACTCAAGATCATGAACTGGATAATTCTTCTCATGTATCTTTAATTGCCTCGAAGCATAAGCGATAACCTTACCATCCTGCATCAATACCGCTCCAAGCCCTGTACGAGATGCGTCACAATAAACTGTATAAGGCCATGCACCCGTAGGTAGTATCAGCATTGGTGCTGTAGTTAAGGCTGTCTTGAGCTTCTGAAAGCTCACCTCACACTCATCTGACCACTAGAACAAGGCACCTTCTTGGTCAACCTGGTCATCGAGGCCGCAATAGAAGAAAACCCCTCTACAAATCGATGGTAGTAACCTGCTAACCCCAAGAAACTCCGGATCTCAGTCACTGAAGCTGGTCGAGGCCAATTCTGGACTGCCTCAATCTTCTTTGGGTCTACCTGAATACCTTCCACCGATACAATGTGACCCGGAAATGCTACCGAACTCAGCCAGAACTCACATTTAGAAAATTTGGCATATAGCTGGTTATCTTTCAGAGTCTGAAGAACCACTCTGAGGTGCTGCTCGTGCTCTTCCTGGCTGCGGGAGTACACCAGGATGTCATCTATGAAGACTATCACGAACGGATCTAAGTAAGGCTTGAATACCCGATTCATCAACTCCATGAATGCTGCTGGGGCATTGGACAACCCGAAGGACATGACCAAGAACTCATAATGCCCATATCTAGAGCGAAAGGTCGTCTTAGGAATGTCAGCCGCCCTGATCTTCAGCTGATGGTAGCCTGACCTCAAGTCTATCTTAGAAAATACCCTCGCTCCCTGGAGTTGGTCAAACAAATCATCAATCCTCGGCAGTGGATATTTATTTTTGATAGTCACCTTGTTTAACTGCCGGTAATCAATACACATCCGCATCGAGCCATCCTTCTTCTTTACAAATAATACGGGTGCTCCCCAGGGGGAAACACTGGGCCTGATAAAACCCTTCTCAAGAAGGTCCTGCAACTGATCTTTCAACTCCTTTAACTCCGGCGGGGCCATACGATAGGGTGGAATAGAGATGGGCTGAGTACCCGGTGCCAGATCAATACAGAAATCAATATCCCTGTCGGGTGGCATGTCCGGCAGGTCTGAAGGAAAAACCTCCGGAAACTCCCGTGTAATAGGGACCGACTCAATGGAAGGAACTTCTGCGCTGGAATCACGAACATAAGCTAGGTAAGCTAGACACCCCTTCTCGACCATACGTCGAGCCTTAACATAGGAAATAACGATGCGGACGGAGTGGCTTGAGGTACCTTTCCACTCTAGTCGGGGTGATTCTGGCAAGGCTAAGGTGACAGTCTTATCATGACAATCAAGAATAGCATGGTATGGGGACAACCAATCCATCCCCAATATGACATCAAAATCTACCATATCCAAGAGCAACAGATCAACACGGGTCTCAAGACCCCCAAATATAACTACACACGAACGATGCACCCGATCGACTACAATAGAGTCACCCACTCGGTGTAGCCACATAAACCGGAATATCCAGAGCATAGCCGGGCACGACCAAATACGGTGCGAAATAGGAAGACACGTAGGAATAGGTAGATCCGAGGGTCAAATAATACCGAAGCACCTCTCGCCACACACAAGAATAGTATCTGTAATCACGACATCCGATGCCTCTGCCTGCGGCTCGGCCGGTAAAGCATAGAATCGGGGATCCGCACCTCCCCTCCGAGATGCGTCTCTAGGACGACCATCAACCGGCCGACCTCTACCTCTCGCCGGACGGTCTCCACCTCTACGGTCTCGACCTCCACCTCTATAATCTCTACCCCCGCCTCCGGCTGGCTGGGCAGGCTGAGGGTCAGCTGGGGCCTGAATCATAGGACAAGGACCTCGCTGCTGAGAGTTGCCCGCTGCTATAGGGCAATTCCTGATAAAATAACCTAGGTCACCACAACCGTAGCAACTCTTAGACTGATAGGGCTGCTGGCCCTGACGACCCGAATGGCCTCCACGAACACTCTGAAGAGGCTGAGCATTAATAGGAGAATGGTCTGAATAATTCCGCCGAAAACCACGATCACCTGATCCACCCTGTGAGGCCTGAATGGCGGAATGAAAAGGCCTGGAGGACTAGCCTCTATCAAAGGATTCTCTGCTACCAGAGGAAGAACCACCAAACCTGCCTGAATGACGAGGCCTCTTATCCGAAGAATAACCGCCTCCCCTAGCAAGAGCCATCTCAACTATGCGTGCTGCATTGGCTGCCTCCTGAAATGATATGTCACTCCCCACGCCCATAGCCATCTGGAGTCTAATCGGCTGATTAAGCCCATCTATAAATCTGCGGATCCTCTCCCGCTCCGTGGGAAGTATCACTACTGCATGACGAGCCAAGTCGATAAATCTCGTCTCATACTGTGTAACTGTCATAGTGCCCCGATGGAGGCGCTCAAACTGCCTCCGAAGTAAATCCCGCTGAGTAGCAGGGAGAAACTTCTCCATAAATAGTTCCGCAAACTGGTCCCATGATAGAGCTGGGGACCCTGCTGGTCGAGTCAAGCAATAATCTCTCCACCAAGTCTTGGCGGATCCTGCAAGTCTGAAGGTACAGAAGTCAACTCCGTTTGTCTCCACGATCCCCATAGTCTTGAGAATCTCATGGCAACCGAATAAAAAGTCCTGAGGATCCTCTGATGCGGCTCCACTGAATGTAGTGGTAAATAGCTTGGAGAACCGATCAAGCCTCCATAACGAATCAGAAGTCATGGCCGCTCCATCACCTGCATGAGCTGTGGTACCGACTGAGTGGCCACTGCTGGCTGAACCACTGGTGCCTGAGGATGGGCAGCTACTGGCTTCTGAGTACGTGCAATAGGAGTCTGGACCCCTCCTCTATCCTGAGAAGTGGCTGGTGCAGCTGGTAATAAGCCTGCTCTGGCAACACTGTCCATAAAACCCGCTATTCTGACCAGAGCATCCTGAAGATCCGAGGTGAATAAGACCTCCCCTTGGACCTGAGCTGGGCCCACTGGAGCTGCTAGGGCTGGAACCTCCTCACCAATCTCAACTTGAGGCTCCACCTCTGGAATAGCTGCCTGGGGCTGAGCTCTACCCCTACCACGTCCTCCGATACGGCCTCGGCCCCTGCCCCTTACGGGAGCTGCCTGGGCCTTAGGCTACTGATTAGTGGATGAAGAAGTGCGTATCCTCACCATCTGCGAAAGGATAGATTAGAAATTCAATTAGTATTTGAGGAACAAATCCCACGACAAGAAAGGAACAAAAGAGAGACTTTTTCCTAACTCAGTAGACTTTGGAGGACAAGTACATACGTCTCTGTACCTACCCCTCAAACACTACTTAGCTTGTTCGTGAGTGGTGAGACCTATGTAACCTAGAGCTCTGATACCAACTTGTCACGACCCGAATTTTCCCCCAACATCGGGGTCGTGATGGCGCCTACTCGTGGTAGCTAGGCAAGCCACTGTATTCATACTATCCTATTTTTAACACAATTTTTATTAAACAAATGCGGAATACTTTATAGAAATGGAAATAACTAATTACAAAGTGAAAATCATACTGAAATCCTCTACCCAAGATGTGGAGTCACCAACTCACGAACTACTATGGAATACTACACATAAACGTCTGAAGGAAATATAACATAATTCTGTTTGTCTCGGAACAAAGAGACTACAGATAATAACATAATTAAAGAGAGAGAGACGCCGGGCCTGCGGACGTCTGCAAGCTACCTCGGTCTCAAATGTGATCAACTCCCACGCAATCAATTTACTGCTGCTGCTGCTCTTGATCGTAACCTGGACCTGTGCAAAAACGCACAGAAGTGTAGCATCAGCACAACCGACCCCATGTGCTGGTAAGTGCCTGGCCTATCCCGGCGAAGTAGTGACAAGCCTAGGACTAGACACTCACATAAACCCGTGCAATTCAATATATATATGTGTACCACAAAATAACAAGAAATAATTAAGTATTAACACAATAAGAAATATCTTAAAGAATTCAACAATTAACCACAGTTAATAATTTCACAAGGAAAAACAAAGTATAATGTAAACACAAGTAATATCACTTCAAGAAATAGCAAGCAGTTACACGGCATCACCCTTCGTGCTTTTACTCTCATCCTCACCAAATAAACAAATCAAGTACACGGCATCACCCTTCGTGCTTTTACTCTCATCCTCACATCCATAGTACGGCATGATCCTTCGTACATGGTTCAATAACAGGGCACGGCATGATCCTTCGTGCATAATCAATAAATAAACATGGCACGGCATTAACCTTCGTGCATAAATAAATAAACATGGCACGGCATCACCCTTCGTGCATTATCACTCTTCCTCACCCAAATAACAATCACGGTTAAGGGCAAAGAAAGAAACAGTAATTCATAAACCGTCCCATCGAGGGCAATCAATAATTATCTTCACAACAAGTCCCAACAAGGGAGAACAATAACAATTCATCTGTAATATATCTCAAAATAATCATTTTCCAACGACTCACGGTCATACTAGACGCCGGTGTATGGATGCTCGTCACCACAGCCCATACACCGCACTCGATCACATAACACATAACACATAATCCTATTCCCTCAAGCTAGGATAGAACAAACACTTACCTCGAAAGTTTACGAACGATTCAATCCGTAGCAATGCCTTGTCCTTTTGAATTTGACTCCAATCCGATCGTATCTATACACAATTGATTTAATATCATCAATTCTACTTAACAAACTAGTTCATATTGTTAAATATGGTTTTTACAACATTCTGCCCGGAATAGTAAAAACCGACCCCGAGCCCACATAATCGAAACTCAAGTTTCGAACCAAAATAAGTTCACCCAATCTTCCATGAGTTCAAATATACAATTTGTTCTTAAGTTCGACTCCAAAACGAGGTCTAAATCGCAAATTCTTTGAAAGCCCTAACTATACCCATTTCTTAAATTTCCAACCAATTTACACATGTTTAAGCCTAAGGATTTGATTGATGTTGATGAAAAATGAAGAAGATGAGTTAACAATACTTACCCAATGAACTTTGATGAAGAAATGCCTCAAAAATCGCCTAAGAAGCTGTGGAGAAGAGAGTTGAACAGAAATGGGATTTTTATCCCGTTTCTGTTCTGTTTTCTGTCTTAAATTCACTGGGCGAAAATTTACTCTATGCGATCGCAGGGCCTGTGATGCGATCGCATAGAAGAAAAATGGGGACAACAAAATTACTCTATGCGATCGCGGAGGTCCTATGCGATCGCATAGAAGAAATGGATGAACTGAAATTACTCTATGCGATCGCAGGGAATGGTACGCGATCGCATAGAAGGAAATTCTGGGCCTCAGTCTTACTCTATGCGATCGCGAAGGATAGTATGCGATCGCATAGGAGGAAAAGTGGAAGTTATGCGATCGCATGGGCTATATTGCGATCACACAGAAGGATTTTTGGGACCTCTGATCTTTGCTCTATGCGATCGCAGCTACACCTATGCGATCGCATAGAAGAAAATCTCTGTGCAAAAATTGCAGAGTTTCTGCTGAAATTTTCAAGTTCAAACCATCCCGTTACCTATCCGAAACTCACCCGAGCCCTCGGGGATTCAAACCAAGTATGTACACCGACTCAAAAACATCATACGAACTTGCTCGCGCGATCAAATCACCAAAATAACATCAAAATCAAGGAATTTAGCCTTAAATCTCAAGAATTCTTTCAAAATTTCATAACTTCCAAACTTTCCAATTTAAGGTCGAAACACGTCAAACGACGTCCGTTTTCAACCAAACTTTACAGGAAGCGCTTAACCAATATATATGACCTGTACCGGGCGTCGGAACCAAAATACGAGCCCGATACCAGTACTTTTTAATAAAAAATCAGTTTCATTTTCCTTAAACATTTTCAGAAAACAATTTAACAGAAAAATTCTTTTATTGGGGTTCTAGACCTCGGATTTCAATTCCGGACATATGCCCAAGTTCCATATTTTTCTACGGATTTTCTGAGACAGTCAAATCACGGATCCGGGTTCGTTTACCAAAAATGTTGACCAAAGTCAACCATATCAATATTAATATCATTTTTATCCAAATTTCTCATAGAATTCATATTTTCTATCACAAAATCTTTCCGGCTACATGCTCGGATCGTGCACGTAAATTGAGGCAACATAGAATGAGGTTTTCAAGGCCTCAGAAGCTCGAAATGATTAATTAAATAAGTGATGACCCCTTTGGGTCGTCACATGGAACAACGTTCTTCATGTTCCCGAGATTAGGAAGAATTTGGTCTTTACTCGACTTCTTGTTAAGAATGGTTTTAAATGTGTTTTTGTTTCCGATAAGGTTGTAATAAGTAAGAACGAAATATTTGTAGGAAATGGTTACCTCACTGAGGGCCTTTTCAAGCTGAATGTAATGGTCGTTGAAAATAATAATAAAATTTCAGCTTCGTCTTACTTACTTGAGTCAAATGAATTATGGCATATACGTTTGGGTCATGTCAATTATAAAACCTTACGGAAAATAATTAATTTGGAACTATTGCCTAAATTTGAATGTGACAAATCAAAATGTCAAGTATGTGTGGAATCTAAGTATGTTAAACATCCTTATAAGTCGGTTGAAAGGAATTCAAATCATTTAGACTTAATTCACACAGATATTTGTGACATGACGTCAATACCATCTCGCGGGGGAAAGAAGTATTTCATAACTTTTATTGACGATAGTACTCGATATTGCTATGTTTACTTTCTTAATAGTAAAGATGAAGCAATAGATGCATTCAAGCAATACAAAAATGAAGTTAAAACACAACTTAACAAGAAAATCAAAATGATAAGAAGTGATAGGGGTGGTGAATATGAATCTCCTTTTGAACAAATATATTTAGAATATGGAATTATTCATCAAACAACGGCCCCTTACACGCCCCAATCCATTGGGATTGCAGAAAGAAAGAATCGTTCATTAAAGGAGATGATAAACGCATTATTGATAAGTTCTGGTTTGCCACCGTAATTACGGCTAGCCGAATACTAAATCGAGTACCCCATAGCAAAACACAATCCATTTCATATAAAAAATGGAAAGGAAGGAAGCCCAACTTGAATTATTTTAAAGTGTGGGGGTGTTTGGCAAAAGTGCAAGTTCCTAAACCCAAAAGGGTAAAAATAGGACCGAAAACCGTTGATTGTGTTTTCATAGGATATGCGACTAATAGTAAAGCATATCGATTTCTGGTTCAAAAATCAGAAAATCCCGACATTCATAATAATACGGTTATAGAATCAGATAATGCTGAGTTCTTTGAAAAAATATATCCGTATAAAAAGGAATGTGAGTCGATTAGTGAAGGATCTAACGACCTCGGGAAGAAGCAAAAGAAAGTACACTTAACCAGGAAGATCCAAGGCGTAGTAACGTCAAAGAACGTCTACTTCATTTGGACCAGATTTTGTGACTTTCTTATTGAAAAATGAGCCTCAAACATTTAAAGAAGCTATGTCTTCTTCGGAATCATTGTTATGGTATGACGACCCGGCCCGTCGTCACGGGAATTACCACCCCGTTATGTTGTAATTACATAATTCATGCTTTTATATGAGTGTTAGAGTCTATCGGGGGAGTTAGGAGTGAATTAAATTGGGAATGAGGCATATAGCCTTTGTGAAGGAAACTTGAATAAGAAAAGTCAACCCGGAGTTGACTATTTAGCTAGAGGGCTCGGAATCGGATTCGGATGATTCGGTTAGTTCCGGAAGGTGATTTGTGACTTAGGGGAGCGATCGGAATTGAATTTGGAGGCCCGGTGTAGAAATAGGCTTGAATTGGCTAAGGTTGAATTTTGGCGAAATCCGGACGATAGGTGAGATTTAGATCCGGGGGTCGGAATGGAGTTCCGACAGTTGCAGTAGCTCCGTTAGGTGATTTTGGATGTGCCTGCAAAATTTCAGGTCATTCGGACATCGTTTGGTCGGGGTTTTGATCGAATGTGAAATTCGGAAAGTTTTAAGAAATTTAGGCTTGAATCCGTGTGTAATTGGTGAGTTTGATGTTTAGGGTGGTGTTTTTATGATTGGAACAAGTTCGTATCGTGTTTTGGAGTATGTTGGTGGTTTTCGTTGGGGTCCCGGGGGCCTCGGGATGAATTCGGGGGTCCAAACGGACCAATTTGTGCCAAAAGGCACTGTTGTTCTGCTGCAATAATCGCAGAAAAATTTTGTTCTCCGCGATCGCGGAGATGGCCATGCGATCGCGTAAGGGAGAAATCCCGAGCTCTGCGATCGCGAAGCAAAGCCTGCGATCGCGTAAGTCTGAAGGTTGGAGCATTGCGATCGCGTGAGGTTTTATGCGATCGCGTAGGGTATTTGGTCGGAAGCAGTGCGATCGCGTGTCTAGTGTCGCGATCGCGTAGGTTAATCTGGGAGCCGGCCGAGTTTGTTCTTCGCGATCGCGTTAGTTCGTTTGCGATCGCGTAGGGTCACTGAATTGTTCACTGTGATCGCGTCCAGGATCACGCGATCGCGTAGAGGAAAATTAGGCCGCCCAAAATTTGTGCATCGCGATCGCGTGCCAAAGGCTGCGATCGCGTAGGGTTAATTCGTGTGGCAGAGAATTTAATCACAGAACAGAGGGGCTACGGGTTTCATTCATGAAACCTCCATTTTTGAGTTCTAGAGAGAGAAACTCACGGGAATTGCTGGTAATTCATCGGGGATTCGTTGGAGGTAAGTTTTGTGGCTTAATTACATCATTTTAGCATGAAATCCTTGGTTAAATCCCTGTAAATGGAAGATTTAAGGTGGGTTTGAGCCCTAAGCCTAAATTGAAGAAAAACACTGATTTGAGTGGGCAAATGGAGTCCGATTTTGGTAAATTTTATATGCCTAGACTCGTATCGAGATGAGGATTCCGAATATGTGATTTTTGTAATTTTTCGACAAGTGTACCAAAAGTCGGGTTTTGACAACTTGTGGGTTTTGATATAAATTGGGTTATTTCGAATGAATTTCGTGAAATTAGCGTATATTGATGCATTCTCTATGACTTTGAGCAGATTTGGCATCCGAGGAGATTGATTTGCGAGGCAAGCGCAAGGCGGATTGAAGCTTCTACCGGTTCGAGGTGAGTGGTAGTAGTAAACAATACACTGAGGGTTTGAAACCCCGTTCTAGCACTTTACAATGCTATATTGAGATGAGACACGCGTTCTATGACGGGCGTGGTAACATTGTGATAAGGGGTTCGGACTTAGTCCTTCCCGGCTAATGGAACACTGTGTTGTACAACTGTTAATGAGGTTATAACTGTACAATTGGGCTGATAGCCATGTTTGGGGCCTTGTGCCGATCTGTAGAGCATTAGGGAACCTATAGAGCTAGGTGACCTTTATATCGTGTTGGAAATATACACTCAGCCATGGCTCTAGCTGCATAGCATAATATGAGCCTGTACTAGATGTGTACATTGAGAGAGATTATCTAGGGTGGAATTCTCTGTTCTAGCTGAGTGGGCCTGAAAGGCCAAGTTTATACCGATTGAGATGAGATAGGGTCGAGGACCCACTATGAGATGTTATATTGGGCCTGAAAGGCCAAGTCTATATTAACCGAGACAGGGTCAAGGACCCATTGTGATATATTATATTGGGCCTGAGAGGCCAAGTGCATACTGACTGGGATAGGGTCGAGGACCCATTATGAGATATTATATATATATCTATATTGGATCGGACTGCACGCCGCAGTAATATATATGTGGATCGGACTGCACGCCGCAGTGATATACATGTGGAACGGACTGCACGCCGCAGTATTATTGCGCTTGGGCTGTAGGAGCCCCTTCGGAGTCTGAGTCTGCACACATTCTCAGTGAGCGCTGGAGTATATTATGGGATCGGGCTGCACACCGCAGCAGTATAGTTATATATGTATATATATATTGGATCGGACTACACGCCGCAGTAATATATGTATGGATCGGGTTGCACGCTGCAGTATCATAGCGATTGGGCCCAGGGAGCCCCTCCGAAGTCCGTATACACCCCAGTGAGCGCCGTCGACGTTAAATGGAGCGGGCTTGTAAGGCCCCGTAAAACAATTTTGTGCATAAAACCTAGTAGCTGTGGTGTCATACTTAATCATATCCTACTATTTACTTAGATACTTATACATTATAGACATAAGTATGTGCCTTTATATGTTGAGATGGCCGTACACCGTAGGGGTACGAGCGAGGGTTTGTTCGGTGTGGAGATCTTGTAGAGATAAACGTAGATTGGAGGTTAAAGTACTACTATAGTGATGACGTACTTGTGAAGATTGCCTTAGAACCGCTAAGTGATAGCACAGGAGTTCTTACTTTCAGTTATTATTTATTATTGTTAGTCACTGAGTTGAAATATACTCACCCCACTCCCCTGCACTGTTTTGGTGCAGATCCGCAGGTGCCCGAGAGCAGTTGAGACATTTTAGCTGCTGATCCATATCTACTTTTGCGGAGATTACGAGGTAGCTGCCAGCGTCCGCAGAGCTTGTTTTTCTCCTTCTTTATCATCTTGCTGATTTCCTATTTGTCTAGACTTGGTTGTATTAGGATGCTATTCTGTAGAGGCTCAGTCTCGTGACACCACGATATGTTTGGGACCGTATTTTGTATGTTTTGACGTTTCGGTTATTACCTGTTATGACTAACTACTGTTTAAGTTTAATTTATTTAATAATTGGCTGGTTAAGAGGATAATATGGTCTGGCTTGCCTCGCATTGTGTTGGGCGCCATCACGACCAGGATTTGGGTCATGACAAGTTGGTATCAGAGCCTAGGTTAACAGGTCTCGCGAGTCATGAGCCGGTTGGTAGAGTCTCGTGGATCGGTATGGGGACGCCTGTACTTATCCCCGGGAGGCTGCAAAACTTTTAGGAAAAGTTTCAATTCTTGGAATTCTTGTCGTGCGATTACTTTTGACTTGAACCGAACTTTGACATTCTATTCTCTCGCAGATGGCGAGAACTCGAGCTTCCGGACGGGGAGGACGACCACCAGTACCACCTGCTAGAGGCCGTGGACGCGGCCGTGGTCGTGGCAGAGGTCGGGCGGCTGATGCAGTACCAGCTGACCCACAACCCCCAGTTGCAGAGGTGCCAGCAGCACCAGTTTAGGCACCAGCGGTGCCCATTGTTATTCTGGGTCTACAGGAGACCCTGGCTCAAATACTAGCAGTCTGCACTGGCCTAGCACAGGCGGTTTCAGTTACTACTGCAGCAACTGCATCAAGGACCGCGGGTGGTCATCAGACCCCCGCCGCACGCACTCCAGAGCCAGCATTGCAGGGCTTACAGACACCAGAGTCTCCTCCAGTTCAGCCTGTGGTTCCAGTTCAGCCAGCAGATCAGGTTCAGGGTGACAGGGTCCCAGCTATGACAGACGATGAGCAGCGTCATCTCGAGAGGTTCACCAGGTTATCTCCGCTAGTGTTCACAGGTGCTCCAGGCGAGGACGCCCAAGGTTTTCTGGATAAGTGTCGTCGGATGCTTCGTACGGCAGGGATATTGGAGTCCGGTGGGGTATCTTTCACTACCTTTCAGTTTCAGGGACCAGCCTTTGCTTGGTGGGAGGCTTATGAGCGCCGCAGGCCAGCCGGAGCAGCACCACTATCATGGCCGGAGTTCTCCACTATGTTCTTGGAGAAATGGGTGCCTCGATCTCGGAGAGAGGAGATGCGTAGGCAGTTTGAGGGTCTCCGTCAGGGGGACATGTCAGTGTCAGAGTATGAGATCAGATTTACAGAGTTGTCCAGATATGCACCGTGGTTGGTTCATTCCGACAGAGAGAGGATTGGACGCTTTGTGGACGGCCTCATTTACCCCATTCGTATTCTGATGACTCGGGAGAGGGTTTTGAGTCGTACATTTGAGGATGCTGTGGATATTGCTCGCGACATAGAGACAGATCGTCGCATGCAGCGGGATGAGAGGGAGGCCAAGAGGCCTCGAGGTTAGTTCTAGTGGCACCCAGACCAGAGGCCAGAGCCAGCAGAGCCGAGGTCGCTCTTTCAGATCTTCCCAGTCGGGTCACTCCGATCGTCGCAGATGGTGTTCTAGACAGGGTTATCAGGGTTCGCACCAGAGCCAGCCATCTCTCACTGCCATGCCAGCTTAGAGTTCTTCACAGGCCCCATCTGCTCAGGGTTCATCTCGGCCTAGTTCATCAGCTGGCCACTGGCTATCTCCATGTCATGCTATTCTGGACTGTCATGCTAAGACAGTCACCTTGGCTATGCCGGGTATGCAGAGGATCGAGTGGCAAGGCACGACTACGTATGTACCTAGCAGGGTAATATCCTTCCTCAAGGCCCAACGAATGGTTGGGAAGGGATCTCTCTCTTATTTAGCATTCGAGGGGGAGGCCGATCAGGCGGTCAGGCTAGATGCTATGCTTTTCAGGGCCGATCTGAGGCTGTTGCTTCTGATGATGTCATTACAGGTATTATTTCAGTCTGCCACAGAGATGCTTCAGTATTGTTTGATCCCGGTTCTACTTATTCTTATGTGTCTACATATTTTGCTCCTCATTTGGGCACGACCCGAGGGAGTCTTCAGCTGCCAGTTCATGTATCTACCCCGGTAGGGAATACTATTGTTGTGGACCACGTATACCGGTCCTGTTTGGTCACTATTGAAGGTCTGGAGACCCGAGTAGACCTGTTGCTTCTCAGCATGATTGATTTTGATGTTATATTGGGCATGGATTGGCTATCTCCATGTCTGCTATTCTGGACTGTCATGCTAAGACAGTCACTTTGGCTATGTCGGGCATTCAGAGGATCGAGTGGCGAGGCACGACTGAGTATGTACCTAGCAGGGTAATATCTTTCCTCAAGGCCCAACGAATGGTTGGGAAGGGATGTCTCTCTTATTTAGCATTTGTGCGGGAGGTCGAGGCCCAGACTCCCAGTATTGATTCTGTTCCCATCGTGCGAGACTTTCCTGATGTGTTTCCCTCAGACCTGCCGGGCATGCCGCCGGACAGGGATATTGATTTTGGTATCGATTTGGTGCCAGGCACTCAGCCTATTTCTATTCCTCCGTATCGTATGGCACCAGCTGAGTTGAAGGAATTGAAGGAGCAGCTCCAGGAACTCCTAGATAAGGGGTTCATTCGGCCGAGTGTGTCGCCGTGGGGTGCACCGGTCTTGTTTGTTAAGAAGAAGGACGGATCTATGAGGATGTGTATTGACTATAGGCAGCTAAACAAAGCAACAGTGAAGAATAAGTATCCTCTGCCTCGTATTGATGATTTGTTTGATCAACTCCAGGGAGCTAGGGTGTTCTCGAAGATTGATCTTCGTTCAGGCTACCACCAGCTGAAGATTAGAGAGTCTGACATTATGAAGACTGCATTCCGGACCGGATATGGTCACTATGAGTTCCTCGTGATGTCTTTTGGGCTAACCAACGCCCCAGCAGCATTTATGCATCTGATGAACAGTGTATTCAGGCCGTATATTGATTCATTTGTGATCGTATTCATTGATGACATACTTGTCTACTCTCGTAGCCAGGAGGAGCATGCTCGGCACTTGAGCATGGTGTTACAGAGATTGAGAGAGGAGAAGCTGTATGCCAAGTTCTCCAAATGTGAGTTCCGGCTTGAGTCCGTGGCATTCTTAGGGCACGTGGTGTCCTGTGATGGTATTCAAGTAGATCCGAGGAAGGTCGAGGCAGTGCAGAGTTGGCCCAGGACCGACCTCAGTTACTGAGATCCGTAGCTTTCTGGGATTGGCAGGGTATTATCGCCGATTCGTTCGGGGGTTCTCTTCTATTGCTTCACCCTCGACTAGATTGACTCAGAAACGGTGTTCCTTTCTTATGGTCCGAGGAGTGCGAGGAGAGCTTTCGAAGCTCAAGACAGGACCGACCACAGGCACCGGTCCTTGATTCTACCGACGAGCTTCGTGTTCTTATATCGTATATCGTGATGCCTCGGGAGTGGGCATTGGTCGTGTGTTGATGCGAGGAGGGTAGGGTCATTGCTTATGCCTCTCGTCGACTGAAGCCCCACGAGAAGAACTACCCCGTTCATGATTTAGAGCTAGCAACCATAGTTCATGCCTTGAAGATTTGGAGGCATTACCCGTATGGTGTCTCATGTGAGGTGTTCACGGATCATCGCAGCCTTCAGCACTTATTCAGAGGAAGGACCTTAATTTGAGACAACGGAGGTGGTTGGAGTTGCTTAAGGATTATGACATCACTATTTTGTATCATCCGGGGAAGGACAATGTGGTGGCCGATGCCTTGAGTCGGAAGGCGGTTAGCATGGGCAGCTTAGCTTTCATCCCAGTTGGGGAGAGGCCTTTTGCTTATGATGTTCAAGCCCTAGCCAATCGGCTAGTGAGATTAGATATTTCGGAGCCGAGTCGAGTGTTGGCTTGTATTGCTTCTCGATCTTCCTTATATGATCGCATCAGAGAGCGACAGTATGATGACCCACATTTGCTTGTCCTTAAGGACAGAGTGCAGCATAATGATGTTAGAGATGTGACTATCGGCAGTGATGGTGTTTTGAGGATGCAGGGCCGTATATGTGTGCCCAATGTTGATGGTTTGCGGGAGTTGATACTTGAGGAGGCACACAGTTCGCGGTACTCTATTCACCCAGGTGCCGCAAAGATGTACCAAGACTTGAGACAGCACTACCGGTGGAGGAGAATGAAGATGGATATTGTTAGGCATGTAGCTAAGTGCCTCAATTGCCAGCAGGTCAACTATGAGCATCAGAGACCGGGCGGTGTTCTTCGGCGTATGGTTATTCCCGAGTGGAAATGGGAGAGGATCACCATGGATTTTGTTACTGGGCTTCCTCGGACAGCGAGGAAGTTTGATTCTGTATGGGTGATCGTTGATCGGCTGACTAAGTCCGCACATTTCATCCCAGTTAGTACTACTTACTCATCGGAGCGGTTGGCGGTGATCTTTATTCGGGAGATTGTCAGGTTGCATGGGGTCCCAGTGTCTATTATATCTGACAGAGGCACTCAGTTCACTTCCCAGTTTTGGAGAGCATTTCAGCGAGAGATGGGTACGAGGGTCGAGTTGAGTACAGCATTTCACCCCCAGACAGACGGGCAGTCTGAGCGTACTATTCAGATCCCGGAGGATATGTTGCGAGCATGTGTGATTGACTTTGGTGGTTCGTGGGATGAATTCTTACCACTTGCTGAGTTTGCCTACAACAACAGCTACCAGTCGAGTATTCAGATGGCCCCGTACGAGGCATTGTATGGCGGACGGTGTAGATCTCCCGTGGGATGGTTTGAGCCTGGTGAGGTTAGATTGATAGGGACTGAGTTAGTCCAAGATGCTCTGGATAGAGCAAAGTTGATCCAGGAGAGGCTTCGTACAGCACAGTCTCGCGAGAAGAGTTATGCGGACCGTAGAGTTCGAGAGTTGTCTTTCATGGTTGGTGACAGAGTATTGTTGAAGGTTTCACCCATGAAGGGTGTCATGAGGTTCGGGAAGAAAGGGAAGTTGAGTCCCAGGTATATTGGTCCTTTTGAGATACTCGAGAGAGTTGGAGAGGTGGCATATGAGTTAGCCTTGCCACCCAGCTTATCCAGCGTTCATCCGGTATTCCATGTGTCTATGCTCCGGAAGTACATTGGAGATCCGTCTCATGTATTAGACTTCGGTACCATCCAGCTTGATGGTGATCTGTCCTATGATGTGGAGCCTATTGCTATTTTGGGTCGTCAGGTGAGAAAATTGAGGTCCAAGGAGATTGCATCGGTTAAGGTTCAGTGGAAAGGTCGACCCGTGGAGGAGGCTACTTGGGAGGTTGAGCAGGAGATGCGGAGCAGATACCCTCAGCTATTTGAGACTTCGGGTATGTTTCTTGACCCGCTCGAGGACGAGCGTTTGCTTAAGAGGGGGAGAATATGACGACCCGGCCCGTCGTCACGGGAATTACCACCCCGTTATGTTGTAATTACATAATTCATGCTTTTATATGAGTGTTAGAGTCTATCGGGGGAGTTAGGAGTGAATTAAATTGGGAATGAGGCATATAGCCTTTGTGAAGGAAACTTGAATAAGAAAAGTCAACCCGGAGTTGACTATTTAGCTAGAGGGCTCGGAATCGGATTCTGATGATTCGGTTAGTTTCGGAAGGTGATTTGTGACTTAGGGGAGCGATCGGAATTGAATTTGGAGGCCCGGTGTAGAAATAGGCTTGAATTGGCTAAGGTTGAATTTTGGCGAAATCCGGACGATAGGTGAGATTTAGATCCGGGGGTCGGAATGGAGTTCCGACAGTTGCAGTAGCTCCGTTAGGTGATTTTGGATGTGCCTGCAAAATTTCAGGTCATTCGGACATCGTTTGGTCGGGGTTTTGATCGAATGTGAAATTCGGAAAGTTTTAAGAAATTTAGGCTTGAATCCGTGTGTAATTGGTGAGTTTGATGTTTAGGGTGGTGTTTTTATGATTGGAACAAGTTCGTATCGTGTTTTGGAGTATGTTGGTGGTTTTCGTTGGGGTCCCGGGGGCCTCGGGATGGATTCGGGGGTCCAAACGGACCAATTTGTGCCAAAAGGCACTGCTGTTCTGCTGCAATAATCGCAGAAAAATTTTGTTCTCCGCGATCGCGGAGATGGCCATGCGATCGCGTAAGGGAGAAATCCCGAGCTCTGCGATCGCGAAGCAAAGCCTGCGATCGCGTAAGTCTGAAGGTTGGAGCATTGCGATCGCGTGAGGTTTTATGCGATCGCGTAGGGTATTTGGTCGGAAGCAGCGCGATCGCGTGTCTTGTGTCGCGATCGCGTAGGTTAATCTGGGAGCCGGCCGAGTTTGTTCACTGCGATCGCGTTAGTTCGTTTGCGATCGCGTAGAGTCACTGAATTGTTCACTGCGATCGCGTCAAGGATCACGCGATCGCGTAGAGGAAAATTAGGCCGCCCAAAATTTGTGCATCACGATCGCGTGCCAAAGGCTGCGATCGCGTAGGGTTAATTCATCTGGCAGAGAATTTAATCACAGAACAGAGGGGCTACGGGTTTCATTCATGAAACCTCCATTTTTGAGTTCTAGAGAGAGAAACTCACGGAAATTGCTGGTAATTCATCGGGGATTCGTTGGAGGTAAGTTTTGTGGCTTAATTACATCATTTTAACATGAAATCCTTGGTTAAATCCCTGTAAATGGAAGATTAAAGGTGGGTTTGAGCCCTAAGCCTAAATTGAAGAAAAACACCGATTTGAGTGGGCAAATGGAGTCCGATTTTGGTAAATTTTATATGCCTAGACTCGTATCGAGATGAGGATTCCGAATATGTGATTTTTGTAATTTTTCGACAAGTGTACCAAAAGTCGGGTTTTGACAACTTGTGGGTTTTGATATAAATTGGGTTATTTCGAATGAATTTCGTGAAATTAGCGTATATTGATGCATTCTCTATGACTTTGAGCAGATTTGGCATCCGAGGAGATTGATTTGCGAGGCAAGCGCAAGGCGGATTGAAGCTTCTACCGGTTCGAGGTGAGTGGTAGTAGTAAACAATACACTGAGGGTTTGAAACCCCGTTCTAGCACTTTACAGTGCTATATTGAGATGAGACACGCGTTCTATGACGGGCGTGGTAACATTGTGATAAGGGGTTCGGACTTAGTCCTTCCCGGCTAATGGAATACTGTGTTGTACAACTGTTAATGAGGTTATAACTGTACAATTGGGCTGATAGCCATGTTTGGGGCCTTGTGCCGATCTGTAGAGCATTAGGGAACCTATAGAGCTAGGTGACCTTTATATCGTGTTGGAAATATACACTCAGCCATAGCTCTAGCCGTATAGCATAATAAGAGCCTGTACTAGATGTGTACATTGAGAGAGATTATCTAGGGTGGAATTCCCTGTTCTAGCTGAGTGGGCCTGAAAGGCCAAGTCTATACCGATTGAGATGAGATAGGGTCAAGGACCCACTATGAGATGTTATATTGGGCCCGAAAGGCCAAGTCTATATTAACCGAGACAGGGTCAAGGACCCATTGTGATATATTATATTGGGCCTGAGAGGCCAAGTGCATACTGACTGGGTTAGGGTCGAGGACCCATTATGAGGTATTATGTATATAGATACCTATATTGGATCGGACTGCACGCCGCAGTAATATACATGTGATATACATGTAATATACATGTGGGACGGACTGCACGCCGCAGTATTATTGCGCTTGGGCTGTAGGAGCCCCTTCGGAGTCCGAGTCCGCACACATTCTCAGTGAGCGCTGGTGTATATCATGGGATCGGGCTACACGCCGCAGCATGTATATATATATTGGATCGGACTGCACGCCGCAGTGATATATGGTGGACCTGGCCGCACGCCATAGCACCATAGCGCTTGGGCCTAGGGAGCCCCTCCGAAGTCTGTATACACCCCCAGTGAGCGCCGTCGACGTTAAATGGAGCGGGCTGCGCGCCGCAGCAGTATATGTATTGGAGCGGGTTGCACGCCGCAGCATTATACGTAATCATATCCTACTATTTACTTAGATACTTATACATTATAGACATAAGTATGTGCCTTTATATGTTGAGATGGCCGTACACCGTAGGGGTACGAGCGAGGGTTTGTTCGGTGTGGAGATCTTGTAGAGATAAACGTAGATTGGAGGTTAAAGTACTACTATAGTGATGACGTACCTGTGAGGGTTGCCTTAGAACTGCTAAGTGATAGCACAGGAGTTCTTACCTTCAGTTATTATTTATTATTGTTACTCACTGAGTTGAAATATACTCACCCCACTCCCCTGCACTGTTTTGGTGCAGATCCGCAGGTGCCCGAGAGCAGTTGAGACATTTTAGCTACTGATCCATATCTACTTTTGCGGAGATTACGAGGTAGCTGCCAGCGTCCGCAGAGCTTGTTTTTCTCCTTCTTTATCATCTTGCTGATTTCCTATTTGTCTAGACTTGGTTGTATTAGGATGCTATTCTGTAGAGGCTCAGTCTCGTGACACCACGATATGTTTGGGACCGTATTTTGTATGTTTTGACGTTTCGGTTATTACTTGTTATGACTAACTACTGTTTAAGTTTAATTTATTTAATAATTGGCTGGTTAAGAGGATATTATGGTCGGGCTTGCCTAGCATTGTGTTGGGCGCCATCACGACCAGGGTTCGGAATCATTGTTATGGAAAGAGGCAGTCAATAGTGAAATAGAATCCATATTGAACAACCATACGTGGGAATTGGTTGATCTTCCTCCTGGAAATAAACCGTTGGGTTCTAAATGGATCTTTAAGAGGAAAATTAAAGATGATAGCACTATTGACAAATATAAGGCAAGACTTGTGGTCAAAGGGTATAGACAACGAGAAGTCTTGATTATTTTGATACCTACTCTCTAGTTACAAGAATTACGCCCATACGAATGTTAGTAGCGTTAGCTGCGGTTTATGGTCTTGAAATTCATCAGATGGATGTTAAGACGGCCTTCTTAAGTGGAGAGTTGGGGGAAGAAATATACATGGAACAACCAGAAGGGTTTGTGGTTCCAGGTAAAGAAAAGAAGGTATGTAGACTTGTTAAGTCCCTTTACGGATTAAAACAAGCACCCAAACAATGGCATGCAAAATTTGACCAAACAATATTATCAAATGGGTTTAAGATAAATGAATGTGATAAATGTGTGTACATTAAAAATGTTCCAAATCATATAGTCATTGTTTGCCTATATGTGGATGATATGCTCATAATGAGTAATGACATTCCCAATATAAATGCTACTAAGCGTATGCTAACTAGCAAGTTTGATATGAAAGACTTGGGAGTTGCTGATTTAATTCTGGGAATTAAGATCCATAAGACTTATCAAGGTCTGGCATTGTCACAATCTCATTATATCAAGACAGTACTTGAGAAATTAAAGCACTTGGGCTTTAAAGTTGCAAAGACTCTAATTGACGTGAATCTTGCATTAGCAAAGAACAAAGGCCAAAGCATATCACAATTGGATTATGCTCGTGTGTTGGGTTGCTTAATGTACATCATGAACTGTACACGACCAGATATAGCTTATGCTATAAGTAAATCGAGTCGATATACGAGCAATCCAGGTCAATCTCATTGGATGGCCATGAAACGAGTTTTAGGTTACTTAGTACATACCCAGGACTTTGTTTTGCACCACAATAAATATCCTGCGGTCATTGAGGGATACTGTGATGCAAATTGGATCACCGCCAAGTCCACAAGTGGATATGTATTCACAATTGGTGGAGGAGCTGTATCTTGGAAGACGTCCAAACAAACTTGTATTGCCCGCTCTACAATGGAGGCTGAGTTCATAGCCTTGAATAAAGCCGGTGAAGAAGTCGAATGGCTCCGAAATTTCTTAGAAGATATTCCATTTTGGCCCAAACCCTTGGCACCAATATGCATACAATGTGATAGTCAAGCGGCAATTGGAAGGGCTGGGAGCGTTATGTATAACGGTAAATCTCATCATATACGACGAAGACATAAAACCGTTAGACAATTACTCTTTAGAGGAATTATCACGATTGACTATGTAAAGTCAAGTGATAATGTGGCGGATCCACTTACAAAAGGCCTAACTAGAGATGTAGTTGAGAAATCATCGAGGGGAATGGGACTGTGGCCGAGAACAAGTCATAGTGGCGGTAACTCTACCTAGAAGACTGGAGATCCCAAGATCTAGGTTCAAGGAGATCAAACAAAGTCATTTATGACGGTTCAACATTGTCAAATAAACTTTTGGTCCATTCTCTTATAAGACAATGTTCGGTACCAAGGATAAAGCATTAAGGCTTTTTAATGATTTCTAAATTTGATACGGGTATATCAAATAGTGTATCTACGGGATGACACGTTTAGGAATCACCTATGTAAGTGTGAAGTGTTAGCCGCTTCAAGGAGAATTTTGTAAGGCCAGTTCTCTACGCACTTATGAAACCAGGCGGTGTTCATGGCTAAAACGAACACAATAATGAGAACCAAAGACGGTTAAGGGTTGGTTGTGTGACTTGTGGTTGTCTAGGTATACTCCAAAGTTCGACATTTCAAAGATATCAAATCTACCGATTGATCGAGTATATCTGACATAAGTTCACTACGGAAAGTTCAAAGGGAAACCTACTTATCCAGATGCAAGTAATCCTTACTTGCGAATCACACAATTTTTCATGCATACTTCCGTGATATAGCCATTCCCCATTCATGTGGGGGATTGTTGGGTTTTTAATATATTAATTAAATATATATTAAAGAGTTAAAAGAGGGTGAATGGAAAATGGATGGAAATGAAATTTTGACTGAAATTTCAAGTTCCCTCTCCTTGGTAAATGGACATTGTCCCATATCAGAAGAGGAAGAGGTTTTTTATGGGTATATAAGCAATTGCTCATCTTCTAGCTCTTAAAGAGTTGAGAAGAAAGCAAGCCTCGCGCCGTCGTCGTCGTCGTTGCTCGCTCGGCTCGGCTTGGCTCTGCTTTGGCTTCGGCTACGGCTTCGGCTTCGGCTTCGGATTCGGATTCGGATTTGGATTTGGATTTGGATTTGGATTTGGTCAAGTGATCGATCGATTGATTAACTTTTTGGACCAAATTTATTTGTTAATAGTAAAATATTAACAAAAATGTTATTAAATATTTATTTTAATAACAGAATATTAATATTAAATAAATATTAATATTAAATCCAAATTTTAGTTTTTCTGTTTTTGTACAGAAACATAACTACCCATCAATTTTCCCTCTTTATTTTCCCTCTTTATTATTGAGTAAATGGCCATTTATGCAATGGCATTTATGTTGTAGCAGTTTTGCAGAAACAGCCATTATGAAGAGACTCTTCAGATTTAAGCCCAACTTTTGGCTATAAATACAACACTATTCTGCTCAGAATTTCACTATGAATTTCTGAGTTTCTCCTCCTTTCTTCTACATACTTTTAGCATCAAACAAAGCAAAAAGTAAGTGTGATTTGCTACCGAACTTTGTGTTCGTTGAAACACTAGGGTTTGAAGTACCACTACACCAGTGTGTAATTCGTTCTATCTTTGGAGGAAATAATCCATAACCTTGGGTACTAGGAGGGGATTAAATTCCTTAAGGAAACACTGTGAATTCAGTGGGCTCGAATTGGTTTCTTCATTTCTGTTTATGCATATTTTTATTTTTATTTATTTATATTTCCAGAATTATTTTACAAATATAGTGTAATAACAGATTTGACGTCACCCCTCGTATTTGAGGTGAATTTGTGAGATCGACTTGAGATTTTTTAAAAATTAACTATAATGGTCTATTATACACAGTCTTTCCTTGCATTTTTACAATATGTTGTTTCTACGGCTTAAACCCATGATCTCCTGGTCACATGGCGATAACTTTACCGGTTACATCAAGGATACCCCTTCACAACTTTCAAAACAAAAAATCTTAAAAAAGAAATTTATGTCTGGTCAAACACCGCCACAAAAGCCCAACACTCTTTAAACCCAAGCATGGGAATTTGGAACTCCATAATAATGATCTATTTTTTCTATCAGAATAATTCACTCTCTATAAAGTAGGGTAAGGGTTGTGCATACACTATCCTCCCTAGACCTCATATA
>JASVEL010006179.1:0-105490 GCA_032618575.1 Nicotiana noctiflora
TTGATACTATGGCTATTACAGTAAGCAAAGATATTAATTTTGTCCAAATGTGGCCACACTCGTTCCCTCCAAAACACACTAATAAATACAGTAAGCCTATATTATGTTACCCTAGGTAATAGGTATTTATTAAATATATAGTGTACAATAAATTCAAATTTATATAGCTCTATTAAGGTAGTCTATAGTCTAAACCACAGAAAACAAATATTTTCATTTATTACTCAATGAGAGCTGCTAAATGGCCACATTAATTAAGATAATTAGTTATTTAATTGATGATTTTGACAGCCAATTATCTAGATGATTGATTGCAAAGGCTATTTTGGCAAATAAATTAGCAATGAGTGTATACGGTCAAAAATCGAGGAGCCCGATGTCGAAGTCCTAAATTGGGCTATGAAGGAGTGCGAGTCTGGGCGACTTCAGGTAGAGGTCAGACCCATAAACGGCTCAAGAAGATTGGGGGCCTAAACCCAAATTATAACGAGAGACCTTATATTTTTTTTTTAATTGTTTTTTTATCATTATAACTTTTGATGCAAAGTTTTAATGATTCATTTTCCATTAATAATACAACTAATCTATTCGGTCTCTCTTGAATTATTTTTTATCTTAGATAAGATTATATTAATTTTAATTGTCTTCAAGAAATTAAACCATTACATGAATTGTAAAATTATTTTATAAGCAATATAGCCATTTAAAAACGAATCAATGTTAAAGGCGATTCTTTTCCACATAATCTAAGGATCTCAATATGCACATTCAAAGATGCAAATTATTTTTCCCTATACCTTTAGGGAATAAAAAGAAATAGACCTCTTAATGGTCTGTGGCAACATCAATATACATATATTTTGATGGTAAACTTTTGCTAACTGAGCTAGCCTAAATCAATATATTATACTACCAAATAGTCATACTTAATAAAACTCAAAAATAGCACATATATTGAACAAATAGCTTCATTTTTAATTTCTAAATCCTAAAAAGATTCTACTAATTTAAATTTCTCATATTTGTGGAGTTTGAAATAAATATCCAAAAATTTATATAGCTTTTATACAAGAATTAACTATGTGACATAATACCAATTTAAATTATACTAATAATTTTATAAAAAAAATTATATATTAATATGAAAATTGGGCCCCCAAAAGCTATATAAATTGGATTTGTATAAATATTGGGTGCGAATAAATTAACCGTAAAGGTGAAGAAAAAGGTATTCATTTACATTATGTTACTTGTTTTGATTGAGACTTGAGAGGGTGAGGTAAGAAATTCAAACAGTGGCACTTATTGATTAAACTAGTTAGAAAAGACAACAACAACAACAACAAAAATAAATATCCACTAAAATCTCACCAAGAGCGACTGTTTTGATAGACCTCGGCTCAAAAAGACGGAAATTAAAAATAAAAAAAGACAATTTATTAGTAACTCCAATAGAAACCGTAATAGTAACAGAAGCATAACAACTAAAAGACGAATGACAGGTAATAACAGTAACCGATATCTAAGACCCGGGCTAAGATAAACAACGATCTAGAAAAGACCTCTTTACAAAATAATCTACTTTTAATATTCGGATATTAAAAATAATAAAAATAGGTTATATATACATAGTTGTTTATCTTCCTAATCTTTTGCATCATGCCGGGTTTCGCTAAAAATTTCTTTTTTATTTTTTCCGCATAAACTATTCAGAATTTACTCTTTTAGTTGCTTAACACGGGCATATGTTTTCTCATTTTTGTCTAGTTTTGATGTGATATAAAAAAAATTGAAGTGAATAAGTATTTCTCTTCTATTCATTAAAGTATAGAAATCAAGAATTTTCCAACTTTCCACACGTTTCAATTCTCGGTAGCTCTCCTGGTGTGAAATAACTTACAGTATGGGTCTGGCTTATTGATATGATCGAGAAAACTCTACTTAAATCCATTTAATTTTTTTTTAAACTCTCGCTATGCGCGGGATTCGGGAAATGGATGGATTACAAGGGTTTATCGTACGTGGTTTTACCCTGCGTTTGCAAGATTTTATGGAAATAGTAAAGCCTTGTGGCCTCCATTGTCAAACATGGCTAGAAAATTGAAGAGCAACAAATAGAATTCCATAATATAATCTGTTTAATTTTCACTAACAAAGAGAATTGGTTGATTCATAAATCCAGATGTACAATGCTAAATCTGGTTTGTTCAATGGGCAGCAAGTTTGTCACCAAACTCATTTCTTTGTCTGACTAATGTCTTTCCAATGCCTAATACTCCTTTATTCAGTATACAAAACAACAACAACAACAACAACAAAAGACGATAAACAATCCTCAGGACAAGAATTTGAACCTTGCACATGAGCAAATCCCGATGGGAAGAAGGAGGACGGACATGCAATGGCGGTTTCAACCTTCTCAAGTTTAGCCGGAGTGGAGAAACTCCTGGTAAAAAGCGTTTTCCCCTTTTAGTGGCCCCCATGCGGCAGGAATATGGATCTGGTGGATTTCAAATATTAGATAAGCAGTCTGGTACACAAAGCATCCCACATTCATGCAGGCAATACAAATGCATAATGCGGAAAAAAAAGGACACAAGCTATTACATCTCATCATATAACTATGGCTAAAGAACTTAGTTACTGATGGCTGAAGGAAATCATTCCTACGGCGCGCTCCTACGGCCAAATTCAGTTAACAGAATCCTTTTATAATAGTCAGAGCGACTACGATGATAATCTATCCATACACATAGTTGTCTAATCGCCTCTCGCTTTTCCTCCTTTAGTACCAACATTGATTCCTCTTGATCCTTGATCATTTTCTCTAGTTCTCTAACTTTATTCTCTAACTTCCAAACTCTCTCTCTATACTTCAATATCTCAGCTTCTTTATCATCACATTGTGTAAGTAAGCAATCAAAATCATCTTTAACATGTGCCATTGCTTTGTTTTTCCTCATCACCCAATCTTTTACGAACTTCAACTCACACGAGACTTTTGATATTCGATTCAAGAAATGAGCCGTACATTCCTCAAACTTTAATGCCACCGTGTCTAGTGAACCTAACATATCACTTGCTGTCAATGATATTTCCTTAATTCCTCTTAACCCCATTTCATGCCTTGAATTTTTCTCCTTTAGATCTTTGTTTTCCTTTTCGTACGAGTTCCTGGTTTTTTGGTACCAATCCTTGTTCTCTATATGCAATTGTTCTGCCACACGGATCCTTCTGCTCAAGATTCGTAAACTGTCTTCAAACGTCTTGCGTAGTTCCTCAGTCATTTCTTCTAGTTTTTTTTCAGCATTTTGAAAATTTGATTTGGATTCTTCTAACTTGATTTGCATTTGCTTCTGTTCCTCTTTTGACTTGTTTACGATAATTTCCATTCCTCCTATATTTTTCTCATGCTCCGCGATCTTGATAGTCAATTCAGTGTTTTTCTTTTCCATCTGCTTAAGGCTTTGTGAAAATTCATGTTTCCCTTTCTCAAGCTGAGATTTCAATCTTGATTTTTCAGTTTCTGCAGTTGAAATTCGTGCTGTCAACGTTGAATTCTGAGTAGACATATCGTTCATATAAGCCTCGAGTTTCTTTTGAAGAATTCCTACCTCTGCTTCTTTTCCTAATAGTTTTGTTTCCAACTCCATAATCTTATCATTCAGCTTTTCTTTTTGTAATTCTAAATGATAAGCTTCTTGATTCATATCCATTATCTTCTCTTTCAACTCACTTGTTTCTTTCGCGAGTGATTTCACCTCCGAATTTAACACTTCCTTCTCTTTTGTTACCCCTTCCTCTAACAACGTCGTGCTTGTTAGTTTCACCTTCATGTTTTCTATCTGAAGTTTACATTCCGATACTTCTTGAGTTTTTTCTTTGAGTGACAACTCTAGCTCGTATTTCTGATTTCTTAAGGCTTCCAACTCATGTTGCAGATAATCATCAGTCCTTTCTGTTAAATCAAGAAATTGTGCTCTTTCTGTTACGTCCTTGACTTGGTCTGATCCTTTTTTGGTTTCATGTAACAACTTTTGTTTTAATTCATTCCTTTCAGCATGTAAACGGTCTACTTCTTTCTGTAGACCGGTTGATTTTGACATCAAATCGTCGATTCTTGACTTTGATTTCTGTTGATTCTCCTTGAATTTTTTAAGAAGTTGTGAAAATTGATCATCTTTCTTTCTGAATGTTGCTTGTAGTTCTAAGACGCGAGCTTGCAATCCTGAATTAGTTTCTTCCATTCGTTTAACTTCATTTGACTTGTACTTGGTTTGCTCCTCGAGTTCTCTCTTCTGAACACATAAGTTTTCTAATTCAAGCTTCATCGCAGCAACTTGATCTTCTAACACTTTCATTCGAGACAATCTCTCCTTCTCGCGAAGTTCAAATTTATTGGTGAGAGACAAGATCTCGTCTTCTTTTTCCTTCACTTTCTCCTTTAACAATGTAGATTCATCTATCAATTTCTCTTCACCTTGAATCCTAAGGTCTTTGAAGAATTCCTCTGGCTCAGACATTCGGCCAAAAGACATCGGTGTCTCAAATTTTTCCACATCAAAATCCATAGTTTCGGCTTTCACTTCACTTTTCGAAGTTATTTTGTCCTTCAAAATAGCATCCTCTACATCTAAACTATCACAATTGGAACAAGATGAGTTACTTTTGGTAGCCATTTCCTCAGGGGAATAATATAATTCTGAATTCGAACACGAAGATGATTGAGAAGACGAATCACCCTCATGTTCTTCGTGAAGTTTTTTCCTTACTTCACCTTTGAGATTATCATACATAGAATAGAGGGATTGGTATTGTTTGTGGAATTCATCAACATGTTGAAGTAGTTCTGATCTTCTCTTCAAATTTCCTTCTCTACTTCCTTGATTTAATCTCTTAATTAGCTTTGCTATTCTCTTTACTTTGTTCTCTATTTCTGCAAAGAACAAAAGCTCAAGTTAGGATTCTCTTATTTTATAAAACGATACATTATGAGACGACAAAAAACAGCAAAACCACAGAGTACAGTATTAAACAATACATTAGAAATGACGAAAAACAGCAAAACCAAACAAGATTTTAAGTTTGACACTGTTATACACATAGGCAAATTCAGGATTTAGAGTATGTGTGTTCAAAATGAGTGTAATCTTATTATATGTATCTGCTTTATATTCGTTTTCTTGGACAAGCTTATATAGTTCGAGCTAAAAGCAACATGTTTAATTTAACTCACTGAAGCCATTCTAGATACACCTAGCTAAAGTCACATAAGCTCTTATAAAAAAACTTGGATACCACAGAACTTAATAATTATGATACAGTATAATACAGTCAATACCAAACAACAAAAAAGTTGTATTAAACGACAACAAACATACAGTCTAACTGAATATTGTTTCGATAAGATAATACAGTAAGATATAATACAATATAAAATGACACATTAAGTAATGAAGGAAAACATCAAGCCAAACAAGATGTTAAGTTTGCCACTATTATATACAAAGGCAAATGCAGGATATAGAGTTAGTTGGTTCAGAATAAGTATAATCGTATCATATGTATTACGCTTTATATTCTTTTTTGCACATATTTATATAGTTCGACCTGAAAGCAATGTGTTGAGTTGAAATCATAGAACTCATTTTAGATCCGCCTTGAATTATACACCTAGTTACATTAAGTTTTGCCACCATTATGCATTTTCTTGACAGGATGATGAGCAACTTACTGCGAACTAGTTGCCATTCTGTATACCACATAAATCCGCGTTCAGGATAAATTTGTGCGCGAAGATGTGCTTTAAATTGCCTTCGTTTTGCCTCTAACGCGTTATCCCACAACCTCCAATAATATTCAAAGGGTCGAGGTTGCTCTGGAATTGAATAATTACCTATTTTTATCCATTTCAATTGTTCTTCTTTTTCAAGATCAATATGACTCCCAAATGCCTTCATTGCTTCCTTCCAACTACGCTTCGTCATGTTTGTTCCCAAACTTTCAATGAATACTAATGCTCGAAATTGTATGGTGGCATCAAAATTGTTTCCTCAACTGCATTAAACAGCAGGAAATGGTAAATAACTAGTTACAATTTGACTAAAAGTCATGAACCAAGAATAACAATTCAGTAAAATCCCACAAGTGGGGTCTAGGGAGGGTGGTATGTACGTAGACCTTACCCTTACCCGGGGTAGAGAGGTTTCCGATAGACCCTCCGCAACAAAAACCAGAAAGATAATATCGGCTTTGTGAGAGCCAGAAAATAAATGAAAATGCAATAACAATAACTAATAAATATGATCGGATACTATGAAAAATAAAAAAATAATGGGATTAAAACAATGCAAAGATATTAAATCTCGGATTATAACCTGTGACCTAGAGCAACTTCTTATCCACATTTTTACAACATGCACTACAAGATTCTCTTACGTCAAAGAGATTCAACAATTTATATACACATACAAAAAATAAATACTAAATTGTTTTACCCTGTTTCCTATAATTTTGAGACGAAGAGGCTTCAATTAAACCCCTTTTGGAACATGCAGCTCTTCCCTGACAGGGGCGGAGCTAGGTGGACTAATTCGCCAGAAAATTATGCTATATCTATAAAGTCAATTTCTTTTTTTATATACATATATTAGAAGTGAAGCGGAACCTTGGCGTAGCTGGTAAAGTTGTTGGCATGCATGTGACCAGGAGGTCACATATTCAAGCCGTGAAAACAACCTTTTGCAGAAATACAGACTCTTCCCCGGACACCGTGCATAGCCGTAGTTTAGCGTACCGAGCTACTTTTTTTTACACATAGTATAAAGGAATCCTCGTGGCTCCTTTGTGTGTTTATTTTCTTTATTTTAGAATCTCCTTGGTGAAAATTCTACTTCCGCCACTGTCCCTGGTAGTACATTTTGAATTATTACATGTTAAATCTCTTTAAAAAACACAAGGAGAACAGAAAAATAAGCATCCGGAACATGCCCAAACATTTGTCAAGATTCATCCAAAACTTTACAGCATATGATGTTTGAAAAACTTCACCTAAATCAGATGCTTTAAATAGATACAAATCCTTTTTCATTTGTGGTTCATTTTTTTTCCTGGAATCTGTTGATTTAGTTTCATATATATAACAAACATGAGATAATATGCAAAAAAAGAAAAAGTTAAAAAAACAGATAAAAGAAACACTCGTAAAGATTCTGGAATATATAGATACATACATTTAAATAAAAGAAATGTTTTTTTTAGGTAAAGATTCAAGAAAGGTGATGAAAATATTGAATATATGAAATTAAAAGAGATATCAAACAGAAAAGCAGATATAATTAGCATAAATACTTCAACAAAGAAAAATACATTACCATGCAAAATTCACTTTTTTCATTGGTAAGCTTCCATTTTCTGGATTTTTGTCCCTTTTTCTTTCCTCAAAATATTACCAAAATTTGGGAGCAAAAAGATGAGGATGTTTCATCTGAATCAAGAAATAAAAGAGCTTTAAAAGGGTTAAAGAGGAGGAAGAACAAAATGGGGATCACAAAACACAAACATATTTTAATTTGCCATATTTGGTGTGATTCTAATTTGGCATACTTTTTATAAAATAGAAAAGCAAAAAAATATGATTCTAGAAGTTTAAATATTGAGTCAAAAAAAAAAATGAAAGTCTTCCTTGATTTATCAATCATCTAGAAAAATACATTAAATTGTGGTGTTGCTTTTATTTTACTTTTTAATCAAGTTTTGTGGGAGAATTATCTACCAGTAATGTAGTTGTTGTGTTTTTTTCCTTCTCAGCCTCCTTTTATCGAATGATCAATTAGTTTAAGTCAGAAATGTACTAGTTTATTACTTGTATACGGTTAAAATCATATGCCTCCGACTTATATACTCGACGATATGTTGTAAGCGCGATTCCGTGCAAAATCGAGTTCGAGCTCGATGGACCAGACTCGAGCTCGAAGACAGAAGAGATAATCGGGGGGTAGGAGCACGAGGAATACTGGGGCCAAGTATGCTTAATCCCGAAATAGTACCGTTATGAATTTGTAACAAAATAAGCTAGATTTCGCACGAGAAATACTGGGGCCAAATCCCAGAATAGGATTGTACGATTTCGTACTAGGCAGTTAGACACTTGTATCAAGAATATTTACTACTGTAAATAGAAATATTCCTTATTTAGGGTCCCCTTGTTATATAAAGGGAACCCCAATTATTTGTAACATCACATAATCAATGAGAAAAGGATATACTCTCTACTTTTTGCCTACTGTTCGTCAGCACTGTCCTTTAGCTCTATTGCTCTTGCTTTACATTCCTTACTTTATTGCTCTTAGCCCGTCTCGAGGTCACCATCTCGAGGTCATTACTGTCAAGTAACATTGGTTTGATTCACTTGTCTCTTTCATTTCTACTTCATATTTCTTGATTCTTAATTGGTATTGAACTAAATCACATATCTTTAAAACCGCAAATCAAATTTAATTATTACGCGTATTTTCGAGGTAAACATTACTAACGAGTTTAGAATTCCCATATTATTTCTGTATTTTAAATTGATTATGATAGATTATTTATTAAAAAATTTATGTTACTAAATTAGACACATGAATGTGGATAAGTGAAAGAAAACAGGGCTGAATTAGTACTATGTATGTCTTGTTGGGTCTGGAAAATAGGACAAACTCAACCTCCATTGAGTGCTGTAAAATTTTACACATTTACCGTACCAAGAATTTTAGAGCAAATATCATTGTTTTTTATCACAGTATAGCGAGTTTATACACTGGTCAACGAAGAATTGCCAGTGTTTACCGAGTTAATAAAAAATAGCCACTATTTTGCTATAACAGGGACCGGTCCAGTATAATATACGGGAGTTCTGGTACATTTGTGTACGAATTACAATATATTATGCTGGACCAGTATACTTCGCTAACTCCTATAATATTTGCGGGTGACTGGAGCACCAGTGTTCCAAACTCCAGTATATTATACTGGACAATTATACTTGCTGGAACTCATGTAATATTTACGGGAGTTCAAGCATACTTATTCTGGAACTCCCGTAAAATTTGCGGGCGTATTTTTCCGGATTTTGAACAGTGTTTTCGCTCAGATTTAAAGTGGCTAAATTTCAATGACTTTTGAAACTTAGCTATTTTTCAACAATCAATGGTAAATCTGGCTATTTTTAAATTTCTCACAATATCATTTGTAGCCCATCGGGCAAAATAAATTTCATCCAGTAGCCCATAAATTAACCCATACAAATCATTGCCTAAAAATAAAACAAGTGCTAAACATTACTAATTCCCTCGCCGGAAATCCAGCTTCTTCTTCCATACAAATTCCACTAAAATTTGCCAATTACAGAGTCAGCCAACTATGACCATGACTGCTCCTCTCCCTCAATCATCAAGCTTCACAATATATTGATAATTTATGCCATAATGGTGGAATTCGTGCCATTATTTATAGAGTTCAGAATTACAAAGTGTTGACCTTGACAAACAAGAATGCCAAGTCGAATTATTACACAATATGGAGAAAGATGACTGTTATTTGACCGGAGAATGGGAGAACTTCGTACTGGAACATCAGTCGAAATCTAAGAATTTGCTACACAAATAAATTATATCTTTAATCCTGGTGATGTAAGAAGAGAGTGAAAGTGAAAAAATGTCAAGCATGCAAAGGCTAATTATTACCTGATTCTTTGTTGGTTTTTTGTGGTTTTTGCCTACTTTGGGATTGAAATACGTGATTTTTTAACTTCTAGTACTCACTTTTTTCCTGTGCTTAGTTCAATGTAATGGTGTTGGAACTCAATGTCGCAATACAAATTGGGAGTTTTAACTTTGCTGTTGAACAAATTGAAGTGAGAGATCAGTGAGTCAGAAAGCTACTGTTGATGGGAATTGACATATTTATCCTTCAGATGTTTTTGGGATCATGAGTACTTGAGTTGTGGGGCTAAAGTTATAATCTTTCAATTTAAAATAATAACTACATAAAATAGATGGTCAATATACAAAATGGATTGTTACTACACAAAAAATATACGAAATAGATAGTCACTATACAAAAATATATAAAATAGACCATTACTACAAAAAATATACAAAATAGATCGTTACTATACAAAATAGAATGTTACTATACAAAAAATATACAAAATAGAGTGTCAATATACAAAATAGACTATTACTATACAAAATATATACAAAATAGAGTGTCACTATACAAAATAGACTGTTACTATACAAAGAATATACAAAATGGACTGTTACTATATAAAAATATACAAAATAGAGTGTCATTATACAAAATAGACTATTACTATACAAAAATATACAAAACAGACTGTTACTATACAAAAAATATACAAAACAGACCGTTACTATACAAAAAATATACAAAATAGACTGTCACTATACAAAAATATACAAAATAGAGTGTTGCTATAAAAAATAGACTGTTACTATACAAAAAATATATATAATAGATTGTCATTCAATTCCTAGCTAATATTATTAGTTCCAGAAGTACAAAATACAATTTAAAAACGGTTGCTCCATCACACCAAGTAAGGGTCGAACCTGCAACCTTTAGGTTAGGAAATAGACGCCTTATCCACTGAGCTACAAGCACTTATGTTGTCATGCTCATTCCTTTACTCTGCTATATCAATATGTTTGGGCCGAAGGCAAAAAAAGGTTATTGTATCGTGCCAGGTGGGGGTCAAACCTACGACCTTCAGGTTAGAAAATAGACATCATATCCACTAAGCTACAGTCGCTTATGTTGTCATACACATTCCTTTTGGCTACTATATGCAATATGTTTGGGCCGAAGGGCAATTTTTTGTAAGTGGTACAAAACATGGGCTATTAAAATTTTGAGGAGCTATAGAGGGTAGTTTTCTCAGAATTTTACACCATATATGGATATATTTTAACATGTAACTACCATTTGGCTATACAACTACATAAGGAATAATCTAGTCCAATATTTCTTGTCCTTAAAAAATCATTGTATACAAGTAAAATCGGGGATAATGCATACCCCGATTTCTCGGTGAAGAAAATGGAAGAATATTATGGAAGCACGAGATTGAAATCGAAGTTGGGAGCCCTTCGTATCGAGATAAATGAAAGGTGGATGGCGTTCTCATCGTCGGGCATGATAAAGTGACGTGCCCCGGACCTAGAACGAGTTCTAAGACCTCAGAAAATACGGTAAACGGTTACACACGACGGATAGAGGGCTGTGATATTGGGACTTAACCAGATATCACAACGTAGATCTCGCTCGATGTCAGATACATATTAGTAATTAACGAGAAAGGAAGATTTTACATTTTTAAGACTTATACTAGGGATGAAACTCTCCTATTATATAAAGGGGAAGTTTTTCTTTTGTAACATACATTGCAACACAGAAACCAAAGCAATTCAAGTTTATTTTTCTGCTCTCTAGTTAATGCTAAAGTTCTTATTTAATTGTTCTATTCTTCATTCACAATTGGGCTCGAACAGGGTCCGATCGAGGGAAAGGTTACTGTTCAACCTAGGTTCGGGCTAGTCATAACACTACAACTGGTTTGATCATTTACTTTGCCTCCATCTCGTTTATTTAATATACTTGACTATTTGTATTGAATCAAACCACATATATCGCGTACAAAATTAATTGTTATCCAATTAAAGGGTAAACAATCATACATGCACCGCTGCTGATCCTTTCTAAATCCAACTTCAGCCGAGCATATGTCTGTTGCGGGAACAGGAAAACGGAAATTGACTTTTATGTTGAAGAATGACCAAGACCATAAAATCCTTTCAGACTCGCACATGTGCCTGAATATATAAGGAAGTTCACACACTCTCAAAAATTTTATCACGTATCCCTGACTTGTCAGCTTGATCGGTCCTTGCAGGAGCCTAACGGAGAAAAGGCCATGCATTTTCAAATTATTAATATATGCTTAACATTAACGGTTACTTGTAGTCGGTATTTAAAAATTCTTTACTCAGCACGCTAGCACTTGGCACTTGGCACTTTAGCACAATAAGCCTTTATATCTTTTAAAATCACACACTCGTCAATGGTGCACGATTCAAAATTCGGTTGATAATGAACACGTTTCTTTACCATTCTCCGCTTAAATATAAGGCTTTTGTCTTCGATAGGACTCGAATCTTTGACGTGAGCCTAACCCACACATTACGTGTTGCGCTCTCACCCACTGGACTAAAGCTACGAGCTATGGATTAAATTAATTAAGGTGACTTGTAAAAAGAATTTTTTTAAATAAGGCGACTTATCACATTAAGACTCTTTACGACGCACTTGTTCAATTGATCCATTGGTTTTACCAGTTCTTTTTTCCTTTTTAAATTTTTTTGTTTTACCGATTCAAATCCATGCTATTTTTGTTTTAGTACCACGAACAAATCCATGAATAGATAATTTTGCAGCAATGACGCCTTAAAATGGACTCGTCCACGTATTCATGGGTGTGGCCTTGTGATTAATGAAGCGAGTAAATATCCTGGTAGATCAAGGTTCAAATCCTATTAGGGACAAAAACGCTAGGTGATTACTTTCCCAACAGCCTAAACTTTGACGAGAAGAGATACTATCTGTGTTCATGGAAGATAGCATATACTTATGAAATAGTCAAGATGCATACAAGTTGACCGAAACACGACCTATTAATAAATTATTTTTTAAAAATGGACACATGCACTTAGAGTCCAGATTTTAGGAGAAGGCTCATGGTCACATGGTGTAGAAGAGCTCAGTGAACATTCAATGAAATTGCAAATAACATAATGTAGTTTTTTTTTCTTCTGTATGTGAAATGATCATTTGTCACTCAGGTATATACGGCTTGAGGCGTAACCAAAATTTGAAGGTGGCGGGGCACATTAGCAGACTGCTCAACCAGCGCCCCCATCTGAATTTTGATCTTAAGGATTCCAAATAAAATATATAATCGTTTTTAACATACATAAACATATATATCCAGAATTTTCGCCAAGTTAACAGGGTCCGGTGACCCCTCTATTCCAAACATAGATCCGCGACTACTGTAAAAATTTGGTGTATAGGATGTTTTGTTGATGATGAGGACTTCTAGTACACTTGACATGATTCAGCTAGCCTTGTATACTGATATATGGAAAAGTTCCACATTGTCTGTATATGAAAAATTTATTACTTGGACATCTCCTGTCTCAATGAAGAAATAAAGAGATCCGTCTATATCGAAGTCTCTCAGTTGAAAAAATAATAGGAAAATTCCTGGAAAAACCAAACAGTATGGTTTTGCCTACTCAAAACAGTATGGAGCCAGAATTGCCAACTTTGTTCCTGAAATTTAGCAACTTTTAACAGGTGAAAGTATTACAAGTAGGGGCGACGCTATGTGTGGCCAAGAGTGGTCAACTAAACATCATTCGCCGAAAAATTATACTGTATATAGGACAAAATATTAGTACTTGTTATCAATTAAAAAAAATAGACTTGAACGCCCTTGCATAGCCCACTGGCAAAGGATATTCAAAATTTGAATAACCTTATTGAATTTCTGGTTTTGCTCCTGATTACAAGAACCATGAAATTCTGAAAGTAACATCCTCTTGTGGCCGGGGAATGAATGTAGATAATGTGACATTTGTTGTCTTAGAAGCAAAAAGTTCAATAGTCGCGTAGAAGAATCACACTCCGTTCATCCTTTGCTTCAATATGTTTAAATACGAAACTTTTTAACTAACGAGTAAGGTGGAAAACTGTATATATATAGTGATAGTGCATATTTCTCTTGTTACAAAGGCCCCCATGAAAAGCCGGGGAGGTTTTGTAGCTCTAACCTGGGACTAAAGAAATCTTAGCCTTGAGTGAGTACATTGTATGAATCTATTCAGAGCAAATACTGCTGTATATGCATTAAGTAACAGATGAAGAGCTACGCGATCTCTGAATGAGGCGGATGAGCTTTCCGTTGTATATGTGGGCTCATACCTGAAGCTTGACACTCTCGATTTACTCTAGCACATCGAGAACATGGATTTAATGGCGATGAACTTGGGGATTGATATCCATATCCCTTTGAGGCGATCGCTGGTGATGATCTTGAAGATGTCTTTGGTGTTCGTGTTGGTGAAGACATCGGTGATGAATGTATTCTTTTAGCTCTAGCTGGTGAAGATCTTGGTGAGTCATCATTCAGTTTCTCTGCACAAACCATTCAAAATCACACTCATGTTTGGAAATCCTCACACACTAACTAATCGACTTAGGAAAAAAACATCTACTCCTTCCATCCCAATTTATGTGGTGGTGTTTGATTGGGCACAGAGTATAAGAAAGAAAGGAAGACTTTTGAAACTTATGGTCTTAAACAAACTATAGACATTAACAGTAACATTCTCTTGGGGACTGACTGAAAAAGAAAGATTGCCACATAAATTGGGACGGAGGGAGCATTTTTTTTTGGGGGGGGGGGGGGGGGGGGGGGGGGGGGGGGGGAGGGTGAGGGTGGGGGTAGTAGAATAGCTTACCTGTTAGAGAGCTAATCTTTGTATCCTGCAGTTTGTTGCGCAACGGATCTTTCTTCAATGTTATCTTTTGATTGCTGGTCTTGGATGCAGTTGTCTCAGTATTCTCGGATGACATTGAAATTTGATTAGTTTCTGGAACTTTCTTCTCTATAATCTTCGATAACTTTTCGTTTGTTCTCCTAGTCCTTAGACTTTTCCTTTGCGCGTGCTCGCCATGAAGTGACTTGTCATTGACAGTTGACGACTTAATCCTTTCTGGAGTCTTGGAATGTAGTAATTTCCTATCATCAGATGAATGTTTGTTCTCAGGAGTCTCGGAACTGATTAGTTTCTGATCGTGTGATGCATGTTTCTTTTCTTGAGTCTCAGAACTAGTCAGTTTCTGAACATCAGATGAAATTTTCTTATGTGAAGTCCGAGGAGATACTAAATGTTGCTCAGCTGATATTATCTTATGTGAAGTTCGAGGAGCTACTAAATTTTGTTCAGCTGCAACATTTGGTGTAGGTTTTTCATCGCCTGCTTTTGGAGACATTACCTTCTCTTGGTTGTCCGAAAATTTCAGTCTTTGGTTCTTGCTCATTGATGAGATGATCTTTTTCTCCAGTGTGTCGATACGCGGTGACCTATCAACTATTGGTGTTGATAGTACTTTCCTATCTGGACTATCAGCAAAGAAAAACTTTTCGTCTGCTGCTACAGACGAGAATCTCCTGTCCGGACTCTCAGAGCCAACTGATGTTTGATCGAATAAGAAAAGCTTTCTATGTGGTATTTCGGATATAGCTGATCTCTGATCAAACAATCTTGAATCTTTCCTGTCAATTATCTCCGAGCAAACTGATCTTCCATCGCTTGGTGCAAGAAAGAGATCATCCATCGCAGCCAGATGTCCGTCATCACTCAGCATCGATGCTCGCCTATGAACTGAAAATCCATCATTTGATGAATCCCAGTTTTTTCCAGAAATTTTCTCTTTTTCAATCAGCCGGTAAGCAAACATCTGGAAAGGAATCTGTGATACCGGTGTCAAACACATGCGCTCGTCTTCAGGAAATTTCTTCGAGTAGCCACCCTCGATATCACAATAGTCAACAAGTGGAGGAGCAGTTTCAGGCTGGCCATGTTCCGGATTTATGACAAGAACTTTCTTGATGTAATGCAAGATCCTGCACAAAGAAGAGAAACGTGGGCGAAGATTTGGGTTCGTATGCCAGCATCTTCTGGTTAAATTCACAAGGTATTTAGGTGAAGGATATGGAAAGAGTGGCCTTTCCCCTGCTCTGATATTTCGGACCACTTTCTCGCCTTGCAAATGTCCTTCATCGAATGGAACTTTGCCCGTTAAGATTTGGAAACATATCATCCCGAAGCTATAAACATCAGCTTTCTCCGTATACTTGTATGTGCATTTGGTTCCTGGCTTTTCATGTTCAGCTAGAACTTCCGGGGCATACCATATGATAGAGTCAGCCGCGTTGTGGTTGACAGTTTTGTAAGTACTTTTAATCGAAGTTAAGCCAAAGCCTTTGAGTTTCGCGTGAAAATAGCTCTCTGCTGAGGAATTCCTCACTTTAAGAAGGACATGAGACGGGTTCAATTCACCGTGATAGATCTTTCTCGCATGCAAATACTCCATCCCTCGTGCAATCTGAAGCATAATATCAACTGCTGCAGACGTAGAAAAAGGCGGTCTCTTCCTCTGACCAGAATGCTCCTTTATATATGTCGCTAGAGTATCGTTCATTAGCTCCATAACAAGGTACCCTTCTTTCCTTTCTTCATCATAAAAACCACAATGATATTGCAAAATATTTGGATGTGAAAGCGAAAACACTAAAGAAATCTCAGCATGCAACGGTTCAACATCACCAAAAAAGTTCCTCAGAGCAAAATTTTCGCCTAACCATTGTATCTCCTTAACATGTCCGCCCCACGACCCTAAACGTCTCTTCACATGATAATCGTTCGATCCAACTAAGATCGAACTAGGTAACAATATCTTGTTACTTTGTTCAACACCATCTAATTTCCTTAGCAAAAAATCTGCGATCCTTTGCTCGTGCTTCAACAAAGTATCTGGTGCAACTGCATTTTTCCTTTGCCTTATGTTTTCAACAAGCAACCATCTATCTTCTTTCCAACAACTCTCCAACCGGCTACATATTTCTCGCGTAACTAAATACTGCTTCCCAAACATCCACTGAAAAAACCTCGGATCGATCAATTCCCTATCATATTTCTTCATAACTGCAGATCTCCTCTTCTGCATTTCCTCCTCGTCGAATCCTGAGATTTCTGCAGCCGTCTCTATCGCCTCAATAACAACAGGAAAACAACAAAGCAAGTTATGTATATGAAACTCAACACAATCTTTGTTCATATGGAGACTTATCGCTTTTCCCCACCAATCTTTCACATCCAAACAATATTTTATATACGATTCGCCTTCTTTAAGGATCCTATGTAGCTCTTTCATTGGTTGCTCAAGAGCTTTCCACTTTGTATTCCTCTCATTTAACCTTAAATTATGTTTGATTTCCTCAGAAATTGTATCAAAAGCCTGAATATACAAATCTAATAGGAAACAACACTGTTTTTGATTGATTTGAATATCATGTTTCAACACCATTAGAGCCTTCAAACTCCCAACTACTTCACCAATCTGCCTGAATTGATCCATTTATCTTTATGAGTTACAAAAACTTCAACAAAATAAGGACCTACAATAGAAAAAACACACAAATTTTAAAAGAAAGAATATGAAAATATGCAATAGAAATCTTAAGCTGCACACCATGAAAGATTTTGAACATCCAAGAAAGAAAGGACAACCCGATGCACAAAGCATTCCGTATTCGCGCAGGGTCTGGAGAAGGGTCGCATCTCAAAGAGTGTAATGTAGACAGTCTACCCTAATACAAGCATTAATGATTGCTTCCACAATTCGAACTTAAATGTTTTACTTAATTAATGCTCCACTAAATTGAACAGTAACGATAGATTTCTAAAACGTCAAATATTTTGACCAAAATATAAGTTCTACAAAGCCATCAAATTATCAATCTAACTGAACATTAAAGCATGTAACATAGGGCTAAAGAGAGCCAAAAAGAATCTCTTACTTATAATCTTGCATAATCTCAAATATTATCAATTCCGATACGTAGAGCATATAATAACATGCAAGGAAAAAATGGAAGAAACTTGCATCTATGAAGCTCCATAATATCAATCTGTATATATAAAATATATAGAGAGAGAGAGATCATGAAATGAACACATACCTAAGAATATTGCAAACTTTGAGCTTTTACACAATGGGGTTTGAACCTTTGTTTTCAACAAGAGAAATGCTGAATTTCTATTAGGTTCCTTAGGATAAAAACCTAATAAAAATTCAGCAAAAATCCTTTTTTGATCAGATCAAGATATCACCTTCAGCCAAATTGACTTGCTGAAATTAACGTTGAAATACAAAATGGATAAAATTATCATCAAAATGCAACGTATCCAAAATTTGGAAAAATCAAGATAAGGCTAGAAAAAAACCAACCCCATCATGTTGTAAAATGATGATGTATTTCTAGGCAATTAATTCAGAAACTGGTCAAACTTTAGAAAACCTAAAGATCAAAGTTGAAAGTTATGAGATTGGTAATAGAACAAAAAAAAAAGGAATTTTTTGGAAATAGAAATTTTATTTTATTTTTTTAAAGGATTTTGCATTTCTTTTTCTATCGTTTTTTGACCAATCTGAAGAAGATTTTTTTTTTTTTTTTGGAATGGCTGATTCTTTTTGAATTCTACATTAGTCATTGGCCATTGAAGACTTCCGTTTCTTTTGGGGTTGAATTAAATATCTTCCCGCAATTTTTGGAAAAAGTCTTCTAGTAGTATAATTTTTCTTAAAAATTTCTTTTTCAAATGGAACAAACTAAATAGGATTTTAGATAATTTATATACACGGATAGTACTATTTATTCCGAAGACAGGAAACTGTATACGGTCAAAATGGGGCTTGCAGCCGAAATCGGGATGGTAGATCAAGGCTCGGTTATATCGGATCATGGTGCAAATATGGATTAGTAATCTCGTGGATCAATGGCATCAAGATTGTATGGGGTCGAATCAAATTTAACTGACAAAGGCCGAGGGCATTCCCCCCCCCCTACCCACGCCCTTATAACATCAAGGGTACGACCCTCATTCACGTCCCCGACAGCAACGGCGTGGTGTCGACGTGCACACGTAGGCACCCCCTCCCCTCCTCTTTTTTTGAGGGTGTCAGCGGCCCATCGACGAATTGTACTTTTAGTGAGAAAACTTCTCCTCTATATAAAGAGGGGTTTTTTCTTATTGTAAGGGATCATGTGTTATACTCTAATAATACAACTTCATTATTCTCTCTCTATTATCCTCTCAGTTGTGATCATTGATTATATTCATTATTTCTTCATTTTTACTAATATTCATAATATTATAAGGATATAGAGCATATTTTGCGGTTTATTATACTTGATTACGATTTACCCTTTTCTATATTTTCGATTGTCCATAGCTCGTAAAGTAACCGATAACTTTTGAGTCAAACAATTTGGCGCCGTCTGTGGGAATTTTGAGAATCAAACCTATAGTATACACCCAAAGATCAGCTAACCATATCATCCATATCCCACAAAAACCCAGAAATGGCCGAAAACAACACCAGATCTAAAGCTATAATGGGGGTCACAGCGAATCTCCTAAGCTCTCTTAATGAGGTCGGCGATGACGCTGTCACCAACACCACCGCCGACGCCGCACCAGAGATAGAAACTTTACCTTCCCCATCCGGGAATCTAGCGACCTTGCAGGACAAGTAAGCTTCCACATCCGCTGCAAAAGAAGCACCCCTGGCAGTCAGGAAATTACTAGAAGAATGGTTAACGAGTAACCCTGAGCGGCTTAGTGGAAAAATCACCACATGGTCACATCAAAATGATACCAACGATGAGTACCGCTACTACAGCGGACGAACAAGGAGAAGCGCGAACAAACAACCAATCCATCATAACACAAATCCATGACGACACGCTGGCATCCATCTTGAGAAAAAATGGAAGAAATGGAGAGCGAAAACAAGGCTCTCCGCGACCAAAATGAAAGAGTACCAGGATAGGGTCGACAAGATCCCCGGAGCACCTAAATTACTACCAAAACGTGACGTGGGAAGGTTCATGGAGCAACCATAATCCGAGGAAGTCGCCCCCTACTCCATCCCAAAAACTCTCAAGATGCCCCCTTACTTGAGGGTGTATGATGGAACCACCAATCACGAGGATCACCTCATCCATTATGTTACCGCTGTGAAAGGTAACGACCTATCAAAAGAGCAGGTACCATATGTGCTGTTAAAGAAGTTCGGTGAGACACTGACCGGATGAGCCCTAATATGGTACTCCTAACTGCCTACCAAAGCAATTTCAACCTTCAAAGAAATGGCAGACAAGTTCATCATCGCACATGCTGGTGCAAAGAAGGCAGAGGCAAGGGTGAACGACATCTTCGCCATTAGGCAAACCACAGGCGAGGGCCTCAGGGACTTCCCAGATTTAACAGGGTGAGGATGAGTCTGCCAAACTTGTCGGAAGGCATGGCGGTCGCTGCCTTCCAGAACGGACTCAGCAAAGACGGCTTCAGAGCAACCAAAAAGCTGCTGAACCGTCTCATGAAGTATCCTCCCACAACGTGGAACGAGATCCACAACGCCTACTGCGCCGAGGTACGAGCGGACGAAGACGATCTCAAAGGGCCGACCCAATGGCTGACAACTATACAATCAGACACAAGGAAAGATCGACGTCACGAAGGACACCAGGAACATCCCCCTCGCCCCAAATACCGACCTCTGGACCCTCTATACAGATGGGGCCGCCAATGCCTCAGGATCAGGATCAGGACTGGGACTCGTCCTCGAAGTCCCCACGGGTGAAATCATTCGCCGGTCTATACGATGCCCTGAGATGACTAACAACGAAGCAGAATATGAAGTTGTTATTGCAGGTATAAAACTAGTCATCAGATATGGGGGCCGCCAGCTTGTTTTGCACTACGGCTCTCAACTCGTGGTAAATCAAGTCATTGGGACTTACCAGACCAAGAACCAAAGGTTGCAGAAGTATCAGGCAGAAATCCACAGGTTGATGACACAGCTCGATGAATGCCACTTCGAACAAGTTCCTAGAGCGCATAATGCCGAAGCGGACGGTCTGGCTAAGCTGGCTCGGCCACCACAAGCCTAAATAAAGAGAGCATAGTCACTCTCCTCCACTCGGAAATCGATATCACAGAGGTACTCTCCTTACATTTAACCTGGGACTCGCGCAACCGGTTTCTATCATATTTACAGGTTGGAACCCTGCTGCCCGACAAGAAGGAGGCAAAAAAGCTCCATATGCAGGTGGCAAGATACTTCATGATAAACGACGAACTCTACAAGAGGACCTTTGGATGAGCCCTGGCCAAATGCCTAGGCCCTAATCAAATAACATCAGTATTAGAGGAAGTAGATGAAGGCCATTGTGGCGCCCACACGGGCAATCGAGTACTCGTACGTTGCCTAGTACGAGCTTGGTATTACTGGCCTACTATAAAAAAAAAGGTGCCGCGGAGTACGTCCGCCGATGTAAAAGGTGTCAAAGGTTTGCCCCCATGATACACCAACCAGGAGAACCCCTCCATTCGATCACTTCGCCTTGGCCCTTCATCAAATAGGGAATTGATATAATCGGACCGCTACCTGCCGGACGAGGAAAGGTACATTTTTATTGGTTTTAACTGACTATTTCTCTAAGTGGTTAGAAGCAGGTGCTTACGCCCAAATTTGCGAGCAAGAGGTCATCGCCTTCATTTGGAAGAACATCATCTGCCGTTTTGGCATCCCCAGAGAAATCACATGTGACAATGGGCGACAATTCATCGGTCAGAAAATGACCGATTTCTTCGACAAATGGCACATCAAAAGAATACTCTCAATACCATATCATCCGGCCGCCAACCGCCCTCCTGCGCTCCACGGCTATACCTTTTCCAAGAAGCAGTCGGTGCCTTTTCCGCTCCGGTGGCTCTTCGCATTCGGAAGCCTCCTCTTCGGTATGAGGAGATGGAGGTGAAGAGGTCTCCTCATTCACAGGTTCGACTACCGGCTCGACCCCGGGCCGAGTAGCCTCAGGAACGTCCTCAATAGAGGGATCCCGAATCGTATCCTCGCCCTCAGAACGAGCAGCGTCAGAAATATCCTCACTAGATGCCTCCACGGCCGCACGCTCACCCTCAGGCTGAGTAACCTCGGGAACGTCCTCATCTAAACGCTCCTGAGCTATGTGCTCGTTGTCGGAGTCCACCAACGATGAAGCTGCAGTGTGGCGTCTTCTCCTCTTTCGTGGGACACTCTAGGCTGCCAAAACATTAACCAAAGAAAGATATGTGAGGAGGCAACGCCAGAAAATAAAATCGCCTACCTGGAAGATCGTACTTTGTGGTAAATGTCGCCTACGTCATGCACTCTTTCGCGAGTGAGATCACTCTCCCCAGCCACACCCTTATATCTGGCACGGATCGGGGCGTGGAAACCCTTGCTGCAAAGATTGAACAGGCGTAAGCAACTGAAAGCTTTGAGTGCATGAAACAACACTTACGTTCAGGATTCCACACTTCTGGGAACCCTTCCGGGGCCGCCACCAAATCCGAAGTTCGAATAAAGAAAAACTTCAACCAAAATTGACGGTTGGGCTTATCGTCTGTTTCGATGACCAAACCCTTCATACCGTAGGTTTTTAGCTACATCGTCCCTCTCATGAACTTGGACTAAACAGTTGCAGCACATGATGCATCGTAACATCAAGTTCGGCCCGCTCAGCATAAGTCGTCAGTATACGACATATCTTCCATGTATACAGGGTGAGTTGGGCTGGACACACATTGTAGAACCTACAGAGCTCCTCCTCCAACGGGTATATGGAAAGACTACACCCAATCAAAAAGGGATATTCATAAAAAGCACAGAAACCCAGTCTGTGCACATTGGCAAAATCCTCTTCGGACACTGCCATATCCACCGTGTCTGGAATCTGGCAGGACACGCACAGATCATCCAGTTGTGAGTCGGAAAATTTAGATTTTTCCTATGTAGGAGCTATACAGAGTGACGGAAAATCCCTTCGAGCATACTGCTCTCAGGGAAGTACATTATCGATGGAAAAACGGACAAGAGGCCTTCGGGCCTTTTTCCCACCCTCTGAAGTGGGGGAACCCCCAAAGTGCATCATCTCTACTTCCTTCACGTTGTCGACCCCGTATCGCCATAGTCAGTATTTGACCAATGAATAGACACGCCAACGACTGATAAAACTATAAAGTAAACTCAAAGAGGTCAAATACAAAAGTTACTGAAAGCCCTAATGAGATATGAAGATACGAAAAAAATTTCCTGAAAAGTCTAAAAGATGGTAAAAATCAAACCCTCTTCCTATTTATTGTACCCTAATATACGGGAATAGAAGAGGTAAGTGTCATAAAAGTGGCGGGAAACCGAAAAGTCAAATCACCCCCTGATCTGCCTTGGGAGAAGTTGTAATTATGACGCATGCCGCCAGTGACGTCAATTCAAAAAGTAGGCCACGTGTCAATACATGAACAATGCCACGGTAAATCGACTTTTCAGCCCATTGCAGACGTACGCTGAATACGTCTCTAACAGGCGGAAGGACTAACTGTATGGGGTCGAATCAAATTTAACCAACAAAGGCCGACGGCATCCCCCCCCCCCATACCCTTGTAACATCAAGGGTACGACCCTCATTCACGTCCCCGACAGCAACAGCGTGGTGTCGATGTGCACACATAGGCGCTCCATCCCCTACCCTTTTTTCGAGGGTGTCAACGGCCCCTCGATGAATTGTACTTTTAATGAGAAAACCTCTCCTCTATATAAAGAGGGGTTTTTCCTTATTGTAAGGGATCATGTGTTATTCTCTAATAATACAACATCTATTATTCTCTCTCTGTTATTCTCTCTCTATTATCCTCTAAGTTGTGATCATCGATTATATTCATTACTTCTTCATTTTTACTAATATTCATAATATTATAAGGATATAGAGCCTATTTTGGGGTTTATTATACTTGATTACGACTTACCCTTTTCTATATTTTCAATTGTCCATAGCTCATAAAGTAGCCGATAACTTTTGAGTCAAACAAATATCAAGACCAAAACATGAACGAGATCAAAGGAAGCCTGTCACGTCAGACAATAGAAATTTGAGATATCCGTGATCGTGCAAGGATCATGCAAGGATATCTCGGCACGTATCAAGTCAGGACCGGTTATTTAGCCCATAATGCGGTTCACTTTCGTAATTAGAATTATACCATAAATAGGATTTATCTATTATATAAAGAGGGCCTTAATCATCTTGTAAGAGAGGGACATTCACACATATCAAATCAGTATAATACTTTCTCTCTAGCTTATATTCTTGTTCATCAGTTAGTTTGTTTCTTCACTATTTTGGGCATCGATCAGTTCGAGGGCACTCAAGCTCGAGGGTCAAATCATATTTCAAGATTGGTTTGCTTTATATTATTTTTAATCTATATTGTCAATATTTATGTTTATCAATTGGTATTATGTGAAATCATGTATCCTTAAAACCACATTATAAGTTTAATTGTTATCCACTTTTTAGGGTAACTAGTCTGGCACCCACCGTGGAGCTAAGGATAATAGTGATTGCCTAGTATTAATCCTCATAACACACACTACTTTTAAGCTTGTTCTCGTAAGTGTCTGTGATTTTAAGAATCAACATGTCAAACTCTCAAGCAGCGCCCACTCACACAGGAACCAACCCTGGTCTTCATGGAGAAAACGATAATGTAGTCGTCCAAGCGATCGAAATGCCTCAGGCGGCCATGAGGCAGTACCAATCACGGACCCCGTCGATGTAAGTTCGTATGTACCCCTAAATAAATTTGGGCGCTGATTCTGAAGGTAGCGTACGTAGGGAAGTTCGATCAAATGGTCATGGTACGAAGGGTAGAGAAGACGGTGGAGTTATCCTCCGATTGATATTTGAAATGCTACAGGCTCAGCAAGCCGCTATAACACAACTATAGAATCAGTATCGAGCACCAAGTGGGATTGAACCCAAGACTGAGCTAGAAACTATTCGTAGGGCCGAACCTATACCAGAGAGATCGAACACTAATAATTCAGGGACTAACCCTGATATTATGAAAATGCTCGAGGAGCTCACCAAACTGATTGAATCAGGAGAAAAAACACGAGGCAAATGATAAAAGGGTAGAAACATACAACTCCTGGGTTGACCAAATACTAGGGGCACCACCGATATTGGAAGGACTATATTCTAGAAAGTTTGTGCGAAGACCATTCCTCCATAGTGCGGCTCCGAAGCTAATCCCCAAGAAGTTTCGTATGCCTGAGATTCTCAAGTATAATGGGACGACCGAAGAGTGAACATGTCATCTCGTATGCGTGCATCATCAAAGGAAATAACTTGGAAGATGAAGAAATTGAATTCGTACTGCTGAAGAAGTTGAGGGAAACTCTATCGAAATGGGCCTTAATATGGTATCATAACTTACCCCTTAACTCTGTTGATTTGTTTGCTATGCTTGTAGATTCTTTTGTAAAGGCACACGCCGGAGCCATTAAAATTTCAACGAGGAAGTCGGGCCTCTTCAAGGTAAGGTAGAAAGATAACGAGATACTTAGGGAATTCGTATCTCGGTTCCAAGTGGAGAGAATAGATTTGCCTCTGGTCACCGATGACTAGGTTGTTCAAGCTATCGCTCAAGGTATCAACACTCGGAGTTCCATAGTTTCACAATAGTTGAAGCAAAGTTTAATCGAGTACCCGGTTAACACTTGGGCTGACATACATAATCGATATCAGTCGAAGATCAGGGTCGAGGATGATCAATTGGGACTCCTTTGGGGTCCGTTTATCCTAGTAGGCCCATGGATAGGATCAAAAAGAGCATTGATCGATAGCCAAGGTTGAATAGAGATCGATATCAACCATACAATAGAGATCATAGAGGCAGCGGGTCTAGGCTAAGCTTCACACGAAATGAGAGGAGAAATGATTAAGGTCAAAATTCACGGGGTTTTGATGCCGAGGAAGATCACGTTAAATATCCAAAATCCGGAATAAAGTTATGACCCCATCCTTTCTATTTTTTCGACTAACACTTGCAAGTTATTGATAAGGATCGACACGAAGCTTTGGATCTTAAAGCACGCGTTACACTTTTTTCCCTTAGATCTGGTTTGGTCCTAAATGGGTTTTTCCGGCAAGGTTTTTAACGAGGCAACCATTGTTCATGCTAACTTAGAGCAATTCAATAGTATCTGAGGTTCCGTACAATATGCCTCAAGTACTAGGGGTATTACCCTAGAATATTTGCTTTGTTGCAAGGAAATTACTTCTTGACAACGGGGTCTCGGTAGAAAAATGTTATAAGGGTCAAACAGTTAGATGAACCGTGCCCATATAGGTTACTCGAGCCCTAACATCAAACATGTGCGCATGTATAATCATCTATTGAGAGAAGTATTTTTTCCTTGCCGATATCTCAAGCCTTTAGAAAAAATTTCCTATTTTATACTCGTGCTCTATTATGTAAACAGGCTTAAGGGCCGACCTTGACAGAAGTTCAAACAACTAACCCCATGCTTCAGGGCTGCCATCCGAAAAACAAACGAAATCAAACTACTAAAATTTCGAGACCATAAGACCTTAAAGGCGACCCTCGATTTTATAGTCCACAGCCACCCTACTCGGGGACTGACATTTCGGGCAAGCTCAAACTGTAACGAAAAATAAGCCCAAAGGGCATGTTCCGAACTAAAGAGGCTACGGCCAAATTAACGCGGGTAAGAGACGTCTGAAATCCATAACAAATACAAAAGCCCAAGGGCTATATTAACCCAAGTTTGAGCAAACTTTCTCTCAGGGCTTATCTATAAAGCCTAAGGGATAACTTTACTTAGAGTTTGAAAAAATCCTCACTCGACTATAAAGCCTAAGGTCTAACTTCACTTCGAGCAACTCCTTGTTTGATCATAAAAGCCCAAGGGCTATCTTAACCTGAGTTCGAGCAAACTCTCACTCGGGGGATATCTATAAAGCCTAAGGGATAAATTTACTTCGAGTTCGAGTAAATCCTCACTTGACTATAAAGTCTAAAGGCTAACTTCACTTCGAGTTCGAGCAAGTCCTCACTCGATCATAAAATCCCAAGGGCTTAACCCGAGTTCGAGTAAACTCTCACTCGGAGACTATCTATAAAGCCTAAGGGCTAACTTTACTTTGAGTTCGAGCAAATCCTCCCTCGACTATAAAGCCTAAGGGTTAACTTCACTTCGAGTTTGAGAAACTTCTCACTCGATCATAAAAGCCCAAGGGCTATCTTAACCCGAGTTCGAACAAACTCTTATTTGGGGACTATCTTAAAGCCTAAGGAATGACTTCACTTTGAGTTCGAGCAAATCCTCAGTCGACTATAATGCCTAAGGGCTAGCTTCACTTCGAGTTCGATCAAGTCCTCACTCGATCATAAAAGCCCAGGGGTCATCTTAACCCGAATTTGAGCAAACTCTCACTCGGGGACTATCTATAAAGCCTAAGGGGTAACTTTACTTCGAGTTTGAGTAAATCCTCACTCGACTGTTAAGCCTAAGAGCTACTCAAACTCTAGTTCAAATGGTCATTCGAGATCCATTGATCTCGGTCGAAAGAACAAAGCCCCAAGCATGGGTTTCTTCAAAGGTCTCCCTCCGAGACCGACACTTGGTGTGCTCCTTAGCCCGAACCTGAGCGGTTTCCTTTTGTGGAACAGTTGTAGATATTTTGGCCATTTAATTTTCATAAGCAAGGACGAATAGAGATTGGAATATTTTGTATTTCGGAAAGAACAAGTGAAGAAACTCAAAGACTCAATTTGTTTCTTGTCATTACACTCTAAAAAATGCGGGGACTATCTATATACGGTCAAAATAAGCTTGCTTAATTTTGTATGACTGGCCGAAGTAGGGGTGGTAGATCAAGGCCCGGTCTCAGTTATATCGAACCATGGTGCAAATATGGATTGGTAATCTCGTCTATTAATGACTGATCAAGATCGAGACAGAAACAGGAAAGAGATTGAACAAGATCGAAGAAAGGCTACCAGGTTGGACAACAGAAAGCCGAGATATCTGCGATCGGGCAAGGATCGTGGTGGATATCTCGGTACGTATCAAGTCAGGACCGGTTATTTATCCCATAATGTGATTTACTTCCCTAATTAGAGTTATACCATAAATAGAATTCATCTACTATATAAAGAGGGACTTAATCATCTTATAAGAGGTGGACATTCACGCAATACAATACTTTCGCTCTAGCTTATATTCTTGTTCATCAGTTAGTTTGTTTCTTAACTATTTCGGGCACCGATCAGTTCGAGGGCACTCAAGCTCGAGAGTTGAATCACGTTTCAAAACTGGTTTGTTTTATCTCATTATTAATCTATACTGTAAATCTTTACGTTTATCAATTGGTACTAGGTAAAATCACGTGTCCTTAAAATTACATTATAAGTTTAATTATAATGCGATTTTTAGGGTAAACAGAACCAACATCAAATGTGAAAAGAATTACCATCAACAAGTTCTTTTAATCAAGGAATCACGTGTTGAATAGAGTTTTACCTTACATGTAGTAGTGTATGTCGAGGCGGAAACAGACTTCACGGGTTCTATATTTTAAAACGACAATTTCAAGTGATAATAAATGTATTCCAAATTTAATATATGCACATATTTAATAATTTATTTTAATACAAATATATTATTTGAGCAAAAGCTAGTGGGATCGGTCAAACCATAGCCGACTTCTAGGTTTGCCCTTGGGTGTATGCAGAAATTTTGCTTAAGCAGTGTCTATTTATTAGCACAACTGGGCACGTGTGTAAGCTTATCTGTTGCGTGCGTTTATACAAGACAACAAATTCTAAAGTTTTACTTCTTTTTTCAAATTGATATCTATTTATCTTACATTATTCTTAAAATGTTAGACGAATAAATTTCTTTTTTTTTAGTGAATACTTTTGGCGAAGTAATATCGGATGACACCCTTTATTGAAGGATATCTCCGCTACTGCTTCTATTTGGAGACTTGTGAATGAATAAGATGAGAAAAACTTTTGAGTTGAAAAGGGTTGATAGATTTCAAGCTGGCCAGCTAAACGTAAGTAAGTATGTATCAAAAGAGTATCGTAGTAAGGAGTTTTCTCTCGTCCTCCCCGGATTTTGGTTCAAAAAAGGATAAACGCAAGGATCTTATTTCGATCGTACTATATGTTTTCTTTATAGCAATTAATCATTTATAAAATAAGCTACTGTATCTTTCTCTTCTTTTTGTTTTTCTTCTTTTGATTTCTTGCTACTCTTACCATGCAAGTATTATCCTATAGTTTAGTGGTTGTTGTAAGCACCCAAGCAATTTTCAGATTTACTATACTATACTAGACGAAATTCTTAACAATTAATTTTGTAATTAAAGCTTCGTACCAACTTCGTAAATCATAAGCGTTTAATTTTCCCATAATTGGTAGTACTAATTACGTAAAAAGTAATACACACAATTTGTCACAATAGGTTAATTTGCACTGATAAAGTAAAACTAATTCGTACTATATGTTTTATATAAGTATAGTTTTAAGAGTTTAAGTTCTATAAATGATAATGTAAAAGATACTTACACAATTAGGTCACAGGTAAATATTATTTGTTACTCTATATAATAGCTTTGATTAGTAAGCTAAAACAAATGGTAAAATCTGTTATAACATGTTATATTATATTGAAGATGTAAAAATAATTTTTGCAATATTAATATAATAACTTAAATCCTTTTCATATCTTAATTTTGTTGGGTTTTTAATATATTAATTAAATATATATTAAAGAGTTAAAAGAGGGTGCATGGGAAATGGAGGGAAATGAAATTTTGAGTGAAATTTCAAGTTCCCTCTCCTTGGTAAATGGGCATTGTCCCATATCGGAAGAGGAAGAGGTTTTTTATGGGTATATAAGCAATTGCCTTCTTCTAGCTCTTAAAGAGTTGAGAAGAAAGCAAGCCTCGCGCCGTCGTCGTCGTCGTCGCTCGGCTTCGGCTAAGGCTAAGGCTAAGGCTACGGCTACGGCTACGGCTTCGGCTTCGGCTTCGGCTTCGGCTTCGGCTTCGGCTTCGGCTTCGGCTTCGGCTTCGGATTCGGATTTGGTCAAATGATCGATTGATTAACCTTTTGGACCAAATTTATTTGTTAATAGTAAAATATTAACAGAAATGCTATTAAATATTTATTTTAATAACAGAATATTAGTATAAATAAATATTAATATTAAATTCAAATTTCAGTTTTTCTGTTTTTGTAACAGAAACATAACTACCCATCAATTTTTCCTCTTTATTATTGAGTAAATGGCCATTTATGCAATGGCATTTATGCTGTGGCAGTTTTGCAGAAACAGCCATTCTGAAGAGACTCTTCAGATTTCAGCCCAACTTTTGGCCATAAATACAACACTATTCTGCTCAGAATTTAACTACGAATTTCTGAGTTTCTCCTCCTTTCTTCCGCATACTTTTAGCATCAAACAAAGCAAAAAGTAAGTGTGATTTGCTACCGAACTTTGTGTTCGCTGAAACACTGGGGTTTGCAGTACCACTACACCAGTGTGTAATTCGTTCTATCCTGGGAGGAAATAATTCATAACCTTGGGTACTAGGAGGGGATTAAATTCCTTAAGGAAACACTGTGAATTCAGTGGGCTCGAATTGGTTTCTTCATTTTTGTTTATGCATATTTTTATTTTTATTTATTTATATTTCCAGAATTATTTTACAAATACAGTGTAATAACAAGCTTAAGGAATTTAAATTATATTTCTGTATTTGTTTTTACTGTTTCTGGAAGAGTAAAACCTTTGTGGTTTTGTACTCTATTAAAATCTACGTGATTTTAATATTTGTGTCATTCTTTTATAGAAATGACTAACGAGAATGAGAACCAAGTTGTTCCAATGGTGACTACTAATGCTTCAACAAGCCAAACGACTTCGGCAGCATTGGCACCGGCGGAGAAACCCGGAAAATTTTCCAGGATTGATTTCAAGCGCTGGCAACAAAAGATGTTCTTCTATTTGACTACTCTAAGTCTAGAGAAGTTCATCAAGGAAGATATTCCTGTGTTGTCCGACGAAACTCCAGAAACTGAACGCTTTCTCGTCGTTGAGGCGTGGAAGTATTCAGATTTTTTATGCAAGAATTATATTCTAAGCGGGTTGGAAGATGCTTTGTATAACGTCTACAGTGGCGTAGAAACGTCAAAGGAACTGTGGACTGCGCTAGAAAAGAAATACAAAACTGAAGATGCCAGGTTGAAAAAGTTTGTTGCTGCAAAGTTTTTGGACTACAAAATGGTAGATAGCAAGTCTGTTATTACCCAAGTCCAGGAATTGCAAGTGATTATTCACGATCTCCTTGTTGAAGGTATAAATCAAATTAATATTGATGTTGAAAGTAGTAACCTTAGTATTTTTACTAATGAAAATTTCATTGAAGGTCTTGTTATCAATGAAGCATTCCAAGTAGCAGCAATGATTGAGAAGTTGCCTCCTTTGTGGAAGGACTTCAAAAACTACTTGAAACACAAATGCAAGGAGATGTCCCTTGAAGATCTCATTGTTCGGTTGAGAATCGAAGATGACAATAAAGCTGCTGAAAAGAGAGGCCGTGAAAACTCAACAATAATGGGAGCAAATATTGTTAAAGAGAACAAGAAGAGGAAGAAGGCTTCTGGACCAAAATACAACCCAAGCAAGAAGTGGTTCAGTGGAAACTGCTACAACTGTGGAAAACCCGGACACAAATCTACAGAGTGTCGTGCTCCGAAGAAAGGCAAGAAGAACGGTCAAGCAAACATGGTTGAAAAGCATGATGATGTTGATGACTTATGTGCCATGCTTTCCGAATGCAACTTAGTAGGCAATTCTAAAGAGTGGTGGATTGATTCTGGAGCCACTCGCCATGCTTGTGTTGTTAGAAAAGCGTTTGCTACTTATGCTCCTGTTGGACCCGATGAGACGATATCTATGGGAAATGCTTCAAAGTCCAATATTGAAGGATGTGGGAAGATACTTCTCAAAATGACTTCCGGCTGTCACACCTCCTTTCGACGCTACCGCACCCCGCGAAGGGCGTGGTAGAGGAGTTTTTCCAATTAAAGGACAATCAGAACGGGACTCATTTATTAAGAGATTCAGAGTCTCCACTTGGGAAATTTATGGTGTCCCAAGTCACCGGTTTGAATCCCGAATTGAGGAAAGATTTGACTCTATTTAACAGTCCGCGAACCAGATATCCGGATAAAGAATTCTGTTAACCCGAGAGAAGGTGTTAGGCATTCACGAGTTCTGTGGTTCTAGCACGGTCGCTCAACTGTCATATCTGGCTTAATTATCTGATTTTTATAACATGATTTTAACTTATGCAAATTTTAATAATTTAACTGCTTGTGATTATTATTATTTTTATAAGAATTGCAACGTAGCAAAAAATGTACCTCGGACCACGTCATACCAGTACACCCATGGTTGTCAACACATTTTTGTTTAAGTTGGGATTTGGGTTTGGATCACATAAATGTGTATCCGTTCTTAAGAAAGTAGATTATTAAAAATGCGCCTAAAGCAACTATGCATTCGCATTTTGCGAGGGCCATAAAATTTGCTAAATGGCACGCCTCAGAATCCAAGGATCAATTCAAGATTAAATAATGCGAGGTAGATGCAATTGTCATTTTTGTTTGGCATGGCGCACCTCACATTATTTTAAAGGGGTTGTACTCAACTAAACCAAACTAAGAATGTTCAAAATTATTCTTCTAAAGCTAATTTAAGATTATTGAGGTCATGAGTTAAGAAAATTGATATGTGGGATAAAGATAAAAGATTTTATTTTATTGTTATGGATTTAAATAAAATAAGAGTACCTAAACTCAAATTCAAATAGCTTGTTAAATCCCCTACTGCCTACTACACTTGACAATGTTCATCTTAGCTTAATATTCCAATGAGAAAACCAACGAGATAAAAAAACTGAAACAACTGAATTGGAATATCGCCTAACTTGGTAAACAAAGCAGATGGACCATACTTGCAAAGAAATAACCACTCAAAGAATACCATATGAATTTGACTCAAATACATGCGCCTCTTTTATTATTTTGATGGGATTAATCTGTTTTCGAAGATACATATGCTAACCGAATTAACAAGCTCAAGAAGCAGTTTGAGGTGACTGAAGCCCCTTAAGACAATTGTACCTTAACTATTTTTTGACTCCTGGTTTAGCTAAAATGCTTACCCTGCTTAGGCTTAACACAGACAAGGCCTACTTAATGATTTGCAACTCAATTTCTAGTTATTAATACAAATAAGGATCATGGATCTAAAAATCATTTTTCTATTCCAGCTAGCTTCTGATTTCAAAATTACACTACACGAATAGGCTAATATGGCTAATGAATAATTGCTACTCTAATAGTTCAAACGATCAATTACAAATTGATACCCCTGCCAGTCCATTACAAATAGGCTAAAGTAATGAATTCATCAAAATAGATCCGAGAACTAACTGCAGTATAGTACATTAGTAAAGCAGTAAAAGGCTTCGACAAGTATTAAGCAGCAGTTGCATTTCCATTGTTTACTGGAGGAATTACATCAAATCATTCTAAAGTGTATACCTGGAATGTGAAGCTAAACAAAGAAGAAATGGGCAGTCAGCTAAACAGAGGCAGCAATAGGAACTCAAGTGACAGCGGCAAGATCCAATTTCAAACCAAAGAACACACTCAAACAAACTAGAATGAATGCAACAACATCTAAAACCGATATCCAGCAACCTCAGAGGAAAGGATTCACTTGAACAGACTCCAACAGAATTGGAATTAAAACTTTAAAACCTAGTTTTGAAAGAAACTGAGCACTTCCAAACTCCAATAAATCACAGATAACAGAAGCTTTTAGAAATGGGCTCAGGACAACAAAATGAAACAATAGGAGAATATGTCTCTTTAACTTTTCTATTCTCTTCAATGTTTCAAACTCTCTCCTTTTCTCATAAGTCTATCCCCTCTTTTCTGTGTCTGTCAAGTGTCTTCTTTTTTTTTCAATCACAGGACCAGCAGACTCTTTAACTTGTTATAAACCCTTTTTATTGCCTTGCACATGCTTATTTCAGCCTTTCTAATTCCCCCCATGTGAGCTCTCATTTTCCAGCTCTCAGGAGCACTCAAAGCATTAAAGAACTGGTTTTTGCCCTGACATTCTCTGCCTAGCCCACTAACTAGTATCTATTTCCATCTTTTTAATTTAAAAGTGTATTGGCAGCCTGTTTTCTACTCAAAACCTATAAAATAGTTCCCATGTGACTTCTGTTTCCTAACCCTTAGAGTATATTAAACAATACATCAACTTGATGGTCCACTAATATTTATGTGACAGCTTAATCTCTATGCCCCTCTCAATTTTTCATATTTCAAGTTGTCCTTGAAATCTATACTAGAAGTGCAGCTATAACCAATTCATCTTCCTAATTTAAAATCAACAGAATTCAAGGCTCAAACCCACAGGGAATCATAACAGCTACAGCATAAATCATGATCCAGTGTTATAACAAACGAGACTCGCAGAATTAATTGACGACATTCGACTAAACGATTACGACACGTGTCGATAACAATCAATCGCAACAATAGTGATTCAAGCAACTCTCGGCCAATGCTGGAAAAATACAAAGCTAACTATTCGACGACGCTAATCGACGAATACGTATTCTACAACATACGTAATCAAATAAACCAAACAGAAATCAATTGACCAAAAAAAAGGTCTTTGAGTTTGGAGGAGAAGAAGAGAAACAAAACGATAACAAAAATGAAAACAACAAACTGAAATTATACTAACCAAATAAGTAAAAACCAAAAAAGAAAAGAAAAGGAAGTAACTTAAACACAGAACTCGGAAATCGGCCGATTGGATTCAAACGGACTTGAAATTGCGTATTTGAAGTTAAACGGACTTTAATTGAAATGTTTTCAAACGAAAACGTTTCAATTAAAGTCTATTGACTTCAATTACTTTTAATTTAGATAAAAATCCCTAGTTTTTTGAATTCTAGGGTTCTTGAGGCCATTTTTGGGGTTTGAAGGGTTTTAGCTTGATTTGAACGAAATGGTTTGTAGATTTAGATAGAGGGGAAGGAGGGGAACTTATGGTGTCGTTTTGGTGGCCGGCGGCGTTGTTGCCGCCGGATTTTGGGTGTGGGGGTCGTTCGGCGGCTAGGGTTCTTGGGGAGGAGATTTTCGGAGAAGGGGAATGAGAGGGGAAAGGGTTTTGGGATAAATGACCAGGTAATGGGTTTTTAGAGTGTTGATATTAATGTTTTAATCTGAGCCGTTGGATTATACCAACCAACGGCTCAGATTTAAAAGGGGTAACGGGTTGGGAGACGGGTAATGGGGCGGGTTTGGCAGGTTTGGGCGTGGGTATGGGCTAGGAGAGTTAGTTTGGGCTTGGCTTTTCTCCTAATTAAATTGGGCCCAATTCCGATTTCCTCTTCTTTTATTTGATTTTGTTTTCTTTATTCTACTTTCTAAATTAATTTAAATGTAAACCAAAATCCTAATGCAAAAATTATAAAATCCTAATTAATTCACAAATACAAATTAGTGCTTAATAAAAATTATCATACATTATAAAATAATAAATTAAAACAAAATTACACAATTGGACATTAAATGGTAAAAATGCAAAAGATATATATTTTTTGTTATTTTTCCTTTTCGTAAAATAAACTTAATTACTCTAAATTACAAACATGAATTTTATATGCAAATGCAAACATTTTTGTATTTTATATTAATTTAAATAATAGAAATGCACACACAAAAAATATAAATAATAAGAGAAAAATAACACAAAAATCACAAAAATCACGCACAACACATAACTATTTTATTTTTGAATTTTTTTTGGAGTAATTTTCATGTAGGGAAAAAATCACGTGCTCACACCGGCAAAGTGGTGACTTTGAACAACGTTCTTCATGTTCCCGAGATTAGGAAGAATTTAGTCTCTACTCGACTTCTTGTTAAGAATGGTTTTAAATGTGTTTTTGTTTCCGATAAGGTTGTAATAAGTAAGAACGAAATGTTTTTAGGAAATGGTTACCTCACTGAGGGCCTTTTCAAGCTGAATGTATTGGTCGTTGAAAACAATAATAAAATTCCAGCTTCGTCTTACTTACTTGAGTCAAATGAATTATGGCATATATGTTTGGGTCATGTCAATTATAAAACCTTACGGAAAATAATTAATTTGGAAGTATTGCCTAAATTTGAATGTGACAAATCAAAATGTCAAGTATGTGTGGAATCTAAGTATGTTAAACATCCTTATAAGTCGGTTGAAAGGAATTCAAATCATTTAGACTTAATTCACACAGATATTTGTGACATGACGTCAATACCATCTCACGGGGGAAAGAAGTATTTCATAACTTTTATTGACGATAGTACTCGATATTGCTATGTTTACTTTCTTAATAGTAAAGATGAAGCAATAGATGCATTCAAGCAATACAAAAATGAAGTTGAAACACAACTTAACAAGAAAATCAAAATGATAAGAAGTGATAGGGGTGGTGAATATGAATCTCCTTTTGAACAAATATGTTTAGAATATGGAATTATTCATCAAACAACGGCCCCTTACACGCCCCAATCCAACGGGATTGCAGAAAGAAAGAATCGTTCATTAAAGGAGATGATGAACGCATTATTGATAAGTTCTGGTTTGCCACAGAACTTGTGGGGGGAAGCCGTAATTACGGCTAGCCGAATACTAAATCGAGTATCCCATAGCAAAACACAATCCATTTCATATGAAAAATGGAAAGGAAGGAAGCCCAACTTGAATTATTTTAAAGTGTGGGGGTGTTTGGCAAAAGTGCAAGTTCCTAAACCCAAAAGGGTAAAAATAGGACCGAAAACCGTTGATTGTGTTTTCATAGGATATGCGACTAATAGTAAAGCATATCGATTTCTGGTTCATAAATCAGAAAATCCCGACATTCATAATAATACGGTTATAGAATCAGATAATGCTGAGTTCTTTAAAAATATATATCCGTATAAAAAGGAATGTGAGTCGATTAGTGAAGGATCTAAACGACCTCGGGAAGAAGCAAAAGAAAGTACACTTAACCAGGAAGATCCAAGGCGTAGTAAACGTCAAAGAACGTCTACTTCATTTGGACCAGATTTTGTGACTTTCTTATTGAAAAATGAGCCTCAAACATTTAAAGAAGCTATGTCTTCTTCGGAATCATTGTTATGGAAAGAGGCAGTCAATAGTGAAATAGAATCCATATTGAACAACCATACGTGGGAATTGGTTGATCTTCCTCCTGGAAATAAACCGTTGGGTTCTAAATGGATCTTTAAGAGGAAAATTAAAGATGATAGCACTATTGACAAATATAAGGCAAGACTTGTGGTCAAAGGGTATAGACAACGAGAAGTCTTGATTATTTTGATACCTACTCTCCAGTTACAAGAATTACGCCCATACGAATGTTAGCAGCGTTAGCTGCGGTTTATGGTCTTGAAATTCATCAGATGGATGTTAAGACGGCCTTCTTAAGTGGAGAGTTGGGGGAAGAAATATACATGGAACAACCAGAAGGGTTTGTGGTTCCAGGTAAAGAAAAGAAGGTATGTAGACTTGTTAAGTCCCTTTACGGATTAAAACAAGCACCCAAACAATGGCATGCAAAATTTGACCAAACAATATTATCAAATGGGTTTAAGATAAATGAATGTGATAAATGTGTGTACATTAAAAATGTTCCAAATCATATAGTCATTGTTTGCCTATATGTGGATGATATGCTCATAATGAGTAATGACATTCCCAATATAAATGCTACTAAGCGTATGCTAACTAGCAAGTTTGATATGAAAGACTTGGGAGTTGCTTATTTAATTCTAGGAATTAAGATCCATAAGACTTCTCAAGGTCTGGCGTTGTCACAATCTCATTATATCAAGACAGTACTTGAAAAATTCAAGCACTTAGGCTTTAAAGTTGCAAAGACTCTAATTGACGTGAATCTTGCATTAGCAAAGAACAAAGGCCAAAGCATATCACAATTGGATTATGCTCGTGTGTTGGGTTGCTTAATGTATATCATGAACTGTACACGACCAGATATAGCTTGTGCTATAAGTAAATCGAGTCGATATACGAGCAATCCAGGTCAATCTCATTGGATGGCCATGAAACGAGTTTTAGGTTACTTAGTACATACCCAGGACTTTGTTTTGCACTACAATAAATATCCTGCGGTCATTGAGGGATACTGTGATGCAAATTGGATCACCGGATCAACTGATTCCAAGTCCACAAGTGGATATGTATTCAAAATTGGTGGAGGAGCTGTATCTTGGAAGACGTCCAAACAAACTTGTATTGCCCGCTCTACAATGGAGGCTGAGTTCATAGCCTTGGATAAAGCCGGTGAAGAAGCTGAATGGCTCCGGAATTTCTTAGAAGATATTCCATTTTGGCCCAAACCCTTGGCACCAATATGCATACACTGTGATAGTCAAGCGGCAATTGGAAGGGCTGGGAGCGTTATGTATAACGGTAAATCTCATCATATATGACGAAGACATAAAACCGTTAGACATAAACTTTTGGTCCATTCTCTTATAAGACAATGTTCAGTACCAAGGATAAAGCATTAAGGCTTTTTAATGATTTTTAAATTTGATACGGGGTATATCAAATAGTGTATCTACGGGATGACACGTTTAGGAATCACCTATGTAAGTGTGAAGTGTTAGCCGCTTCAAGGAGAATTTTATAAGGCCAGTTCTCTACGCACTTATGAAACCAGGCGGTGTTCATGGCTGAAACAAACACAATAATGAGAACCAAAGACGGTTAAGGGTTGGTTGTATGACTTGTGGTTGTCTAGGTATACACCAAAGTTTGACAGTTCAAAGATATCAAATCTACCGATTGATCGAGTATATCCGACATAAGTTCACTACGGAATATTCAAAGAGAAATCTACTTATCCAGATGCAAGTAATCCTTACTTGCGAATCACACAGTTTTTCATGCATACTTCCGTGATATAGTCATTCCCCATTCATGTGGGGGATTGTTGGGTTTTTAATATATTAATTAAATATATATTAAAGAGTTAAAAGAGGGTGAATGGAAAATGGATGGAAATGAAATTTTGACTGAAATTTCAAGTTCCCTCTCCTTGGTAAATGGGCATTGTCCCATATCAGAAGAGGAAGAGGTTTTTTATGGGTATATAAGCAATTGCTCATCTTTTAGCTCTTAAAGAGTTGAGAAGAAAGCAAGCCTCGTGCCGTCGTCGTCGTCGTTGCTCGCTCGGCTCGGCTCGGCTTGGCTCTGCTTCGGCTTCGGCTACGGCTTCGGATTCGGATTCGGATTTGGATTTGGATTTGGATTTGGATTTGGTCAAGTGATCGATCGATTGATTAACTTTTTGGACCAAATTTATTTGTTAATAGTAAAATATTAACAAAAATGTTATTAAATATTTATTTTAATAACATAATATTAATATTAAATAAATATTAATATTAAATACAAATTTCAGTTTTTTTGTTTTTGTACAGAAACATAACTACCCATCAATTTTTCCTCTTTATTTTCCCTCTTTATTATTGAGTAAATGGCCATTTATGCAATGGCATTTATGTTGTAGCAGTTTTGCAGAAACAGCCATTATGAAGAGACTCTTCAGATTTAAGCCCAACTTTTGGCTATAAATACAACACTATTCTGCTCAGAATTTCACTATGAATTTCTGAGTTTCTCCTCCTTTCTTCTACATACTTTTAGCATCAAACAAAGCAAAAAGTAAGTGTGATTTGCTACCGAACTTTGTGTTCGCTGAAACACTAGGTTTTGAAGTACCACTATACCAGTGTGTAATTCGTTCTATCTTTGGAAGAAATAATCCATAACCTTGGGTACTAGGAGGGGATTAAATTCCTTAAGGAAACACTGTGAATTCAGTGGGCTCGAATTGGTTTCTTCATTTCTGTTTATGCACATTTTTATTTTTATTTATTTATATTTGCAGAATTATTTTACAAATACAGTGTAATAACAGATTTGACGTCACCCCTCGTATTTGAGGTGAATTTGTGAGATCGACTTGAGATTTTTTAAAAATTAACTATAATGGTCTATTATACACAGTCTTTCCTTGCATTTTTACAATATGTTGTTTCTACGGCTTAAACCCATGATATCCTGGTCACATGGCGATAACTTTACCGGTTACATCAAGGATACCCCTTCACAACTTTCAAAACAAAAAATCTTTAAAAAAAAAATTATGTCTGGTCAAACACCGCCACAAAAGCCCAACACTCTTTAAACCCAAGCATGGGAATTTGGAACTCCATAATAATGATCTATTTTTTCTATCAGAATAATGCACTCTCTATAAAGTAGGGTAAGGGTTGTGCATACACTATCCTCCCTAGACCTGATATAGAATTACACTGCATTTCTCTTGTTGTACTCCTCAGCCTCTTAAATTAAATATAGTCGGCAGATATGTAATATATGTATAATTCAACCATAATATGAGCATAATCAAATATAAGCAACGTATATTTATACTAGTTAGAAAAACAAATATCGCCGACTATTTGTGTAAATATCCTTATAATAGCCTGGAAAGTGGCTATTTATGATTTTGATTAGTGATTTCAATAAACCTCTTTATTTTCACAAGGCAATTGTAACGTATATACACTATTTTCTCCAAAGCTCATATCGTGGAAATACACTGGGTATATCGTTAATGTGCCAAATTTACGGTATAGCTAGTTTTCGGACTGGTCAATCAAAAATAGTCAGTGCTTACCAAGCCAATGAAAAATAACCACCATTTTACCGCAATAGAGATCGGACCATCATAATATACTGGAGTTCGGTACATTTGTGTATGAACTCCAGCATATTATGCTAGACCGATATACTTTGCTGGCTTCAGTATAAAATACTGGAGACTGGAGCATTGGTACTCCAAACTCCAGTATATTATACTACATTATTATACTTGCTGGAGCTTCGTCATATTATGCCGGAGTTCCAACATACTATCCTGGAATTCCAGTATAATATGTTGGAGTTCAAGTATACTTATGCCGAAACTCCAGCATAATATACTAGAGTATTTTTCGGATTTTGAACAGTGTTTTCGTTTAAATTTATCTTTAGGCTAAATTTCGATTATTTTTAAAATTAAACTATTTTTAAATGACCAATTATAAATCTGATTATTTTAAAAATCACCCCTTTACTGTTGTTGTATTTGTTCTTTCAATGGCTAGTAAAAGAGAACCTCAATATGACCCAACCCAAGTTGAATTAAACTGGGCCTGCAATGGAACTCCTCATAAGCCCAAAATTCTGGCAACCCAAAATTAGATAAACAAGATCCCGACACGTGGAAATATTTGGACCTTAGAATATGGCGCCAATAACGGTAGGAAACAATAATCACATGCCATTTCAAATTTGCGTCAGATTCCGAGACAGGCGTAGTGGACTCCACATTTTTTACCTCGACAAGAATACCGGTTACCGATTCTCCCGGTTTACCATCCACTGGAATCCAACGAAAAACCGTAAATAAAAACCAACAACAACAATAACAACAACTACCCAGTGTAGTCCCACAAGGTGGGGTCTGGGGAGGGTAATATGTAGACAAGCCTTACCCCTACCTAAAGGGTAGAGAGGCTGTTTCCAATCGACCCTCGGCTTAGAAAAGGAAAGGGAAAGCAACAACAAAAACAAAAACAAAAAAGCATTAGTAATTCCGGCAGAAATCGCATAAATAGTTATCTAAACATAAGAATTATACATAAAATGACATGTAATAATATCAAACAGTAACTACCATAAATAACTACCATAAGGGGGGCACAATCCAATAAACCGTAAATAAAAACCATATAAACAAAATACCTTCCATTTTTACAACTTTTCATCCTTCAGTTTTTGCATTATTCTCGTAACGAATTATTGTAATTGTGAGATTTTTTATAGAAAATCTTTTTATTTAATTATCTCTCTCTGCGCACGGCTCTCTTTCGAGAGATCTTTTCGTTTGAGGCTGTTCGCAGAGAGAGTAAGAAGAAATTAAGAATTAGTTTAATTTAAAAAGAGAAAAAACAACAAAAATGGGAATGGGATCTGGTAAATTGATGTTTGGTTTCATTTTAGTATTTGTTCTCTCGATCATTTTGCCTGCTGTTCAGGGACAAGAAGGTTTTGCTCCGGCACCGGCTCCGACCAGCGACGGTTAGTTTTTTTTTTTTTTTTGTATTGTAGTTTCCTTTTTGCTTTTAATGGTGATTCATGATTTGGATATATATATATATATATATATATATATATATATATATATATATATATATATATATATATATTAGGTGATTTTTCAAATCCGTGTCGAAAAAAATCGATTAATTGAAGCATTTGATTATATGCTTAATCCGCCCATTAATATTTAGTCAGTTATACATTTGTTCAGTTGGCCGAAAACAATTTTATTTGCTAGCCACTAACAAAAAGATATACTGATTATGTATAAAATATTTTTTTTAATATTATATATAATATACAAAATTATATATTTTACTGGTTATTTTGATAGCGGTTATACCGTCTAGTTCTCTCTTAATATTTAGTGAGAGGTATTTAGGAATTTATTTAGTTGGTTCAACCTCTTACTATTGTGCTTATTACACATTTGAAAATGTGGTTTAAAATATTAATATCTTTTGTTTTTTGAGTTAGTATTTTTCATCAATATGTATTTATGTTCGAGTAAAAACTAGTGAGTTCAGTTGTTGAATGCATTGATTGCATACTCAATTTGTTGATTAATAGTATATAATTCGAGTTAAAAACAGTAGATTACTTTTGTGATTGATTCTTCATGTTAAGCTACCATTTTGTTTGGTTCAAGATATAATGTGGGATCCATATGTGGATGTTCTACATGTGTGTAGCATTTAAAAATAAACACTTATTTTAAAGATCTTAATATGTTTGACCAAATGAAAAAAATAAGTGTTTTTGAATAGTATTCCGTTCGTTCACTTTTAATTATCTATTTTAGATTTTTCACGAACGATTGACAGGAGCATCTTACTACAATGACCCTATTAATTAATTTGCTAGGTTTGTTGTTGTTAACCAATTAATTGATGTTTAGTCTCCAACTCTCCATAGTTGAAACCAAATGCCCACATGTAATTATAGTAGCCAATATGAAGTTCCAAGGTTCAAACATTAATTTTTTATAAATATAAACACTTTACAACTCATTTATCTCTTTAGTTTAAAAGCTATCTTCATCTCTTTGTTTGAATCTTTTACTTTAATATTCTAGATCTTCAACCATTTTAAGTAAGTCCACTGAAAATTTTAAGTGTTTTCTTCAATATGTTGTTCACATCTTCGTCTATTTTTTTTAATGTGATGCTCACAAATTTTTTGACTAACCGGGGTTTAAAGAAAAAACTTATGAAGAAAAAAATACTCCAAAGAAGTGAACAAAGATTAATGGAGCTTTGTGTTAACTAATCAATCTCAATATTAAGGATTGGTTAGTCAAAATTAACTTTTCAATAAGTCTTGGTAAATAAATTAATGGTAAAATAAAAAAAATTCTCTTTGTTAAGAATAGAATTCTATTTGGATTGAATGTCTATCTTGTGGAGAGTTTTACTTTGTGACTAAGTCATATTTCTCCTATAAATAGAGGTGTCTTACCCCATTGTAAATCATCCCAAAATTCAATAAGAATTCTCTCTCCCTACTTTTCTCTACAATATTGTTCTTCTTCTTTTATTATTTTACAACACGTTATCAGTACGAGACTCTAACCAATTAAATTGACTTTTCTCTTTCAAATTCTTGAAATTCTATTATTTAATTTTAAATACAAGCAAAGACGATAAATTTTGATTGCAACTCTAATGGAGTTTGAAAGAAATTATAACCACCCAACGTGGTAAAGTTTCTATGCCTTGCCATGATTAAATTCATGTATGATTGTGGGTAAAGAATTAAAAACTCGTCCTATTGAATTTGTTTCATTCTCATTCCTTTTAGAGAATGTGATAGCAGTATGTGATAAGTCTGAAAGAAGACAAAATTATTACCGTAAATGTATCAATGGATGTGGACGTGGCAATAGACGAAATTTGTATTGCCCTCATTGTGGTAATGAGAACAATATGTATTCTTAAAATAATCCTTCACTCTGTGAAAGTAATATTTGTCATCGATTTGACATGAGATTTTATAGATGATTATGGTCCATTCATGATGTGAATGTGATAACATTTTACTTATGAATACATATTCATTCTTCAAAGAATATGAAAGTGCTAATGGTAATGAATATACCACACTCACCTCTAGAAGAAGGTTTGAGATGATACCATAAATAATGCCATTATTATGGCATAAATGGTGTCACGTACCTATTGTACGCCAAAATATTTTGGCATTGTGATTATTAAAAGACAACGGTAATGCAAGAAAAAGATCTTGCATATAATTTTGACCATACACATAATGGTATAACTTTCTCTTTAAAAGAGATATTCACCACATGGATGATGATGAATTTGTGATAGTGCAAAATTAATTGAGAGCTCTGGAAGAGCCAATTATTATTATTTTGGAGAAACACAATTAATTACCAATAAAGAATTGTGTTGTAGTACGTCTCAAAGAAATTTATTCAGTTTCCAAAGTATACGCGAAAGTGGTTGATTATATTGAGACTATAAATAAAGGAAAGATTTAATATCTTCTATTACTACAACTTGTAGTGGGGTAATATGTATGTAAAAAGCTATCCGCTTCATTCTCCAATTTGTACTACATAAACAAAAGAATACCACAATGAAGTGGATATTTATTAATATAAAAACTCATATCATAATAAACTTGGAATTTATTCATAATTGCGCACATCATGGTGTAAATCTGAAGTTTATCAATATTGATAATTTATTCAGTTGACATAATTGATTTACCCATATCAATTTAAGTATGATGTGCAAAAATAAAGAAAATTCACATTGGTAAATATTAAAGAACTAGAAAGTTCTTTACGAATTCTCTTACATTGCTTGTTCTCATTAATTAGTAGATCAATTAAAAGTGGGATTGAATCCCATGAATGCTGGAAATATCAACGGTGAATATGGGCACATTCACCCGCCATGTATACCACATAGGATGCATCTATGAGATGGTTACATGTGCAATTATTATTAACCCGCAACCTGGCCGGTGTGTGTGAGGTAACTTGCTCAATAATTTAATTAGAGCATATTCCAGATTTTCTATTCAAGAAGTTCATCTTGATAAGTTGATTTACATCACAGCTGGTTTAGCAAAATAATTTATTGAGTGCCTCCACTTAATAGCTAAACAATTGCTTATGAGAACAAAGTTTATATATATATCAGTTTGATATACGTTATATACGAAAGTATATTATTTTCTCCCCTCACAAGTGGTTCAGGGTTAGGAACCAAATAATTCTATCTTATTATTATTGATGTGTGGTGTATATTTTGATTAACACCATAACGCACAAAGATGAGTTCTCAAAGTTGAGAAAATAAGTTAGTTTTTCTAACATGAGGGGAAGACATGATAAACAGTTGAGAAAAAGTTACATGGAATGAATTATCATTTATACATCAAGATCCCCGAATAAAATAATATGAACTTGAAGTTCATAAAAGGATAATTCATTTGCAAGCATGCCAGATGTATTTGCTGACCCAAAGAAAATAACTATATTCTCATTACAAATGCTTATATTAAGTCCTAGAAGGACAAAGTCTATGGTAAGCTTAAAGCGTATAGACAATCGGTTTCAAATAAACTTCTTGATAAAGAAGATGAGTAAATGATCAAAATGATCATAATAAAGGAAGTAAGTGATCTAGAAGATCACATGACATAACACTCTATAATATCTCATGAAAGATTCAAGTACCTGAAGATATGAATGAAGAGATCTCTATGTTATGTTATTATGAAAGTACATTGAAACTGATATAAAATCTCTGTCGACGTCAACCTTCAAGAAGCTAGTGTACAAGATTGGGATGCGAAGGCTTAAGGATGTGAATTGATGCTCTCATCAGGGGGAGTTAATGCGCGTTGCACTCTTTTTCCCTTACAAGGTTTTGTCCCACTGGGTTTTCCTTGCGAGGTTTTTAACGAGGCAACCAAAAGGCGTATTGTTAGATATGTGTACTTTTTTTCCTTTTCTAGAATTTTTTTTCCATTGGGTTTTCTTTTAGTTAAGGTTTTAACGAAACACATTATCATTGAATAGACATTCAAGGGGGAGTGTTAAGAATAGAATTCTATTTGGATTGAATGTCTATCTTGTGGAGAGTTTTACTTTGTGACTAAGTCATATTTCTCCTATAAATAAAGGGGTCTTATCCCATTGTAAATCATCCCAAAATTCAATAAGAATTCTCTCTCCCTACTTTTCTCTACAATATTGTTCTTCTTCTTTTATATTTTACAACACTCTTGATATACTAAAAGTGACAAGGAAAAATGAAAATATATTTTTTAAAAGCTATCTTTGATCATTTAAGAAATGGTCAAAGATGTAAAAAATATATTGAAGTTCCACTTGAAATTTTCACAAATATCAAAGTAGAAGACTTATTTAAAATGATTGAAAATTCAAAGAATATTGAGGTTAAAAATTCAAAAAAAGAGAGATGAAGATCAAACTTTTAAAAAGAGATTGATGAGTTGTAAAGTGCCGGTATGTATAAAAAAATTAATGTTGAAACTTCATATTAGCTATAATTACGTATGAGAATTGGTTTCAATTATTGACTAGGTATCAATTAATAGGGTTATTGTGGTAAAAATACTCATGTCAATCATTGTTTGTTAAGGGGCATACAAAGTCGGACAACTAAAAAAGTAAAAAGAGGGAGTAGCATATATTTTCCAAATTTCAGTGCCAATACTTAGTATTTATCATACTTTACTTTATTGTTCACTCCTCGTCAAACTTTATTTGTTCCAAAATTTTTCCTGCATTTATCATCTTTTTTTTTCAAACTTCTCCTTAGCTTATATCTTGTTTTTGTTAGTTACTGTTTCTTTTTTCATAGCTTTTTCGCTACCATATTTCTTTTATATACAATTGTGATTATGATTATTGTGAGCATAAGATCCTTTCGGAAATATCCTTTCTACCTGCCAACATAGGAAGGGTAAGGTCTGTGTACCCTTTATCATCCCCAAGCTCCACTTGTGAGATTATACCGGATAACTGTCTTGAAACAGAAACCTGTGTTTTCTCATACAATAGCAAGCATGAAAGTGAGCTGGCCAAGACATCGCGATTATTAAGAAAATGGAAAGCATAAGAGTGGTTTAATTGATTTGTGGTAATTGTTATTGCAGGTACAACAATTGACCAGGGGATTGCATGTGTATTAATGTTGTTGGCTTTGGCAGTGACATATCTTGTTCATGCAGCTGATGTTCCTCTTAATTAACTTCTAAAAGAAAAATGGATTTATTGAAGATCATTCGTACTGAGAGTGCCTAGGTTAATGGAATTTGTACAAGGTTTTTTCTTGTAATTTGTATTATACCTAGGACGCATGAAACTTTTAGTCATCTCTGTTTAGGATTCTAACTTCGACAAGCTATCTATTTGAGAATCCGACAATATTTACATATTCTTAGTTTAGCTACTAATTGTTCTGCATATTGTCTTATTCTTAATAGTACTATGGAAATGAAAAGGAAACAAAAACGTGAATACGTCATCATCCAGAAATTGGTAAACGTTTTGTGTATTCTTTGATTATTATTAAAAGTATGTGAATGTTATTAATTTTTGCTTAAATTTTTAGTTCAATGAGTAGTGGAGTAGTTTAGCCATTTGCTTTAAAAATCTTTAAGCTCAATAATTGATCCTCAGAAAGTAGCAAAGTGAATCTTTTTGATTTGATGTTATTTGATTAAATGGGTAATTGGCAATTGTTTGTGTTGCTATTTGGAGATTTTGTTTCAATATTGAGATCATTCGAAGCAGATTTTGGGGTGATTCTATCGAAAATAAAATTAAAAATTCAGAGAATACTTAGTCATGCCAATCTAAGTAGAATTTGATAAACAATTGAATAAGCACAAAATCATGCATAGTAGAATTTGATAAACAATTGAATAAGCACAAAATCATGCCAACCTACCGTTTTCAGATTTGTTTACAGAGCAAATTTGAAGAACACTGCTGCTTTATTGACAATTCTACTTCTCACAACTACCGAGATTAGTTAGTGTTTTCGATTTGTAAACCAAAACAATAGAAAATTAAAAATATAAAAAAAACTGAGAGAATTAGCGCACGTGGGGAGTGGGGGGAAGGGGGGCTCGAGTGGTGCAGAAACATAAAAAAAAAAAAAAAAAAAAAAAAAAAAAAAAAATTGAGAGGGTTTTGGATGGTGGTTATAGTGGTGGTGTGGGAGGAGGGGGATGTGTGGGACAGAGGACTAGTGGTACCTGCTGCCCCCTTCCTCCTCTGCTTTGAGAACCGTGTTCCGTGTGAACAGAAGGATGAAATATGCTCTCGAGTCGCAAAATACAAATTTGATATTGACCAAGTCCCGCATCATGACGTACACCCAGGGGACGGGGGAGTAAGGAATAGGGGAGATGCAGAAAAACAAAAAATTGAAAATACAAAAAAAAAATGAAAGTGGGACAATTAAATAAATTTCTAGATAAGTAGATTGAAATCCCTTTATTTTTGTTTCATGAGTTGTAGTTTGACTATTTAATGGATTAGAAAGAGCTATAAAAAATAAAGGGTTAACTTGAATATCGTCCAAATAAACCCATGAGCTAAAATGTTTATAGCTAAACTCATTAATCTCTTAAGAAGTCGAGCGGGTTAAATGAGTTTAAACTCAAATTGCCACCCCAACTGCCAGTATCACATGTTGTTTGTTTAATTTGTTTTGATCTAACTACAGTCTGTATTTCCTTTTTTCTTTCGAGTACCGTGGCGTTGTTTGGTTACCACGAGATTAGCTGCATAATATGGAATCATAATTCCAAGATTATAGTCGCATAATATCCTTTTTCCGAACCAAACAACCCCTAAAGGGCATGATAAGATACGTCAGGAAGTAAGACATTTCATTTATTTGGGGAAAATAACCAGAAAAATATTCAAGTTTTAAGGTTTTAGACTGCTTTCACATATATGAGAGGTCACTTGGTGCAGATACCAATGGTTAAAATGCTTACCACTTAGAACCCATCCAACAGAATTTCAAAACCATTTAATCTTACAAACATAAGGAAAATTAAGTGTTTTACAGAGGGCCACAATTCAACCTTTCCCTTGAGTTAATTATGCATAACACAATTTCTTAATACATCATAGATAAAAACCAAATACTTGTGTTTCAGCAACTAACCCATGGCATATTTTTGAGTCCAGCTCCGAGCAGTGGCTTCATACTTGCTTTTATCAGTCTTGTACATATGAGCAATCTCGGGCACCAAAGGATCATCAGGATTAGGGTCTGTTAGAAGAGAACAGATAGACAGCAACACCTACAAGGAACGTATACAAAATAATCAGATTTCTTCACATGCTATCTGCACTTTGATAGATCAATTCACAGTAGCTGCAATTGAAACAAATAAAGCACGATTTAAAATTTGATCAATGTATTCCCCTATTTTAGTTTTCTAGAGAACAAGTACACTCTCACCAAAAGGAAAACTGTATTGCACACTCCATAGAGATTGGTCGAATGGGAGGACAATTAGATAAATAGCCATATACATGTAAAAGTCATACTGATCCAGAATACATTCACATTCTTGGATCGTTGCATCCTACAAGACAGAATCTTAGTCCTTGAAACTCTTGGGATGTAAATAAGCAAAGAAGATCAAATGGCTCTGAAACTATATCACGAAATAACCTTGGATATTGTGAGTGCCGGGCTCCACTGTTCCTTCAAAATGTCGAGGCAAATGCTACCATTGCTGTTGATGTTTGGGTGAAAAACCTTTGTCCTAAAAGCTACCTGCACATAGTTTCATCTATAAGTTGTGAAGCTTTCCCAGGGTTAAAAGTGTAAAGAAAAAGGAAGGCATAGAAGTGAAACAGCCAAAAACTATGTACTTTTAAAATGAATCTAAGAGCACACTAAGTCCACTTCTAAAAAATTACATGAAGAACTCAATCCAACATAGGATTCTGGATGGAATAAAGTAAAACTGTTAACTAGGAAACCGACAAAAAGAAGACACTCAGTTCCCCCTCTAGTTAAGGGTTCAACATAGTACTCACGAGGGGAATGTACATGATGAAATTAACAAAATGCATTTTCTCAGACTTGAGGAACTGAAAGCAATTGACCAAGTGATTTGTACACCAATAGCATAGAGCATAGAGAATTCGAAGATCTCATAATATGGCTCAACGCAATATCAACCAAAAGGGAAATCTAAGTCACCCTTCTCAGTCTTTTAGATGATGGTATCCGGACCAGCTTGCAAACGTACTTCTGACTGATTAAGCAAGCAGCCAGCTACTAGCACACAAACACAGGTGCGAGGTAAACCTGCCTACCAATGTTGGAACAGATTGGCCCACATTGAGTGGTGCAGCTCGGTTAAAGCTAGCATCTCCAAGTTCATACTCATGTTCCTCAAACACTCACCAATCTCCTTGGGCTAAATCCAAGTCATTCTTCTTAAACTTGAACATCATATTGTCATCGTCCTCCCCCAGTTCGTGACTTCAGTGGATTCCACACAAGCAAAGCGGGAGCAAAGACAGCTAGAAAACCACTTGACTAATAAATCAAGCCAGCAAATCACGCTCTTTCTTGTCATTGCTCATAATTACAGGAATGCAGTGCATATTTCAGCAGCTTTTAAGTATATTATATCGAATCTATGACTCAGAACTTCAGTAAGTACTGGAGTGCAGATTCCCAAATAAGAAAACAAGACAACTCATAGGCAGCTGTTACCATCACTACCGTGTTAACAAAATGCAGATACTCAGAAAAATAGTTGTGCTTCGTATTGGCCAGTCTATAAGGTTTTAGAATCAATTAACTTAACTTCTATGGCATGACTAATACCTATAAATTAGAGGTTTATGGAAGGCCCATTCACACAATAGTTTTGAATTGATATAGTGGAAGAAAGCAGCTCTCTCCCTAGCAAATGAGCTATAACATCTGTACTTGGCTTAAAATATTGCTGTGAACAAAGACATGAAACCAATTGATATATTATACTAATTTGCAAGATTTAGGAATAGTACATTGATAAGCAAGCAAATAACTTATCAGGTGAGTCATCAAGAAATGTATGTAATGGCATGCCATAGATGGGATACCTTTGGAGGCTTAAATGGATAATCAGGTGGAAAATGAATGGTAACAAGAAACACTCCGCCGGCATAAGGACTGTCAGATGGACCCATAAGTGTTGCTTGCCAGTGAAACATATCTTCAGCAACTGGGCCTGATACAAGAAACAGCAGAATGATCAGAGAACAATGTTCCACATGTAGATCTTAACAAGAATCACAAAGCTACTGCCCTAATAAAATAGCAAAAGAAAAAGCAGAAAAAATCAGATAACTTTCCAGATGCAGATAGCAAACACATCTCAAGAATAAACGCAGACATGGTAGGCTGGTTCAGATGAACAATCCAACTTTACTTTATGCAGGTCTTCAAAGTTTTGTATCATGTGCAATTTGGAACCTTACAATGTATCATTCAATCATGTTACTAATCACCAGAAAATCAATCTGGCCTTTTCTTATTTCTTGTTCCTCCTGCGTTTAGCTTTATTAGGAATGAAGGGAGCAAAGCTCCTCGGATATGTATTAAAGTAAGAACACCAGGATATAACCTCCACAAATAACATCACTGAACCAAGAATGCCAGTATATGGCCTCCACAAATAAGAAGCTGCAATACTACCACAAAAGAAGGAAAACAGACGAACTAAAAACATAAGAGTCTCTTCTAAAAGCCACAACCTAATTCCTCATGATCCTTAGAAGACTAAAGAATATTTTCTTCTATGAGGCTGTTGAAATTTTCTAGTATCTTAAAAGCAACCAGAAACCTGGCCGTCTTATCCTCATACAAGAAGCACAGAGTAACAGACCACAGGAAGGCATATTGACAGACTAAATGGAAAATTCTACATTTCAAGCAAACTTAGAGAACAATATGAGAACTCTTTTCTTCTCATTTCATCCAGTTCTTTTTCCCTCATGGTTATTATGCTGTTTCTTTCTCGGGGGAGGACTGTCTTTTCAACACACTCCCATGAGCTGAACGATTCGCTGAAAGAGAAATTAATGAAACATCAAGCTCTTTGTAGTCCATCGAATGAGACAACTTGAATGATGTTGTAATGGACTTTGTACCATGTAACTAAGTTACCTGACATCATTGTGACCGCAACACAATGAAAACACATGGCAGTAATAAAAGAAATTAACGCTAGAAAGAAGCCAAGAGGGCTGGGAGGTACTTAATTCCTCTAGCTGAATCATTAAATCTAGTTTAAATGAAAATATAACTGTCTCAAAGAACTCAGTTCAGGCTAAAAGAAAAAAGTGGAAAGTCCTAACATTTAAACTCTAGTCTCTACCTATTACCAAGAAGTTATCATCCATTCCTTTTTGTACTCCTTTCAGTTTTAACTCTACCGTCTTACAAATGACTCATTTTCCCATTACCATAGGATCCCAAAATCAAACAGTAACAGCCTAGCGTTACTCTTCTCCCTCTACTCCTTTCTTTCTCTATATCTTTGAATTGAACGCTAAACTCTGATAAGCCCCTTCAACTGTCAGCTCCTTCCAAATATCACACCAGCAAAATCATGGACATGGAAGCACGTGGCATGCTCACATCTCATCCCTACAAAAAAACTTCAGGAAAGAAATAATGGACCTAGCAGTTACCATCGTTTTCCTTCTCTCAACACTGCAGGTCCAATCTTTTCTTTGCATTATGATATTATTCTTGAGTCTGAAGAGTTTAACTTGACTATATATACACTTACTTTCGTGCTTTTGCTCTCTTTAGAAAGCACAGCATTTGATATTATTACTTACATTTTTCTTCAAATAAAGATTCTTATTTAGTCAAATCTCTTCAGTGGAGTTGAGATATTTATTTCTAGATATTTCATATGCAGAACCGAATTTCAGAAGAAGCGTTCAAATACATACTATTCCCAGAAAAAGGCTGCAAAAAAGTTAAGATTAATCTTTAAAAGAAAATTCCTAGTTGTTTTAAATTTCCAGCTAGATTTCAAAGCCGTTTCATTTTGACCTCTAACAAGCTCAAGATTGCTCCTTTCATCAAAACCTGTTCGCCTTTTGCAGACTAAGCAAATTTGTAGTGAACCAGGCTCACTGACCATTTTTCAATATTCACTATCCCCTCACTTCCTGGATAATAGAAAAGGATGAAAAGAAAAAACAACAGCAAAATTGTGCGATCAAGCCCCAAACGAACAGCCTGAATTGTTCACAATTCCCACACCCTAACTAAGGAATCATGTAGTCTGGCAACTAAAAAGGATAATCTTCAAAAAAAAACATCAGCTAATTTCATTTTATTAATTCTTTTAACCTCACCCCACCCACGAGGAACAATAGACAGAAAAAAAATCTTATCCACACCTGTGGCAGCAAGAACAAACGAATTATGTCCTTAGTGAAGAGCCCCACATTGGTGCTTTAAGGGATTTGTGGTCTATTTAATATGGCTTGAACAATAATCACCTCGTAAGCTAGCTTTTGGATTTAAATGAGGTCCAATGTCCATTTCTTTAATACCCTTTAAAACAAAGTTTAATCACTTTAACCATAGTTACTTCTTTTTTCCTGACAGCAGTTTTTGAACCAGCTTGCGCACTATTCCAATGGGTACCGGCTACTTACAACCAACATAGGTCTAGGCTAAGGTTAAATGGAAAGAAATCACCTAGTGCTTTTCTGAACCTAAGACCTCAGAATTCTCCTCATGCTAGGCCACACCCGCCCTTGTGCCACTTAACCATAGTTAATTACATCAATTTGTCACTATTGCTGCTTCTTTTGAAAGTTAAATTAACTTTTTAGAGCCAAAACTAGTACAACCAAGTTTTTTAATCAAAAGTATTCTCACACAAGCCTTACTCGCCAAAGCACCAGCCAATTTGAAAAATTCAGGGGAAAAAATCACCAAAATTAGACATACGAAAAAAATACAGAAGAAAATAAAGGAACAGAAAGAGTTGGAGATAGTACCAGCGCTGCAAGAGGTAGGAGGATCTTTCTGGAGATCCTTGAGCTCTTTCAGAATCCGCTTGGATGCCATATCCCTAACCAAATCCCTAATTACCAAAATTAAACAGAAACAAACCCTAAATCAGCTTGAGCTTTACGAAGATTTTACATCTGCTACGAGATATGCATAAAAATTAATAAAACTAGAATTGAGAGAGGAGAAGAGAATTTGTTTTACCTCAGAGATCCTCCTACTCGATTTCTGTAAAAAACGGAGAGTTCAAACGGGGAAACAAGAGACGGTTTTTATAGACAGAGGAAAATTTTATGTAGCAGTGAAGAGTTTTTGACCTATATTGTCCCTTATCTTTGAGGGTAGGTCTATTTTGGTCCCTCAAATATAACCTTGACCATATTTAGTCCTTTAAGTATGCTAAGGTGGAGCACATTTTGTCCCTTATCTTTGAGGGTAGGTCTATTTTGATCCCTCAAATATGAGCCTGAGCATATTTAGTCCCTTTACTATGCAAAAGTGGAGCACCATTAGTCTTACTACAAAATTTGTTCAAAAACTAACGGTGTTAACCAACTCTGATTCATGAAGCAAATTTTCACCTCTGAAGCAAAACGTTTCCTATCCTTTTATTGGATAACACAAATGATCACTTTAATTCTTCATTTTTAGATAATGTCTTCTAAAATTTTGGCCTTGAAAATGTATAAATTTGTGTATTATTTTGTATATATATACATTTTGTACGTTACTTCCTTCCGTTCCAATTTATGTGAACATGTTTAATTGGTTACGGAGTTTAAGAAAAAATAAAAACTTTTAAGGAATGTGTGGTCCCAAACAACTAAAAAGGGGGTCCAGAGTATTTGTGTGGTTATAAAACTTTATCATTAATGGTAGAATTGTAAGTTCAAGCTAAATTGTTTTCAAATTTAGAAATGGTTCATTCTTTTTTGAATGGACCAAAAAGTAAATATGTTCACATAAACTAGAACGGAGGGAGTAATATACAAAAATTATATTACAAAATTTATACTCCCCCCGTTTCAATTTATGTAAACCTATTTCCTTTTTAGTCCGTGCCAAAAAGAATGACTCTTTCCCTATTTGGAAATAATTCACCTTTATGTAATGATTTATGGTCACACAAAATATATGTGCTTCATTTAACACCACAAGTTCAAAAGTCTTCTTTCTTTTCTTAAACTTCGTGTCCAGTCAAACGAGTTCACATAAATTGAAACGGAGGGAGTATATATTTTCGGCTGCCGGATGTAAACAATTTCTGGCGTGGGTTAAAAGTGAGAATACAATAAGGTTATTCGTTTCAATAATATATCTAGAAGTGATCTTGATAGCTCTATTTTTTTAAAAAAAATAACTTTTAAAAAGAGGGTGAGTGCCGAAACCAACCCCGTAATTGATCTTGGACAAATATTATCAGTGAGACTAAAGGTGCTTCACTTTAGCATACTAAAGGGACTAAATATGCTCAGGATCATATTTGAGGGATCAAAATAGATCTACCCTCAAAGATAAGGGACAAAAGGTGCTCCACCTTAGCATACTTAAGGAACTAAATATGCTCATGGTTATATTTGAGGGACCAAAATAAACCTACCCTCAAATATAAGGGACAATATATGTCAAAAACTCTAGCAGTGAACCATTTCGTAAGTTTGGTGGGTAATTTAATCCACGACCCCAATGTTTTGTAAATGGGACACTTTGATCCCCTTAAATAGTTAATAACTTTTATATGTTTTGCATCAATATAACATCAACATCAGAGTGGCGCAGCGGAAGCGTGGTGGGCCCATAACCCACAGGTCCCAGGATCGAAACCTGGCTCTGATATCTCTATAGAGAGTAAGGCTCCCTAGCTGCTCGCATATTTTAACTCCTTTTACTTTCATATTCTTGTATTTTGCTTATTATTAGATTTTTATTACTACCTTTATTTCTTTTGCTCCTAATATTATTGTTTACCTCGAAAATGTGAGTAACAATTATAGGTTATTTATGATTGTAAAGATATGTGATTTATTTCAATATTAGTAAATATACAAGTAATATTAGGATTAAGTAAGAAGAATAAATAAACCAAAACAACGTTGCTAGAGCAATGGGGACCTCGTGCTCGGTTGTCTCGGGAGCCTCGAGGTGAGTTAAGAGCTGAAAGATTAACAATAAAGTAAAAATAATAAAGTTGAAGAACAATTATTGTCACGACCCAAAACCCGATCGTGGTGGCGCCCAGCTGCCCACATATTTTAACTCCTTTTACTTCTTTTTCGATTTGAATCTTTCTTTTCATATTCTTGTATTTTGCTTATTATTAGATTTTTATTACTACCTTTATTTCTTTTGCTCCTAATATTATTGTTTACCTCGAAAATGTGAGTAACAATTATAGGTGATTTATGATTGTAAAGATATGTGATTTATTTCAATATTAGTAAATATACAAGTAATATTAGGATTAAGTAAGAAGAACAAATAAACCAAAACAACGTTGCTAGAGCAATGGGGACCTCGAGCTCGGTTGTCTCGGGAGCCTCGAGGTGAGTTAAGAGCTGAAAAATTAACAATAAAGTAAAAATAATAAAGTTTAAGAACAATATGATTGTAAAGATATGTGATTTATTTCAATATTAGTAAATACACAAGTAATATTAGGATTAAGTAAGAAGAATAAATAAACCAAAACAACGTTGCTAGAGCAATGGGGACCTCGAGCTCGGTTGTCTCGGGAGCCTCGAGGTGAGTTAAGAGCTGAAAAATTAACAATAAAGTAAACCCGGTCGTGATGGCGCCCAGCACACTACTAGGTAAGCCCGACCATTAACCACATATTATACCCAATTGGCAACCAATATTTGATAAATGAAACTGCAACCATTAAGCCATTTAAGAAGATACGAAAATACTAATACGAATACCAATGTTTAGCAGAACATAACATATATCTCAACCTTGGATCCGGTGTCACGAATATGAGCTTCTACAGAATAGCATAATATCCTACTACAGAAATTATCTAAATATCTGAAAGTGCGTAAAATAAAAGACATGGATAGGTAGAAGAGTCAACGGCTGTGAATGCCATGCAGCTACCTCAACTCTCACAAATAAGCAAGCTTGCTTATCACTGAAATGCCTACTCAGCCTGTGAAGAAGGGCTTGGATCTGCACACATGGCGCATGGAATAAAGTGAGTACTTCCAACTTAGTGGTAATAAAAGTGAATAACATTGAAGGTATAAAATCCCAAAAGGGCAAAAAAATTCTATCTTAAGTAGTAACCCAAATAAACTGTAGAATCCATGAAAACATAGCAAAACATTTTCTTGAAAGGAATCAAATAAACAAGAATACACAAGTAGGGTCAGCCATTGTTACCTGACTAAAATGTGTTTCAGTGTCATTGTTACCACTAGTCAGTCAAGGTTACATGTCTCGTCAGTCATTGTTACCTGACCGAAACACGTGTGACAATGTCATTGTTACCACTGTTCATTTCAAAGGTGTATCCCCCCTCCCCCCACTGTGGGTGTGTAGACTCCGGAGGGGCTCCTTCTGCCCAACTGCCTAAGCGCTATCAATAAGTCCAGAAACCTGAATATATCAACAAGAGGCCTGAAAGCCTGCTCTCAATACATTCGAGGCCTGAAAGCCTCCTCACATAACACTCGAGGCCTGAAAGCCTCCTCACATATCACTCGAGGCCTGAAAGCCTCCTCACATCACTCTTCATGCCCTCACATATGGCCCTCGGCCTCAATCAGTCCAAAATTAGTCAAAAAGCCCCTCGGGTATCAGTAAAACAATAATACTCATCTCAAATGATAGTTCAATATCAATTAAAACTCCAAGTTTGAGTAAAATATAGTTGAGTTCTTAAAACGGTGTAAATCATACGGACTGAGTTCAAATAATATTTCAAATAGTGAGGGAAACAGTGATGATAGTTCATAAAGAGTTCAAACAATCGGCAATAAACCCCAAGTATGGCAATGAGCCCAAATCATAACGATAACAACAATCATTTGCAAATACGCGATAAAAACCAACAATCGGGATAGACCAAGTTACGATCCCCAACGGTGTTCTATCCCACGCTCAGGTCCAGCGTGCAAGTCACCTCAATACAGCACTAAGATGTGCAAATCCGGGATTTTAAACCTTCAGAATATCATTCACAAGTATTACTCAACTATAGCCGGCCTATAATCTAGCTCGCCAAGTCTTTCCCTCTCGTATCTAACTCCTTGCGCTTAGAATCTGATCAAAACCATAAGGGATACGTTAAAATATATTAATGGAACATAACCCAATCGAAAGAACCAAAAACAATACCTAAAAATATAAAGTTGGCAAAATCCGAGCCCCGGACCCACTTCTCCAAAAATTACGAAAGTCATATTTTCGGAATTCCCGTCTTGCCACGAGTCCGTACATATAAAGTTTATCAAAATCGGAGTTCAATTGCCCCTTCAAAATTTTAATTTTTCATTACCAAAAATCAAGCCCTAACTTTTCCAGTTTTTACCCAATTTTCAGAGATTTCGATGATAAATCTTCAGTAAAATCACATATTTAGCTCATAAAGCTTACCTCCAATCGAATCCTAGTCGAAACCCTCTTAATCCCTCATCAAAAGCTCCTAAATAAGCTCAAATTGTGGAAATTGGACTTGGTTCGCGGATGAAATGTTATTAAAAGTCCTTCTATCGTCCACGTTTTACTCTATGCGATCACAACCCTAAGCATGTGATCGTGATTAACAAATTTCCAGGTACTCAAAAACATTATATGTGAACGCAATCCAAACTATGCGATCGCAGTACTCTGCTCCTCAAGTCTATGTGACCGCGTCCCAACATATGCGAACGCATCGCATAGTGCAAAATATGTTGCCCTTACATTCCTCTTATGTGATCGCGGACTAACCCATGCGATCGCAATGCTTCACGACCATGTGCTATGCGATCGCGACCCAATGCATGCGATCGCATAGGCCAATTTTCCTGCTGCAAAAACTGCTGCAACCAGCAACTTCTAATAATCAAATTTGGTCTGTTTGACCACCTGAATTCATCCCGAGACACCAACCTACCCCAAAACATCATATTAACTTGTTCCAATAATAAAAATACATACAACATCACAAGAATCATCAAATCACGACGGATTCAAGCCTAAGTTTAACTAAAACTCGCGAATTTCACATTCGATTAAAAACCCGACCAAACGACGTCCGAATGACCTAAAAATTTGTATACATATCCAAATTCACCTAAAGAAGCTATTGCAACTCTCGGAATTCCATTCCGACCCCACGATCAACATCTCACATACCAACCGGAATTCGCCAAAATTTCAACTTCGCCAATTCAAGCTTATTTCTATACCAGACCTCCAAATTCGATTCTGATCGCATTCCTAAGTCACAAATCATCTCCCGAAGCTAACCGAACCACCGCATCCAAGCCCTCTGACCTCATAGTCAACTTCCGATTGACTTTTCTAAAATAAGCTTCCTTCTAAGAGGCTAAGTGCCTCATTTCCATCTAAAACCAATTCAATTAAACCCGATCAACTCGAATACCGATATTGAAACATGAAACAAAACAATAAGGGAAAATGGGGTGGTAACTCACATGACGATGGGTCGGGTCGTCACATCCTCCCCGGCTTAAACAAACATTCGTTCTCGAGCGGACCTAGAGTTTTCCTATAAGTTCAACAATAGCTGAATAACTTTACCATGCATATGAACCAGGGTGATCCCACGTCACCCTATCTCATATAGGTCTGACAACACAATATAGCTGAAATTTTACAACTCATTTAGTCCATAAACTATAGAACTACATTTCACCCTCTGAAATCTTACACAAGATCAGAACCTCACATTTTTACCCAGAATAAACCCGAACCAGCTGTAATAATCCATACCTACAACCTCGGACGCAATCATACGATAACTTCCATTCACAACAACTGCCCACGACAACCAAATATCGATAAAAAATCTCTTGTTAGATAAAGTCTCATTTCAATACCTTCATATACTGCCAACGGCAATTGAAACACGCGATATACAGAACCCATCTCTCAGATCAACCATTCATGAATCAATTTCCCTTATGACTGATAGTACAACAGATTTCCAAGCCAAACCTCGATATTACCTTTCTAATAAGCTGAAATCAAATATGTTCGTACTCATTAATAACTCCAATGATCATTTCGACTCGAACCACCCCTCTGGTGATATGACACCTCGATGCAGGCCTAAGCCACAACTAACGGTTGTGGTGAAGTGCAGAGACCTAGAATTTTAATGTGACAGAGTATAATATGCTGCTCAACTAGTGCCCCTAAAGGCTTTTAGTGTTTAGGGTGCCAACTGCCAAGTCATAATTTAAATTACCCAAAGTTTATAGGTTTTGTTGTCCCCTCAATATTACACATAGGTCTGCCTTTAGTGAAGCGATAAATACTCTTAATAAGTATAAAAAAAAGTATAAAGACGACTGCGGCGACTTGATATTTTGGTATATATTATTGCCACAAAAAAAGAGCTTTCAGATTTCCAGAGAAGATGGGTCAGAACTTAATAAATTTAAAGATTTCTATTACATATCAATTGCAACTAGTATTTGGGTGTGTTCTTAATTAAAAGTCTGATATTTGAACATTGTATATGGATTTTCATTTAGAGTATAGCACTTTGTCCCCTAAAACTTTTCACGACGAATATTAATCGAGCACTAAAGCAAATATCGAACACTGAGTAAGTACAAAAAAAGAGGAGAAGTGGTAATTTGTGAAGAATGAAAAGTTTGGTTCGAAATATTTTGTGTGTGAATGAGAGAGTGACGGTGTTCTAAGAGGCTACGGCCACCCCTAAACGTACAAAGGCCAATGCCAATGCCAAAACAACCAATTCGACTCGACCCGATACAATCGGAGCCAGGGAAAAGACAACAGCCGCTTCAAAGCAAATAACCAGCAAGGACCAGAGTTGACTCAATCTAACTATGACAAGTTAACTCGATAAAAGTCGATACCACGCAGTGAGTACGCGAGATAAAAGTACGAAAGAAGATGTAAACACAACAATATGCATGCGAAATTTCTATTTAATACAAGTCATTTACAATAACCACGTATCTTCGACTACAAAATCAAAATAATAATTCAACCTAACTACCACCCTGGCCTTCGCTACCCCCCACTGCACCAGTCGTGCCGTCACCACGATCGTCGCCACCCTCGGTCCAGAACAGCAAAGAAAACCAGGACCCCGTGCCCAACCGATTCACATCCGCAAAGGTATATCCCGCCGGGCCCAGGGAATCAGGGTTGTACCCACAAGCTTCTCGTGCGACCCTAGCCAGACGATGCTGGTCTTTGACCTCCACCTCAGTGGCCCTGCTGACGGCCCGTAGTTCCTCAAACACTATCCGCCTTGCCTCGGCGTACACCCACATGTCATGCGCTTCACGAGATACGTCGTCGATAGGACTGACCGCTGTCACTTGCTGAAGAGCATCCACCTCGGTCGCTTTGGCCCTGAGCTCGGTAATTAAGGCTTCAACTCTGGCATGCAATTCAGTTGCCTCCGCCATCGCCACACAGCCAATCTCCAACTCTTCCTCCTTCTGCCGAAGAAGATTCTCCAACTCGGTATTTCGAGCCATAGCGGCCATTAAGTCTGCATCTACCCGTTCAAACTAGGCCATACATTCTCACAGTCGGCTCTCCGCCTACTCCAACCCCTCGCGGAATACTTGAAATTGTGAGTCTTGGGCATAAAGGTCCGCCATTATTTTATGCTTGCCTCGGACCTCCGTGTACTTCTTCATCGCCCTCCTAAGCCGACGGTTAGACCCTGTCATCGCCATGTCCACCCGAGGATAGTCCTCTCGCGGCACGTTCACAAATGTAAGAGCTCGTCCAGAAGCTACTCCTTTCTCGCTAGCAGCCAACTCGGCGACAACCGGCACACCGCCTCCTTCGACTTGAGGGGAAGTAGTATCGCCTACGACTTCCCTCAGAAGGGCCGCCCTCTCTGGGCAAATAACATCACCCATAAAGATCGGCCTTGACTTAGAACGGCGGGTAACCGCCTTCCCGCGCTCCATGACTATGCCTTTGCCAAGAAGCAATCGGCCCATTTTCCGCTCCGGCGGCTCATCGCCTTCAGAAGCCTCATTTCTCCTCATTCGTCAATTCGACTACCAACTTGACTACGGGATGAGTAGTCTCATGAGCGTCCTCAAGAGATGGCTCCCGAATTACATCCTCGCTCTCGGAGCGAACGGCGTCAGAAACATACTCACTAGATGCCTCCACATCTGCATGTTCGCCGAGTTGCCTTAGGAACATCCCCACTTACACGCTCCTGAACTACATGCTTGAAATGAGAGTCAGCCGATGAGGAAGTAGCAGCACGACGTCTTCTCCTCCTTCGTGGGACACTTCGGGCTGCCAACACATTAACCAAGGGAAAAATACGTCAAAGAGTGTGATACCAAAGAATAGAGTCGCCAAACGAGAAACTGACGCAATACCTGGAAGGCCATATTTCGTGGTAAATGCCACCCACGTCCTGCATTCTTCGGCGAGTTGGATCAATCGCCCCACCAACACCCTAATGTCTGGCACGGACTAGGGTGTGGACGCCCAAGGTCGAATCGGCATAAATGATTGAAAATGTTGAGTGCATGAAACGACGCTTACATTCGGGGTTCCACACTTCAGGGAATCCAGCGGGGTCCACCACCAAATCCGAGGTTCGGACAAAGAAAAATTTTAACCAAAACTGACGGTTGGGTTTGTTGTCCGTTTCGGCGACCAAACCCTTCGTCCCGCAATTCTTCAGCTGCAACACCGTCCCTCTCATGAATCCGGGACTAAACAATTGCAACAGATGGTGTATCATGATGTCATGTCCGGCCCTCTCGGCATAAGTCGTCAATATGCGACATATATTTTATGTATAGGGAGTGAGTTGGGCTGGACATACATTATAGAATCTACAAAGCTCTTCCGCCAATGGGTATATGCGGAGACCACACCCAATTATGAATGAGGCATTCATAAAAAGCACAGAACCCCGGTCTGTGTACATTGGCGAAATCTTCCCCGGCCGCTTCCATAACCACCGTGTCCGAAATCTGACAAGAGACACGTAGGTCATCCAAGTGCGACACAGAAAATTTAGACTTATCCCATGCAGGAACTGTACACCTTGAGGGAAAGTCCCTTCGAACATATAGTTCTCGAGGAAGCACATTGTCTATGAAAAGAGGGACAAGAGGCTTTCGGGCCTTTTTCCCACCTTCCGAAGACGGAGGAACCCTAAAAGTGGCCTCATCCCCATTTCCTTCACCCCGTCGACCACCCTTCGCCATAATCAGTCTTTGATTAAAAATAGGACACGTCAACGAGCTTGTAAAGTTATAAAGCGAACTGTGAAAGTCAAATGCAAAGTTACTAAAATTCACTATGAAAAGAACAAAGGCACGGAGAACTTTTTCTTGAAGAGATCTAAAGGATATAAAAACTTGAAACCCCTTCCTATTTATAGTACCCTGATACACGGGATTAGAAGAGGTGAGTGTCAGAGAAAGGGGCGGGAAACTGAAACCTCAAATCACCTCCTGACAGCCTTGGGAGCAGTTGTAATTATGACGCATGCCGCCAGTGACATCAGTTCAAAAAGCAAGCCACGTGCCAATATATGGATGACGCCACGGCGAGTCGATCTTTCCCCCTATTGCAAACGTATGTCGAATACATCTCCAACGGGTGGAGTGACTAACTGTATGGGGTCGAATTAGATATAACCAATAAGAGCCGAGTACGTCTCTCCCCACGTCCATGCCTGATAAAGGCCAAGCATATCTCTCCCTACGCCTACACGGCGTCGAGGGCACATCTTTAACTACGAAGGCGTAGCGTCGACTCGCGCATACGAGCGCTCTTTTCCCTCCTCCTTTTTATATTTTTAGGACGTCAACGACCCTTAAATGAATTATGCTTTCAACGAGTAAACCTTTCCTCTATATAAAGAGGGATTTTCCTTATTGTAACGACAAATGTTATTTCTAATAATACTTCTAATTATTTCTCTCCCTATCAACCTCTGTGTATTATTTATTCTCTCTTTATCTCCCAAGTGATTTTCATTGATAGTTCATATAATCTCGCCATTTTCTTATTAAGATTCGCAATATAAAAGCTATAGATCTATCTTTGGGGTTTATTATAGTTGATTACGTTTACCCATCTCTCTAACTTTGGATTGTCCATAACTTATAAAGTAATCGATAACTTTTGAGTCAAACATTATTATTGTTGTTGTACTAGTACTGATATCTTTTTGAAACAAAATTTCTAGCGGAATAATAAATTTGAATTGAAGATAAAGTTGTGTTTGGTTATAATTTTTGCAATATATTTGGATGTCTTTTTTTTTCAAAACCATAAAATATGATTTATACCTCACAACTTTTAAAAATATCAAAACACCCCAATTTGATTATCCTACTTGAAATAAACAATCAAAATACTATTGTTTAAATGTTATCATACCATGCTTTACTGCAGTACACAAAAGTGCAAAATCAATTAGGACTGAAGTTCCACTAGCAATCGCCAAAGATGTATCTGCCAAAGATGAAATATTAATGGGGTCATTTTATAAATTTTAAAAATATAGGGTAAATTGATGAAACTAAAAACTAGCAAATTCCCATTTTCATTTAAAAAAGTAAGGAGAATTAGTTTTTCATAGTTAAAAATGGATTTTCAAGTGAAAAAGAAAAATGGGTAAGAATGGAATAACCAAACATTGTTTAAAAAAAAAAATTTGAAAAAAAATATAGTAGGAAACTTTTTGTATGTCCAAACGGGCTCGTCAACTTTTCAAAAGACAAGGTACCTAAATGCTACTTAAACAAACATCTTGGGTGGCTAAGGAAATTCTAATAAAACACGGGGTAGCTAGATCGGACATATGATTCAGTTTTTAATACTCGACTGTACTCTTACCTGTCCTCGTCTTCTTCTTCAGAAAACTCCTCTGTAAACCTGAAATTGCCTTACTTCGTTGACCCGAATTTGATCGAAAATCCAGACCCGAGAAAATGAACGACACAGATGTCTCAAAGCAGATCCAGCAAATGGTCCGATTCATTCGCCAGGAAGCTGAAGAAAAAGCCAATGAGATTTCCGTTTCTGCTGAAGAAGTAATCCCTATTTATTTTATTCTACAATATCAAATTTAATTGAATTGTATCATTTCTGGTTTTCGCAATTGTTCCGAGTGACAGGCGGATCCAGAATTGAAATTCAGTTACTATGAATAGCGCTGCATTCACTAATATTTATGATAATAAATGTAAATACTTTTCAAAATTCAGTTATATATAAAGTTCGAGTCTAAAAGGTTTCACTTTTCGAAAATTTTCAAAATCTCTATTTTCTGCATCTAGCATTGTTAGACGGATCCGAAATTTAAAATTAGTTAGTACAAAACTACAAATAGCATTGCAGTTACCAATTTCAAATTATTTTATATAGTTCGAGTGCAAAAGTTGTAAATGTATACTTTCCAAAAAGTTTCGACTTTCTATATATATAGTTGGAGTTGAAAAGTTTTAATTATATATGTTGTTCGAGTCTAAAAAAAAATCGATGTGTACTATTCGAAAAGTTTCAGACTTTCTATTTTTTGCATCTAGCATTGTTTTATGCTAGAGGCGGATCCGAAATTTAAAATAATATCACTGCGGTTAAATTATTTATAAAGTTCGAGTGTAAAAGTTGTAACTATGCTTTTCAAAAAGTAATCGACTTTCCATATATATAGTTGGAGTTAAAAAGTTTTAACTATATATATATAGTTTAAGGTGAAAGTGGTGGTGCGTCTAAAATTACTGACATAGAGTTGGATCTGCCTGTTTTCGGAATTTTAGAAAGGTAATTAGAGAAATAATGTACAGTGGATGTGATTGTTTCTTAGGAATTCAACATCGAGAAGTTGCAGCTAGTGGAAGCGGAGAAGAAGAAGATCAGACAAGAATACGAGCGCAAAGAAAAACAAGTGGATGTTCGCAAGAAGATGTAATGTTGCTTTTTTTTTTTGTATGTGTTATAATTTTCTGTTTTAGGTGAAATTGGCTTGAAGAAAAAAAATCGATTTTATGTTTGGGAATTCATATTGCTTGTCAAATGCTTCGATTTGATTTCCTGTTAGCCATCAAGTGCCATTGTGCTCTAACTGTGAATAGAAGATATTCAGTAGTACTGTTACTGTAACAGCAATCAAAAGCCATTGTATTGCAACTATAAATAATGTTATTGCTTGATTTTGGATGGAAAAGATTGTTATTTTTATAAACATAAGACGATAAAATGATTGTATTTATTTGGTGTCTTAGCTGTATGATGTTTGTTTGCAGTTTGAAGATTCCTTTTTCTTTTTGGTATATCCAGAGATCCGGAACTGCGGAACATCATGGAAAAGCTTACATAAAGAACGGAAATAAAGTTTACTAATGGCTTCTTCGGGAGCTTTTGTGCTTTGACATACTCCAGTGCTGTATTCTGCTACCATCAATACCTTTTTTTAAACTGCTTTCTTGCTAGTTAGAGTATACTTCTCTTTTGGAATAAGCCACACGGTTAAATTAGGTATGAAGTTGATTTCCTAACAATGTTCGTTTCTGTAGACTGTACTCTGTAGCAAGCCAGATCATATTAACTTCGGTGCGTAGTTTAACTTTAAATTGCAATTGATTTGCCAACATAACATCTTATCTTATTTGAACTTCACTCGGCCGACATGGTCTTTAAAGTTTATTTAAAATGTATTTCTTGCAGCGAGTACTCCATGCAACTCAATGCCTCTCGGATCAAAGTTCTTCAAGCTCAGGATGACTTGGTTAACACCATGAAGGAGGCAGCAGCAAAGGAGCTTTTACAAGTTAGCCATCATCACAACGAACTCGTAGAGGTTATTCTTCTTCACCACCAAGACAGTTATAAGAAGCTTCTGCATAATCTTATTGTTCAGGTATGTTGGACGTTAATCTACGCCATTTTCTCTTCTTTTTTTCTGGACTTCCGAATTAAACTATGAGATCTTTGAAATTGAGCAGGAATATTTTATGGAAGTCATACTATTTAGAAGAAACCAATATAGTCATCTGTTGATGTGGTTATATTTATCATGTTATTTGAACTCTTGAGCACCAGATTATGAATTCTTATTTGGGTTCTATATTATCTACTGTACTTTACAATGGCATGAGAACTTGAAAATTGTGAATATCACCTGCTTCAAGTTCAGACCGGATTTAATATATATTAAGTCTAGGGCTACCAGAGTCATCTTATAGTTTTAGATACCAAAAACCAATTGGAAAGCGTGAGAAGGAACTTTCACTGGTACCTTACCTTCAAGCTGGCTACTTCTAAAATTGAGGCTCGACTAAACAGAATCGACAATTGTAGCACTCCACGCACTTTGATTGTAATATGAAGCTTGCAGTTTCTTCTTTGCCAGAGGGAATATAATGACTAAGAACTAATTATTGTCTCTTATGTTGTTTCTGACCCGTATTGGGGTGGGGTGGATGAAATGGAGGTTAGAGTTTGGAGTTATGTGTGACAAGAATGTGGCATCGAAACTTAAAGGTAAGTTATATAGAGTGGTGGTTGGACCGGCCATGTTGTATGGAATTGAGTGTTGGCCAATCAAGAATTCACATTTCCAGAAGAGGAAAGTAGCAGAAATGAGGATGTTGAGATGGATGTATGGGCACACTAGGCTAGATAAGATTAGGAATGAAGATATTCGGGAAAGGGTGGGCGTGGCTCCCGTGGACGACAAGATGCGGGAAATGCGGTTTAGATGGTTCGGACACGTGCGGAAAAGCTTAGATGCACCGGTTAGGAGGTGTAAGCGGTTGACTTTTGCAGGTACGAGAAGAGGCAGATGACGGCCTAAGAAGTATTGGGGCGAGGTGATCAGGTAGGACATGGCGCGACTTCAGATTTCCGAAGACATGGCTCTTGATAGGAACATGTATAAGTCGAGCATTAGGGTGGTAGGCTAGGGGGTAGTCGAGAGTTCTTCCCTCTTTGCACCGGGAGTCTGATAGAGTTTTGTTTAGGTTTGTTAGCGGTCTATGTTGTGTTCACATTGTTGTTTTGAGTAATTTTGTGTTATTGTCCTTTCGCTTGTACGTTGTTGTTATTTTCTTTCTGGCATCTTTTGTTGTTATATGCCTTTTCTTTTGTTTCTTTTATGATATTATTGTCTCTCCTGTTGAGCCGAGAGTCTCCCGGAAACAGCCTCTCTACCCTTTTCGGGGTAGGGGTAAGGTTTGCGTTCACTCTACTCTCCCTAGACCTCACCCGTGGAATTTTACTGGGTATATTGTTGTTGTTGTATGTTGTTTCTGACCATAATTGGCTTGACTGCCCGTGGTACCTGTATGGCTTTACTGAACTTATTATTGCTTAGTCTTTAGGCATATTTTGAAACCATCTCTTTCTGTTGCAGAGTTTGCTCAGGCTTAAAGAGCCTTCTGTCCTGCTGCGTTGTCGGAAACATGACGTACACCTGGTTGAACATGTATTGGATTCAGCAAAGGAAGAGTATGCAGAGAAGGCAAGTGTTCACGCACCTGAGATCATAGTTGACGACATCCACCTACCTCCGGCTCCATCACATCATAATATGCACGGTCCTTCTTGGTAAGCTGCTCTAGTTATTACCTAAGTTGCGCGGACTCTTCGATTTTGGTGCCGTCCCCGTCCCGATACGAGACGGGGGCAGGAGCGGGAGCGGGATACGTCCCGGATTCGGTAAACCGACTTCAGACACTTTGACTAGAGTCTATTGACAAATTTGGGAGAAAAATTGAGATTTTGATTTCTCAAAATAAAAAATAAAAGAGATTTAGGACAATGTTAGAATAATGTCCATCTTGGAGAATGAAAGTTTGAATTCTACAATATTCATGTAAGTTTTTCAGAGAATATCTCTCAAAATTTACAATATTTTATAGCTCTATTTTTTATTAGGCGAATCCCAGCCCCCGTATCCATATTCGGATCCGTATCCCCGAATCTTAGAATTTAGATTTTGCCGAATCCGATACTCAGATCCGTCCCCGTATTACATGCACCCGAGTCCGAGCAACTTAGGTTATTACAACCGTACATTCATGAGAAAACCTTAAAGTACTTCCCTTTGTGCTTAAATTAGGTCCTGTCTGATGGTTGGATTCTTTTCTTTCTCCTGCTTTGTGTGTTATTGCTTTTAGGTGAAATTAGCTCTCTGAAAAACCATGTAACTCCTCTTACTAATTTCTCACTCTTTATCCCCACAGTGCTGGAGGAGTGGTGTTGGCTTCTCGAGATGGGAAAATTGTGTGTGAAAACACTCTTGATGCCAGATTGGAAGTTGTGTTCCGTAAAAAACTACCAGAGGTACTTTCTTCTGCCCTTTCCTTCATACTTATCAGATTTCTGTGGTCTGGTCTTGCCTATTCTTTTGATTCTCATTTCTCCAATGTACTTTACAATTGTATCTATTGCTCGAGGTTTAGCTGTCTATAGATGTTAAAATGTCATTCAAATGAGTTACAAATTACCTTAAATGTTCATTGCTTATCCTGATACGCGTGTTAGATGTTTACTGTTGCTGATTAGCGATTGATCTCTGTGGAATAGCTTCTTGTAGCTCAACTCATTGACATTTTGTACCTCTTACCTATGTGGTATTATTTGCAAAGTCATCTCGTTATCGTTTCCATCACTGAATTTAGCTATCGAGGTAGGGGAAGCAAGTTGGTCTTTTCGCTAATCATTGTTGAGACTAGACTCTTTCTGAAAACTTGAGTGTTAATATTCCTGTAAGGTAATGCAGGCATACAGCCGGTTGACCAGTTTAAGGTCACAAGAAAATTGTGACTTGAGACTAAAAATGTGTTGAGAACCAGATAAAGAACTAGCTAGGATGGATTGAATGAGCATGGATGGATGGATGAAGCGAAGAAATGAGTGAAGACATAAAATACTACTTACCAGTAAAATGAGTTGAATGTGCAGTCCTTAGTAGGGATGGGATGATGGCAAGTGGGAACTTCCTGATTTACCCTCTTCTTTTTTTGAGGGTGGGGGTGGTTTTATTATTACCTTCCATCATTTTCTGATATTATTATTTCTTCTACATTATTATTATCCTTGCTTAATTAATTGTTAATTTTAATTGCTGCTGTCCTGAATCTTGCAGATCCGCAAGTGTCTGTTCGGTCAGGTTACTGCCTAAGGGGTTGGAACCTTTTCCTGTATTTATCCCTCTCTGATCATCACTCTGGATTCTGATTTGGCGAATGAATAGATTCAAATCATCGTTGATGGCCTTGCTTGTGTACTATTTCGTTTTCTCTGAAAGACTTGTTTGCATTATTTAAGTGTCTTGTTTTCTTGTTGATTATTTCATTGGGGCATTGTTACAAACTCGTGTTAGTTGTAATGTTCGTTAGGTCTGAACATTTTTTCGTTGTAATGTTCTGCAATAAGTGTAAGTTGCTTGAACCCGAGTTTGTCGATTGAGACATTAAAATTATGTGAGTAATAGCTCTCTTTGTACTTAATAAGTCAGCGCTACTCTTTGCTAAAAGATTGGGTGTGCAAGGGATTTGGCCTCAAGCTTAGAGGGGAATTTATGTATTCTGCCTATTTAAAATTGGTGTTTATCAATGAAACTTATCTTCTGAAGGGTAGAACCCTTTAAGCCAAGGCAGTACGGTGCATAAGGCATCTTGCACTCACGTAGGGTTCGAAAAAGGGCTGCATCCCAAGGAATATGTTTAGACAACTTATCCTAATGTAAGTATAAGTGGCTACTTTCACAGTTCGAATCTTTAACCTATAGGTTACACGGAGATAACTTTACCGTTGCGCCGAGACTCACCTTCTATAGACATACATGACATGCAATGCAAGTAAAAGGGAAGGTTCTATTCAATGAATCTTAGCATATAACCTATGGTTTTAACGAGTTTATTAGGATGGTCTAAAGTTGTAGAAGAAACTTAACTACCTATAAATCGAACTATTAATTAAGGATCATATTATGTGGTGATTTTTGCATGATCTCGAATTCTTTCACGAATAATTAGAATCCACAAGGTGAAAGTCCAATTAACGAATTTTAAGTAATTTCCAAATTTGAAACAAGAAGTTAGGCAAAAGTTTGGAGTTTATTGAATAAAGTCCAACAGTGGAGTAATTATTGTGTGGTTAAAAAAGAGTATTTTCTTCATTTAAGTAAGAAAAAGATAGCAATTAATTACCTCACTAGCAAACATGTGTAAAAGGAAGAGTTTTGTGAGAACTGTCGTTTGTCTATACTTAACTTCTGTAACTAATAACTAGCTAAACTTTCTTAAATAATTATACAATAAGAAACTTATTTATATTAATATTGAGTTGACAGAAGTACCAGTAAACATCGACCAGTCACTAGTGACAGTGGCTCCGGATCTATGCGAAGGGGTTCAAAACGAAAAAAGTCAAAAATAATTATAGTTTGTACGTATGAACCCATGACCTTACAAAAGTTTTGAACCCTCTTTGACCCCTAAGCTACATTTTTTGGCTATATCAAGGGGATTCAAAACATAATATATAAAGATAAACAATAGATTTTGCCTTATATATACAGTGTAATTTTTCGGCGAAGGGCCGCGGGACGCCCCCTAAATCTGCCACTGCCAGTCACCATTTATATTACTGACGTACAGGTCCATTCATGCGCACCAGAGTTAATTTACGGGACATCTGTTATTTGCCATTAACACAGATATCGAGTAACTTTGTCCATAAGACATGTAGATGAGAAGAAATCACCTAGTATCTATCAACATAGATACCGAGCAACTCTGTCCGTTAAGATTTGGCAGATAAGAAGAAATCACTCAATATTTTTGTCTCCGCCTAGGATATGAACCTGAGTCATCGAGATTCTCAATCCACTTCATTAACCATTAGATTCATATCCTTGGGTGCAAGTCGTTAAAAATTCTACCAAACCTCAACTTAAGAATTTATTTCAATTCAGAAGGCATTCTCTTTCCACTATTTTTGTAGTCAAATTCAACCTAGAGAATCCTGTCATTGATCCTCGTGCATTGTTTGTTCCCCTTTCCATAATAAGGGCAAACAAAAGAAACTAAAAGTAAAGCAATCATAAATAATTCTCTGTCAAACATAGAAGATTGAGCAAAAAATTAGTTTCAATGACCAGAAAAATATTTGGTTGCTATAAGTATGCTTATAACGATCGGATTTATGTCTCTTCGCTAAGAAGTGATCGTCAAAAATTAAATTTCTTGTAGCGTTTGACACAATTAAGTGTCACCCTTAGCCCGCATCTTGTTGTCATGCCCTTGCCAAGCTACCTTGCATTCGTCCAAGCCTTGGCCATCACTTGTTTGTTTCCTTTTTGCCTTGGTGCTACTCATGCACCTTAACTTGACAATACTCTTGCCACCCCATGACAATGCTCTCGTTGCCAAGTCAAGCTCAAAGTGGTGGAGGGCTAACAATCAGGGCAAACAAAGAAACTAAAACTCAAGCAATCGTGAACAATGCTTTGTCAAACATAGAAGTCAGCTGCATCTTATCTAGGCTCAATATACTATTTTGGGAAAACATTGTTTGTATTTGATGTTTAGGTCAAATTAAATAGGCTATTTTAACAGCTTGGTATTTTCCATGCTAAGAAAGATTGAACTAGTTTTATCCCAACTAATAACATGTTTGGTCAAGCTTTTAAAATAAATTTATTTTGAAAATTACTTTTCTTAAAAGTGGTTTTTGAAAAAGTATTTTTGGAGAGAAACAATTTGTGTTTGGCTAGTTAATTTGAAAAGTATTTTTAAATAGTAATTAGTATTTGGCCAAACATTCAAATGTTAAGTGTATTCTTTTCAAATGTACTTTTGGGAAGAAGCTACATTTTTTTGCTTATTTTTTCTTTAAAAAACTTGGTCAAATACATCTAACTTTAGAAAAAATTACTTTTGACTAAAAAAAAAAATTGGCCAAATAAATTAATAAGAAAGATTCGAATTTGTGAGAGAGTATGTTTTCAGTGCGTATAAGCAACAAGAACCGGAGTTGTATCTTGAATTCACATACGTCCATACATATGGTCGGATACTGTTTCCTCTCCATTATAGCCATTACCTGAATTGGCGTAAGTGTATCTTACTTGATCAGGAATTCTTGTTGGCGAACGAACACAAGCCCTAGACACACCTATTAAAAATTAACGAGACTAATTATAATTAAGTGATAAATATATACATATTTTGCATTCAAAAGTACCATCTAAAACATGACGTGTAAGTAAATTTTTGTTTTTCGCCGAATATGTTTTTGCACATGGACGACAAGTTGGAAAATTTAGAAATAAAAAATACAAAAGAGGTATATGCAACCATGAAGAAAGGGAAATGTGCATTGATTTGCTACATTTATTGTTAGAATCCCATATCATTATTATTTTCCATCCATAATTGAAGATAAGTCAACGGTATGGAAATAATGCTTATAAACAACTTATTGTTTCTCCTGTCTAATCCATTGACTTCAAAACCAGTAAATTAATTTTAAAATGTTATAATGAACCATAATAATTGTGTCCTCAAAAAAATATGATCAATTAATACTCAAAGCTCTATTGTTTTTCTTCTTTATTTCTTCCTTTTTTGTGGAGTTTCCAACATGCTTGATTTGTCTATTTTTGACTCATTAGTTGACACTTAAAGTGTGCGAAGAGAGTAGGCTGCACGTGACAGACTCTGCTCCTATTTCAAATGCTCTTCTTGCCGCATATCTGGTCTCAACCTCTTCCGGTCTTAAGTTGCTTACTCCTTTTCCGAGGTACGTTGGTACGAAGAAAAATATTTTTTAATTTTCTTATGTTTGGTTGGCTTAAATATTTTGAAAAATATTTATTAAGGGTGTACTTCATATGAAGGAAAATATTTTTCAGAAAAATATTTTTCTTCATACCAAACACACCCTTAATCATTTCCCTTTTTCCCTAGCTAATTATGTATCTATTCTCTCTTATAAGTGTTGGTTCTTAGTTATCCTGATTTGTAAATAATAATTCTGGAGAAAAGAACGTTAGCGTATAAATGTAAATATAAATGAAACAGTAATTAATTTGAGCCCACTGAATTTACAGTATTTCCTTAAGGAATTTAATCCCCTCTTAGTACCCAAGGTTATGGATTACTTCCTCCCAGGATAAAACGAATTACACACTGGTGTAGCGGTACTTCAAACCTTAGTGTTTCAGTGAACACAAAGTTCGGCAGCAAATCACACTTACGGATATTTTGTAGATAAAAAACAATGCAGAATAAGGGAGGAGAACTCAGAAGTCGAATAAAAGTTCTGAGAAGAAGGAATGCAATGTATAGCCAAACGTTGAGAGGAAATCAGATTGCTCATTGCTTTTTGTTTTCTGTCTGTCTTCTATGTTTCAACAAGCTGCTGGCATCATTTAATCAGCTGCTAAACACACTCATTAGGTGAAGCATATTCTCATGGTAGCTGGAGCACTAAGGCTTTTAATGGAGCAATCATTTGCATATAATGGAGCAAGCATTTGGAGTATATTGGAATGAGCACTATCGATTATTTGACCAAATCAGAATCCTAATTGTAATCCGAAGTCGAAGCTGAAGTCGAAGTCAAATTCAAAGTCGTAGCCGTACCCGTAGCCGAAGCCGAAGCCGAAGCCGTAGTCGTAGCCGAAGCCGAGCTGAGCCGAACGAGCGACGACGACGACGGTGCGAGGCTTGCCTTCTTCCTAACTCTTTAAGAGCTACATGAAGTGCATTTGTATTTAAACCCACCAAAATTCTTTTTCTCTACTAATGTCTCATTAAAAAGAGATGAAAACTTAAAATTTTACTCAAAATTTTTATTTTTTCTCCATTTCCCATTCACCCTCTCTTTAAGACCTTTCCATCTTAAAATCCTCAACAACCCCCCATATGAATGGGGAATGGCTATATCACGGAAGTATGCATGAAAAACTTATGTGATTCGCAAGCAATGATTAATTGTATCTAAATAAGTAGGTTTCCCTTTAAACTTTCCGTAGTGAACTTATATCAGATATACTCGGTCGATCGGTAGATTTGATATCTTTGAAACGTCGAACTTTAGTGTATACCTAGACAATCATAAGTCACACAATCAACCCTTAACCGTCTTTGGTTCTCATTGTTGTGTTCGTTTCAGCCATGAACACCGCCTGATTTCATAAGTGCGTAGAGAATTGGCCTTGCAAAATTCTCCTTGAAGCGGCTAACACTTCACACTTACATAGGTGATTCATAAACGAGTCATCCCGTAGATACACTATTTGATATACCACGTATCAAATTTAAGAATTATTAATATTTTATCCTTGGTACTGAACATTGTCTCATCACGAGAATGGACTGAAATTTTTGTTGACAACGTTGAACTATCATTAATGACTTTGTTTGATCTCCTTGAACCTAGATCTTGGGATCTCCAGTCTTCTAGGTAGAGTTACCGCCACTATGACTTGTTCTCGGCCACAGTCCAATTCCCCTTGATGATTTCTTAACTACCTCTCCAGTTAGGCCTTTTATAAGTGAATCCGACATATTATCACTTGACTTTACATAGTCAATCATGATAATTCCTCTAGAGAGTAGTTGCTTAACGATTTTATGTCTTCGTCGTATATGACGAGATTTACTGTTATACATAACGCTCTCATCCCTTCCAATTGTCGGTTGGCTATCGTAATGTATACATATTGGTGTCAATAGTTTGGGCCAGAATGGAATGTCTTTCAAGAAATTTCGAAGCCATTCGGCTGCTTCACCGGCTTTATCTAAGGCTATGAACTCAGCTTCTATTGTAGAGCGGGCAATATAAGTTTGTTTGGGACTATTTCCAAGATACTGCTCCTCCACCAATAGTGAATACATATCCACTTGTGGACTTCGAATTAGTTGAACCGGTGATCCAATTTGCATCACAATATCCATCAATCACCGTAGGAAATTTACTGTAGTGCAAAGACAAGTTTTGGGTATGTACTAAATACCCCAAAACTCATTTCATGGCCATCCAATGAGATGGACCTGGATTGCTCGTGTATCGACTCAGTTTAATTATAGCACAAGCTATATCCGGTCGTGTACAATTCATGATGTAGATTAAGCAACACAACACACGAGCATAATCCAATTGTTATATGCTTTGGTCTTTATTCTTTGCTAATGCAAGATTCACGTCAATTGGAGTCTTTGCAACTTTAAAACCCAAGTGCTTGAATTTTTCAAGCACTGTCTTAATATAATGAGATTGTGAGAATGCCAGATCTTGAGGAGTTTTTTGGATCTTAATCCCCAGAATTAAATCTGCAACTCCCAAGTCCTTCATATCAAACTTGCCAGTTAGCATACGCTTAGTTGCATTTATGTTGGCAATGTCATTACTCATTATCAACATATCATCCACATATAGGCAAACAATGACTATGTGATTTGGAACATTTTCAATGTACACACATTTATCATATTTATTTATTTTAAAATTATTTGACAACATTATTTGGTCAAATTTTCCATGCTATTATTTGGGTGCTTGTTTTAGTCCGTAAAGGGACTTGATAAGTCTACATACCTTCTTTTCTTTATCTGGAACCACAAACCCTTCATATTGTTCTATGTAGATTTCTTCCTCTAAATATCCATTTAAGAAGGTTGTCTTTACGTCCATTTGATGAATTTCAACACCATAAACTACAGCTATAGCTACTAGCAGTCATATGGACGTAATTCTCGTCACTGAAAAATATGTATCAAAGTTGTCAAGACCTTCTCGTTGTCTATAATCTTTGACAACAAGTCTTGCCTTAAATTTATCAATAGTGTCATCATCTTTCATTTTTCTTTTAAAAATCCATTTATAATCCAAAGGTTTATTTCCAGGAGGAAGATCAATCAATTCCCATGTATGGTTGTTCAATATGGATTCTATTTCACTATTGACAACCTCTTTCTAGAACAAAGATTCCGAAGAAGACATAGCTTGTTTAAATATTTGAGGCTCATTTTCCAATAAAAAAGTCACAAAATTTGGTCCAAACGAAGTAGACGTTCTTTGACGTTTACTACGTCTTGGATCCTCATGATTAAATGTACTTTCTTTTGTTTCTTCCCGAGGTCGTTTAGATCCTTCACCAATCGACTCGCATTCCTTTTTATACGGATATATATTTTCAAAGAACTTAGTATTATCTGATTATATAATCGTATTATCATGAATGTCGGGAAATTTTTTGATTTATGAACCAGAAATCGCTATGCTTTACTACTGGTCGCATATCCTATGAAAACATAGTCAACTATTTTTGGTCCTATTTTTACCCTTTTGGGTTTAGGAACTTGCACTTCTGCGAAACACTCCCACAACAACAACAACAACAACAACAACAACAACCCAGTATATTCCCACAAGGTGGGGTCTGGGGAGGGTAATATGTAGACAAGGCCTTACCTCTACCCGAGAGGGCAGAGAGGTTGTTTCCAATCGACCCTCGGCGCATGGAAAAAAGGCAAACAAAAACAAAAAACAAAAACCGCATTAGTTACTCCAGCATACACCTCATAAAAATTATCTAAACATAAGATGCATATGTACCATAAAGAAACGGGCATGCAATGATATCAAAACAGTAACTACCAAAAATGGCTACCAAAAGAGAATACAAACTAATCATCAGTTGTATCGAAATTTTTTATTTTTTGCCTCATACAACTGACTTTAGTGTAAGTTGTGTGATACAACCCTGATACTAGACCTCCAGACTTTCCTATCAAGGGTCATGTTCTCGGAAATCCGCATCCTGGTCATGTCCTATCTAATTACCTCTCCCCAGTATCTCTTAGGCCTCCCTCTGCCTCGCCTCACATCGACCACCGCTAGCCGCTCACAACTCCTCACCGGGGCGTCGGGGCTTCTTCTCCGCACATGCTCGAACCACCTAAGTCTCGCCTCTCGCATCTTCTCATCCACCGGGGCCACCCCCACCTTCTCCCTAATAACTTCGTTCCTAATCTTATCTAACCCGGTGAGCCCGCACATCCACCTAAGCATCCTTATCTCCGCAACCATCATCCTCTAAACATGAGATTTCTTCACTGGCCAACACTCCGTCCCATACATCATGGCAGGTCTAACCACAGCTCTATAAAAATTCCCCTTGAGTTTTTGTGGCACTTTCTTATCACACAAGACTCCTGATACAAGCCTCCACTTCGACCACTTCGCCGCTATACGGTGAGTGACATCCCCGTCTATCTCCCCGTCCCCCAAGATCACCGATCCAAGGTATCTGAAACTATCCTTCTTCGCTATGGCCTTGAGATCCAATCATCACGCTCCCTCCCACTTCGCTCGACTCAGCGCTAAATTTGCACTCCAGATATTCTGTCTTAGACCTGCTTAGTTTAAACCCCATAGACTCGAGAGTTTGTCTCCATTCCTCTAGCCTCTCGTTAACACCGACCCTCGTCTCGTCTACCAGGACTATGTCATCAGCAAATAGCATACACCAAGGAACATCCCCTTGAATATGCCGCGTCAAAGCATCCATCACCAAGGCAACCAAGAGGGGGCTAAGCGCAGATCCTTGATGGAGCGAAACACTCCCACACTTTAAAATAATTCCAGTTGGGCTTCCTTCCTTTCCATTTTTCATATGAAATGGATTGTGTTTTTCTATAGGGTACTCGATTTAGTATTCGGCTAGCCATAAGAACGGCTTCTACTCACAAGTTCTGTGGCAAACTAGAACTTATGAACAATGCGTTCATCATCTCCTTTAATGAACAACTATTTCTTTCCCGCAATCCCATTGGATTGGGGAGTGTAAGGGGCTGTTATTTGATGAATAATTCCATATTCAAAATATAGTTCAAAAGGAGGTTCATATTCACCACCCCTATCACTTCTTATCATTTTAATTTTCTTGTTAAGTTGGGTTTCAACTTCATTGTTGTATTGCTTGAATGCATCTATTGCTTAATCTTTACTATTAAGTAAGTAAATATAGCAATCGAGTACCGTCGTCAATAAAAGTTATGAAATACTTCTTTTCATCACGAGATGATATTGACTTCATGTCACAAATATTTGTGTGAATTAAGTCTAAGGGATTTGAATTCCTTTCAATCGACTTTATAAGGATGTTTAACGTAATTAGATTCCACATATATTTGACATTTTGATTTTTCGCATTCAAACTTAGGCAATACTTCCAAGTTAATAATTTTTTGCAAGAGTTTATAATTGAAATGACCCAAACTTACATGCCATAAATCATTTGACTCAAGTAAGTAAGAAAAAGCTGAAATTTTATTATTATTTTCAATAACCATTACATTCAGCTTAAAAAGGCCCTCGGTGAGGTAACCTTTTCCTACAAACATTTCATTCTTACTTATTACAACCTCGTCGGACACAAAACAAGAAGTCTAGTAAAGACTAAATTCTTCCTAATCTCGGGAACATGAAGGACGTTGTTCAAAGTTACCACTTTGCCGGAAGTTATTTTCAGAAATATCTTCCCACATCCTTCAATCTTGGTCGTTGCAGCATTTCCCATAGAAAGTGTCTCTTCGGGTCCAATATGAGCATATGTAGAAAATGCTTCCCTTACAGCACAAACATGGCGGGTGGCTCCAGAATCAATCCACCACTCCTTAGGATTGCCCACCAAGTTGCATTCAGAAAGCATGCACATAAGTCATCAACATCATCATGTTTTTCTACCATGTTTGCTTGACTTCATTTTTTGTCTTTCTTCGGAGCACGACACTCCGTAGATTTGTGCCCAGATTTCCCACAATTGTAACAGTTTTTCCTAAACCGCTTCTTGCTTGGATTGTATTTCGGACCAGAAGCATTTTTTCTCTTTTTGTTATCTTCAATAATATTTGCTCCCATTATTTGATGAATTTCCACGGCCTCTCTTTTCAGCAGCTTTATTGTCCTCTTCGATTCTCAACCGAACAATGAGATCTTCAAGGGACATCTCCTTTCGTTTGTGTTTCAAGTAGTTCTTGAATTCCTTCCACAAAGGAAGCAGCTTCTCAATAATTGCTGCAACTTGAAATGCTTCATTTATGACAAGACCTTCAATAAAAATTTCATCAGTAAAAATACTACAAATTTTACTGTCAATACCAGTATTCACTTTATATATACCTTCAGCAAATAGATCATGAAAAATCATTTGCAATTCCCGTACTTAAGTAATAACAGACTTGTTATATATCATTTTTTAGTCCAAAAATTTTGCGGCGACGAATTTTTTAATCCCGGCATCTTCAGTTTTGTATTTCTTTTCAAGCGCATTTCACAATTCTTTTAACATCTACGCGCTACTGTATACATTATATAGATTATCATCCAGGTCCGCTAAGAATATAATTCTTGCACAAAAAATTAGAATGCTTCCACGCCTCAAGCACGAGAAAGCTTTCATTCTCTGGAGTTTCATGAGGCGGATCAGGAACACTTCCTTGATGAACTTCTGTAGACATAACATAGTCAAGTAGAAGAACATCTTTTGCCGCCAGTGCTTGAAATCAATCCCAAATTTTTTTTTGGGTTTTTCTGCAGGTGCCAACATCGGTGTTCGACTTATCAATTCCTTAGCAGTCATCATCGGAACAACTTGGTTTCCATTGTCATTTTCCATTTTTTCTGTAAAAGAATGACACGAACAAACGTTTAATAAACGTTCAAAACTGGATTTAAAAAATCACGTAGATTTTAATCTCCAACAAAATGCCACGAAGGCTTTACTCTCCAAAACGGGAGTAAACAAAATCACAAAGGTTTTAATTTTCAAAATAATAAGAATAACACAAATACAGAAATAAAAATTATTAAATTTCTTAAGCTTGTTGGTTGTTAGTTATCCTGTATTTGTAAATAATAATTTTGAAGAAAAGAACGTTAGCGTATTAACGTAAATATAAATGAAACAATAATTAATTTGAGCCCACTGAATTCACAGTGTTTTATTAAGGAATTTAATCCCCTTTTAGTACCCAAGGTTATGGATTATTTCCTCCCGAATTACACAATAGTGTAGCGGTACTTCAAACCCCAGTGTTTCAGCGAACACAAAGTTCGGCAGCAAATCACACTTACTGATACTTTGTTTGTAGTTAAAAAATAATGCAAATTAAGGGAGGAGAATCCGTAGCCGTAGCCGTAGCCATAGCCGTAGCCGTAGCCATAGCCTAGCCTAGCCTAGCCTAGCCTAGCCGTAGCCTAGTCGATCAACGATGACGGCGCAAAGCTTGCCTTCTTCCTAACTTTTTAAGAGCTGCATGAAGTGCATTTGTATATGAACCTACCAAAATTCTTTTCCTCTACCAATGAGGAACAATGTCTCATTAAAAAGAAAGGAAAACTTAAAATTTTACTCAAAATTTTTATTATCCCTCCATTTCCTATTCACCTTTCTTTTTAAGACTTTTCCATTTTAAAATCCTCAATAATAAGTCTTAATCAACCTTCAACCTTCAAATTGTTCTTTTTTCACTTATTTTAGTTAAAATATATAATAGTAATAAGGAGAAGACAGATTTGATGTGAAATTGAATATTTCTAGAATTACCACCAAAGGATATGACGAGATGGAATGTTATCTCTCGATTGGTGATCAGAAATCTTGAATTTGAATCAGAGAATTTTTTTATACGGAACGCTTCTTTTAATCACAATTACGAATTCGAAATCTGAAACAGAGACAGAATAAAATGTTGATGTTGTAGAATACACACTATTTGACTCAATAAAACTTTGGCACGAATTGATAGACGGAAAAAAAATATGAAAATTAGCATAATCAATAGCGACGTTAGTATTATAAACTTGTTAGTATCTATTTATAAATAAAACTAATAAAGACTAAACTGAAATTATGCCTTTAAAAAGAGTACAAGTTTTATGCGTTGATATTCTAAAAAATATCTTCACAACTTTATGATAAATACTATAGAGTAATTAATGTACAACTTGATAAAAACAATAATTTTTGTGTTATAACAGATTAAATTATTTTTTATAATGTAAAAATATGCAAATAATGTATATAACTTAAATACTTTATTATATATGGTAGTGAAACATTCAAAATACACATATAATGAAGGGGAATATTCATGGTAACCCCATTTAGAAATTGGAATTGTAATTAATCCCGATAAGTTATGCGTCTTTTGTTTTGATGATTTGACAAACTTCGTGAGAGAACCAGACGAGGAACCTGATACAATTAGTTCCCTTGCATTCGGAGTAATTAGTCAGATGTCTGGTTCAATTCTCAATGAAATCAGATAAAGAAACATATGGGGATCAGTTCTCCTGGTCATCGCACAGTCAACTCTACAGCTGTAAAAGCTGCTGCATTGTACATGTCACACCTCCTTTTGGCGCGCCCGCTACCCCGGGGGTAGGAGCGCAAGGGAGTTTTTCCAATTTAAGTGACAATATTCGAAACGGGATTATTCTATTTATTTCAGAGTCGCCACTTGGAATAAATTAAGGTGTCCCAAGTCACCGATTTATTTAAATCCCGAATCGAGGAAATTTCGACTTTCCAAAATGAAGTCTGCGAACCAGAAATTCTAAGTAAGGAATTCTGTTGACCCGAGGGAAGGTGTTAGGCACCCCCGGATCCCGTGGTTCTAGCACGGTCGCTTCAACTATTATATATGGCTAAAAATATCTGATTTTATACATGTTTATAAATTAATGCTCTGATTAAACTTTTAAAACCGCTTTATTAATTTTGAAGAAAAGTATCCGACTTAAACAGTATTTAAACTATCAGTAAATAAAAATCATTTGCTCTAAATAAAATCAAAATTTTGTCCCCTTTTATTTCGTTTTGTACCCTATATAAAATGAACACTTTAATTTCTAAATTTTACTTCTATTAACCCAATTCCGGCATATGTCTCTTAATAATTGAGTTAAACTACAAATGTCGTTCTTTTTGAAGAAAACTTGCTCAGCTTATTAGCAAAATCTGGGCTTGAAACCCAATACAAAGAAGAACGAAATCTAGGCTTGAAGCCCACACGCATGCGCCAAACTTCTCTATCGTGTGCCTTTTCTAAGTAAAATTTCACAAATGCACAGTACATAGACTGAGATTCAATTTTTATTGGTGGATTATTCTATATTCCTAACTTTTGGTTTATAAAGAAATCATATACTAACGCATATTGAAATAAATTGTTTGAAACTGTTTTTAGCTTTTCATGTAAGCTGTTTTTAACTTTTCATGTGTTTGAACACTCATAATTGTTTGAACACATATGAACACATATATTGAACACTCATAATATGTTTGAAATCATATAAGTTGTTTTTAGCTTTTCATGCTTGAACCAATATGTTCGAAACTAAACCAACAGTTATGAATCGAATCGTCAAATGCAAGCGGCTAGGAATCTACACTAAAATACATAAGTAATAAAAAAAAAACTAGAAATTCGGCTTCAAACAGGATCTTCATTCTAATAGAACTTCATGTCTTTACGTGCATCAGTAATTAAACTTCAACCATGAACTAAAGAAGTACCTGGCAGTGGAGGAAAAAGAAATCAGTGACAGCAGCAACAACAAGCAGAAACGAACAACAACGCAATCAACAGTAACCCAGGAGTGTATCATAGGATTCGGCAACTTCAGAAAACAATTCCATAGATGAAAAACACAACTTAACAGGCAATGACCCTTCAGACTGATCAAAACAAAACAGAATGCTTCAACTAACTTCACTGTAAGAAAAAGAAGATGGAAGCTCTCAATTAAACTCTCAATCTCTATCCTCTTTCTGTTTTCCAGTGAGTGCCTCTCTGTTTCTTCTTTAGAATTCTCTCAAGTAATTTTAGCTCTCAATGTGTGTGTATGTATTCCAGTGAGTCCCTGTTTTTCAGAGAAATGCTCTGTGTGAGTGTGAGTGTTCTGAGTGTGTGCCTATATGTGTGAATTCCAGAGAGTATTCACTGTATGTGTGTCTGTTCTCCTGTTCCAATCAGTCTCAATGTCTATTTAAAGACTTGTCTTAAAGCCATCTTCATGTTTTTTTAATCTAAGGTGTATGGGCAAGCATGATTTATTTAATTGACTCCCCATGTGAACTCTACCTTTTACAGCCTGATCAAAACACTCAAACCAAACAACAACCCTTCCCCTCTGTCAATCAGACTATACTTAAACTTTTAATTCTTTTCAAATACATCCCATGTTCTTTCTGACTTATACAAAAGGCATTAAACCAGGTTTTCTGCATCAATGACCCTTTTTCCTTCTATTTAAAACTAATATGCAGTGCATATCTTGCTGTAAAAACTAAACCTTCCCATGTGCAATCACATTTGAACCCTTGAGTATGGTTTTCAGATTTCTAAACTAAAGTTAAACAGCTATATCCAATTCATTCTAATTCAACAAATGAAAATCAAACAAACAAACTATTTCAAACCAAACAGTGAATCCGGATCAAGTGAACCAATGCCAAACTTGTGCCAAAATGTTCTAACAAACGAACCTACGAATCTAATCGATGACATTCGTATAGTCGATTACAACAAACACAATCAATAACACACAATCGATGAACAAATTTTCATTTTTTTTAGCACTTAGGCCGAGAGAGAAACAAAAATGAAAGAAGCAAGAATGTTATTCGGCTTCAATAATCGACTCGAATACACACACTTATCAACAAACAACAATCAATCGATTACGATACGTTCAATCGATAAACAAACAATCTCGAAACAGTGAATCAAGGAAACTCTCGGCCAATGCTGGGAATACAAAATTAATCGTTCGACGACGCTAATCGACGCGAACACGTATTCGACAACATACGTAATCAAACAAACAAGGACAGAAAAACAATTGACCAAATAAAAGGTCTTTGAGAAGGAGTGACAACAGGGACGTCCAACAATAATCAAGAAGAATTCAATCAACTAAACTAAACAAATACAAAAGCAAATTGAAATAAACACTAAACAAGAAAATTACCTCAAAGAGAAATCAAAATCGAACGAGTCTCGACCCCAATGGGCTTGAGTTTGCATTTTTGAAGTAAACAGACTTTAATTGAAGTGTCTTTCAAACGAAAAACAATCCAATTAAAGTCCATTGACTTCAATTAACTTTAATTCAGACAAAATCCCTAGGTTTCGAATTCTAGGGTTCTTGAAGGCTCAATTTGGGGCTTGACCAATTCCGGCCGGATTCGACGGGTACAAAGGCTATTTCGGGTGTGAGGGGGGTGAGGTGAATGTATGGTATCAATTTGGGATGATTTGGGATAAATTGGTTTTAAACTCGAATCTTCAATTGAAGATTCGAGAATTTCCATTTTGATTCGAGATTAACTAAGCACGGGGTTGGAATGAGGGGATCTTAGGGGTTCAGGGGTGTAAATTTGGGAGGGATTGGACCACCGGAACCGCCGTGAGGCGATTTCCGGTGGGGCGGAGCAACGGTGGCGGCGGCGGGGGTTCTTGGGTTAAAGAGATGGGGTGAAATGGTGTGAAGGTTAAGGGTTTTGGGGTTTAAAATTACCCTTTTAATCTCAGCCGTTAGATCACAATGATCAACGGCTAAGATCAAAAGGGTGGCTTTGAAAATGGGCTACCCGGATGGGTAAATCCGTTTGGGCTGGGGAGTTTGGGTGCTTTTGGGCCTCGAATTAAATTGAATCTTTGGCCCAAATTTGATTTCCCCCTCTTTCTTATTTAATTTTCATTGTTTCCCTAATTATAATTCTAAATTATACTAAAAAAAATCAAATTAACTTATCAAAATACTAAATTAGTCATACTAACAATTTACGCACATAAATTATAAAATCACACAACTAGGTATTTAAATATTAAAAAAAATGTAAAAGATGGATTATTTCTTTTGTGATTTTCGTTTTTTTTTCGTAAGATAAAATTAATTACTCCTAACTTCAAACTAAATAAAAAATGTAAGCACGACATATTTTTGTATTATTTTTTTTTTATTAATTTAAACACATATAATCACGTATATACAAATGCAAACAAATACCAAAAATAACACAAAAATTCACAAAAAAAAATACACACCATAAAATAGACAATTTTTTGTTTTGATTTTGTGGGAGTAATTCATGTTAGGCAAAAATCACGTGCTCACAGCTGCCCCTCTTTGCGCGGAAAACACGAAGAGTTTTCGTGCAAAGATAAATGAGCAAATACGAGCGATTTTTGCCCATTTGAATATTCCGTGGGAAGCATTTTGAAAGAGTTTGACCGAGCCTTTGCTTCGGAGGCCTCCTACATATCTTGGGCTAAACAAGAATTAGGTCAATGTAGTTCGGGAAGTTTTGGCAGCTGGGACTACCATGGACTGACACTTTGTTGTTACTGTTGCTGCATGTTGCTGTTTACTGCTTACTGATCTCCTTATTACACCAAAAGAAATTAAAGCTGAACTAGCTATGCTATCAAACTACGAGTTACAAGATTCCTATCTATGATTCTCTTGAAAACTTGATCTTGAATCTTAGCTGATTTGCTGTAGACCTCGATCTGAATCTTGATGCTCCACAAGCTGTACGTGCTTGTTTATCTCTGTATCATTGAGTGAAATGGAGTCGGCGGAGCTAGTTACTTCAATCATCTTCTGAGCAATCCGCGCTTTTGTTTACTCCAACCTTTGGACTCGTTCTTTCTTCACTCTGGGTTGATGTTCCATTTGTAGGTTATCTCGATCCTTGCGTCCCGAGGTCAAACCTATTTAGACAAGAAAACAAACAAACGAACGAAATTTTTCTGCCCCAGTTTTGCTAGGAAAATTTCGTGAGTTAGTTGTGACACAGAAAGTGATTAAAAGACTCTTTGGTATTGGGTAAGAAAGTCATGGTTTCACAAAGGTTCAAACGGCTTTCTGGTCGGGATTTTGTAGAAGAGTTTCACGGCTTTCTGGCCGGAATTCAAACAATATCTAACGATTTTTGGCCGTCAGATCCTCGGTTTTTTGGCCGGGGTAAAAATAAATGGCTCCGCAGTTTTCTGACTGGGAGATCCTCGGTTTTCTGACCGAGAAGAAAAGTTTCACGGCTTTCCGGCCGGAATTCAAACAATATCTAATGGTTTTTTGGCCGTCAGATCCTCGGTTTTTTGGTCGGGGTAAAAGTAAATGGCTCCGCAGTTTTTTACTGGGGAGATCCTCAGTTTTTTGACCGGGGATAAAAGTTTCACGGCTTTTTGGCCGGAATTCAAACAATATCTAACGGTTTTTTGGCCGTCAGATCCTCGGTTTTTTGGCCGGGGTAAAAGTTAATGGCTTCGCAGTTTTCGACCGGAGATCCTCGGTTTTCGACCGGGATAAAAGTTTCACGCCCTTTTCGGTCGGAATTCAAACAATATCTAACGGTATTTTGGCCGTTAGATCCTCGGTTTTTTGGCCGGGGTAAAAGTAAATGGCTCCGCGATTTTTTTGACTGGGAGATCCTCGGTTTTCTGACCGGGGATAAAAGTTTCACGGCTTTCCGGCCGGAATTCAAACAATATCTAACGGTTTTTTGGCCGTCGGATCCTCGGTTTTTTGGCCGGGGTAAAAGTAAATGGCTCCGCAGCTTTTTGACTGGGAGATCCTCGGTTTTCTGACCGGGGATAAAAACAGATATTGGACTGATATGATTTGATTCTCTTTTTTCGGAGTTTTCATTTTCTTTTCTTTCATTCTTTTTTTTTGGCCTTCTTTTAGGCGTTCTCTTTAAACAACAACAAATGCATAGGATAAATCTCTAAAAAGAAACTTACCTTTTTATGTGTTTTCCTTGTTCCAAAGCCATTTCAAAGCTTGCGTATTTCACTTATTTGAGTGGTACCTTCTTCTTGCACAATTAAACAGACCTGCTTTCAACAAAGAACATTTTATCAGTTGAAAAAGTGGTTGGCTTTGCGGCCTCGGTTATCTTCATTGCTTGATCGTTTCCCCATTTCCATTGAGAAGTTTGCTACCAATTGTCTTTGGGGTGACTTCCTTTCGAACCGACCGGGTTCATTCCCGGAATTCCATGGGGATTTTCCGTGTGGGTTCCATCCTTCTGCCTTATTCCGTCTCTTCTAAGACCTTAGCCTTTGATTTCCGTTTCCTTTCTAAAACTCTTTTCCTTTGGAAACAATCGATCATTACGATCCAATCGTGGATTGTAACAATACACCACTGAGGCTTTTTTTTTCTTTTCTTCTTTACCAGGCGGAGTCCTGTAAAACCGGTCCTGTCACCTTCCTTTGTAATATTTTCAGAATTAAAATTAAACCGAAAGGGATTCAAAGAAGAAGAATGAATCAAAGAATGGAAAAACGTATCAAAGATAGAGGAGTCCCTTTCGGGGGAGAAAAGAAGGACTTATCTGAGGTATATGCTGACTTTAACCAACATGACATGCTCCTCGGACTAGATGCTCGATCGTCACAAAACTCCCATTTTCTTATGAACCAAAACGGGTCTATATTTCCGAGCTAAGGAGCCGTGCCGGGACCTCTCGTGGTGAAACAAACTTTTCGGTTGATAGCGCCCTTTTGCGGGTTTTCGCCAATCGACCTCTCTCATTTCTCTTCTTACCATCGCCAGATAGCACTCTTTGTGAGTTTTTACCAACAGGCTCTCTCTCATTTTGTATTTCTCTACTTCCATCGTCTTATGGTGCCCGAAGGTTTTCGCCAATAAGACTCTCTCATTTTATTTCTTTTCATTCCAGGAACCTCGGATCGCAACAATGATGTTCTCACAACTTCCAATCGATCTTGAAGGACTTGTACTCGGTTCGGGTAACAAGAATTGTAAACAAAATTACAACTTTGGAATCATCTTGACGGATCTTAAACCGAATCAAAATATCATCTGCCCCAGTTTCATTTTTGGGGAAACCGGGATTTTTGTTTCGGCGTGACTGAACCTCAGGGAGAGGTTGCCTACGTATCCTTTCGGAATCAAGTCAGAACGTAGTTCAGGAAATTTGTTGTTGTTGTTTTTTTTTTTTTTTTTTGGTTTGGATTCCCAAAGAGGGTAGTCAAAGAAAAGGTAACCGGCTCAAAGGGTTTACAAAAAGGGTTGGTAGTGTTTGGGTAGCGGGAATAAAAGCCTTCAATCATTTCGACTTGTGAGGACCTCATTGAAGCAAGTTTAGACATAATACCTTTTCACAACATCCGCATTCACAGCCGTTTCAGGATCTTTTCCTTCCATGTCTCCCAAGTATAATGCTCCTCTTGGCAGTATCTTCCTGATGATGTATGGTCCTTTCCAATTAGGAGCGAATTTTCCTTTCGCTTCCTCATGATGCGGAAGAATGCGTCTTAAGACCAACTGACCTACTTCGAAATTTCTCGGTCGTACTTTCTTGTTGTAAGCACGAGCCATTCTTTGTTGGTACAGTTGTCCATGACAGACCGCGGCCACTCGCTTTTCATCAATCAAAGTTAATTGTTCCAAACGAGTCTTAACCCACTCGCTATCTTCAATCTCTGCTTCAACAATTGTACGAAGCGAAGGAATTTCTACCTCTGCCGGTATCACAGCCTCAGTTCCATAGACTAACAGGTATGGAGTTGCTCCCACCGATGTGCGTACTGTAGTACAGTATCCCAGTAAAGCGAACGGTAATTGTTCACGCCATTGTCTAGAACTTTGGATTGTTTTTCTCAAAATCTTCTTAATGTTTTTGTTCGCTGCTTCCACGGCACCATTGGCTTTGGGCCGATAAGGGGTGGAGTTCCTATGCGTTATTTTGAATTGCTCGCATATTTCTTCCATCAAATGACTGTTCAAATTCGCAGCATTGTCCGTGATGATAGTTGCGGGTATACCAAAATGACAGATAAGATTTGAGTATACAAAATCCACCACCGCTTTCTTGGTGACTGATTTGAGAGTGACGGCTTCGACCCATTTTGTGAAGTAGTCGATAGCCACCAATATGAATCGGTGTCCATTTGAAGCTTTCGGCTCAATCGGGCCGATGACATCCATTCCCCAAGCGACAAATGGCCACGGCGCTGACATAGGATGCAGCTCAGTTGGAGGTGCATGAATCAGATCTCCATGTACCTGACATTGATGGCATTTTCGGACAAAACCGAAACAATCTCTCTCCATGGTCATCCAATAATAACCTGCTCGAAGGATTTTCTTGGCTAAGACATACCCATTCATATGAGGCCCGCATACTCCTGCATGTACTTCGTGCATGATTCTTCCTGCTTCTTCGGCATCAACACACCTTAAAAGGTTAAGATCCGGGGTTCTTTTGTACATGACCTCGCTGCTCAAAAAGAAACCACCTGCATGTCTCCTAATGGTCCTCTTTTGATCTCCAGTAGCATGTTCTGGGTATTCTTGCGTTTTCAGAAATCTCCTGATATCGTAATACCATGGCTTGACGCTTGGTCCTTCTTCGATTGCATTGCAATAACCGTGGCTCTCCCTGATTTGAATTTCCAAGGGATTGACATGGGCGTTGCCCGGATAAGGTAGCATTGAAGCTAAAGTGGCAAGTGCATCAGCTAGTTCATTGTGACATCGTGGGATATACCTGAACTCTATCGATGCAAATCGCTTGCCAAGAATGTTCACGTGCTGTCGATAAGGGAGGAGTTTAACGTCTCGAGTTTCCCATTCACCTTGAGATTGTTTGATAATTAAATCTGAATCTCCCATGATCAACAAATCTTCGACACCTTGATCAATTGCCATATTCATACCCATGATACAAGCTTCATACTCAGCCGTATTGTTTGTGCAGAAGAAACGGAGCCTAGCCGTGGCCGGATAATGCTGACCAGCAGGAGAGATCAAGATTGCCCCGATCCCTACACCTTTAGCGTTTACCGCTCCATCGAAAAACATTTTCCAAGCATGATTGTCGTCCGAAACAACTTCTGTCGTATTTACCTCTTCATCAGGAAAGTAGGTATTCAATGGTTGATACTCTTCGTCGATCGGGTTCTCGGCCAAATGGTCCGCCAATGCTTGGGCCTTCATTGCCGTGCGAGTGACATAGACTATGTCAAACTCAGTGAGCAGGATTTGCCACTTTGCCAATCTTCCGGTGGGCATCGGTTTCTGGAATATATACTTCAAAGGATCCAACCGAGTAATGAGGTGAGTCGTATGGGCTTGGAGGTAGTGTCTTAATTTCTGAGCGACCCAAGTTAAAGCACAACACGTTCTTTCCAGCAAAGTGTACTTGACCTCATAACTAGTGAATTTCTTGCTCGGGTAGTAAATCGCATGCTCTTTCTTCTCTGCTGCATCACGTTGTCCGAGAACACAACCAAAAGAGTTTTCCAAGACTGTTAAATACAAGAAAAGAGGTCTCCCTGGCTCTGGCGGGACTAAGACTGGAGGGTTTGACAAATATTCTTTGATCTTGTCAAAAGCTTCTTGGCATTCGGTTGTCCATTTGATTGCAGCGTCTTTCTTCAACAACTTGAATATGGGTTCACATGTGGAAGTCAACTGAGCGATGAACCTACTGATGTAGTTCAGTCGGCCTAGAAGACTCATTACATCTTTCTTTGTTCTGGGGGGAGGTAAATCCCGGATGGATTTTATCTTTGTGGGATCTAATTCAATACCTCTTCTACTGACTATGAAACCCAAAAGTTTACCCGACGGGACTCCAAAAGCGCATTTGGCCGGATTCAGTTTCAAATCGTACTTCCGCAACCTCTCAAAGAATTTCCTCAAGTCTCGCACATGATCGCCTTGAGTTCTGGATTTGATGATCACATCGTCTACGTACACCTCTATTTCCTGATGCATCATGTCGTGGAAAATGGTAGTCATAGCTCTCATGTATGTTTCTCCCGCGTTTTTCAAGCCGAATGGCATGACTCGGCAACAGTAAGTCCCCCAAGGTGTGGTAAAAGCAGTCTTCTCGCCGTCCTCTTCATCCATCAACACTTGATGATATCCCGCATAACAATCCACAAACGATTGTATCTCATGTTTGGCACAGTTGTCAACAAGGATGTGAATGTTCGGTAAAGGAAAGTTATCTTTAGGACTCGCTTTATTCAAATCTCGGTAGTCAACACATACTCGAGTTTTTCCGTCTTTCTTTTGGCACGGGCACAACATTAGCCAACCACGTGGTGTATTGTACCACTCGGATTACCCCCGTTTTCAACTGCTTAGTGATTTCTTCTTTGATTTTATCACTGATGTCAGTCTTGAACTTTCTTTGCTTCTGTTGCACTGGGCGACAGTCAGGGTAGATTGGTAATTTGTGCACCACTAGATCAGCTCCTAATCCCTGGCATATCATCGTAAGACCAAGCAAACACGTCTTTAAATTCAAACAAGAGTTGGATTATTGCATCTCGTGTTTTCTCATCCGTGTGGATGCTTATCTTGGTCTCTCGGACCTCTTCATCAGTTCCCAAATTAACCGGTTCGGTGTCATTCAGGTTTGGCTTAGGTTTATTCTCGAAATGTTCCAATTCTCGATTTATTTCCCTAAAAGCCTCATCTTCATCGTATTCCGGTTCTTGGTTCATTATTTCCAGATTAGGTGGCGTGTTCGGATTTGAGCATGAGTTCCGCAAGCATGTCATGTTATTTAAAGCCGCATTATTAGGACCGAAAAGGAAGAATAAATAACAAAATTAGAAAGATTGCAAAAGTAAGGAAATATTTATTTTATTTTCTTGGAATTTTCTGAAAACAAACAAAATTACATTGGGGAAACAAAAAAATACAAGAAAACAAAGAAAAACATCCAAGCTACATCCCGAAGTAACTTGTGATGAAGGAAAAACGACAGGACAAATCTACCAGAACTCCTGCCTGATTGGGAAGGGTGTGGCTTTCCAATTTTGCAATTTAGCTTCAGGGCCCACATACAGCACCTCAGCGGTGCTTGTTCCTTCTCCCGATTGGACCATATTAACATCATAGAGCATTTGCCTCATGGCCCCACATATGTCTTCAATTTCCTCCGCCGTAAAGACCTCGTCTTCTTCTTCTTCACTGTACCTTGGTCGGACAAAAGTTTGGTACAGATGCGGCAATGGTTGCGGCAGAACCCATCCTTTCTCCTTTCTCTTGTTGGCCCATCTCTTGTCTTCAGGGGTTGGGCGAAAGCCCACTCCGAAAAACTTTTCAGCTACAGGTAAAGTTATCAGCTTCGGCACTCCTTGTAGGGACTTTCCCAAACCTTTTCTCGGCTGGAAGCCATGTTTAATCATTTCTTTCGCCACCATGATGGAGGCATTAGACAAAAAAGGTTGGGGGAGAGGGTTCCCTTCTTCGTGTTGATCCGCCAACACAATCTCGAAAGCTTGATAGACAATGTTTTCGCTTCCCGCTTCCGCTTCCAAGCAAGGGATGGATGGATCTCAATAAATTGATTGCTCATCTTCCCCGTGGACCACGATCTCTTGTCCCTTATGCTCAAATTTCAACATCTGATGGAGGGTAGAGGGCACAGCTCCGGCCGCATGAATCCATGGTCTCCCTAGAAGAAAATTGTAAGAAGTGTCCATATCCAAGACTTGGAATGTCACTTCGAAGTCCACCGGGCCGATGGTCATAATTACATCAATCTCTCCGACAGTATCTCTTTTCACACCGTCAAAAGCTCACACACATATGTTGTTAGGCCGAATCCTTTCAGCTCCGATTCCTATGCGGCCTAAAGTGGAAAGCGGGCATATGTCTACCCCCGAACCCCCATCAACCATGACCCTCTTCATATAGTAGCCTTCGCTTTTGACAGTCAAATGCAAAGCTTTGTTGTGGGCGGCACCCTCCAAAGGCAAATCAGCTTTACTGAAAGAAATCTGATTGATCGCGAAGAATCTCTCCGTCATTCTTTCAAGTTGTTCGGATGAAGTCTCAATAGGCACGTATGCCTCATTCAAGGCTTTTAACAAAACCTTTTGATGTTCAGTAGACTTCATTAGAAGGGACAACATCGACACCTGCTCTGGGCATTTACGCAGTTGGTCTATCACCTCATAATCAAGCATTTGCATCTTTTGAAAAAAGACCTCTGCCTCTTCAGCACTTACAGGTTTCTTTGACGGGAAACGCCTTTGTGTGGCATTATTTACCTCCTGTGTGTTTAAGTACTTCTGTCCTAGGACACTCTCGGATGAATTTCCCACAATCTCTTTCCCTTTGCGCGTAACAAGTGTTCGTTGGTAGCTCCGGGGTACTGCGGATGGATCTGTCATTGGTTTTTGTTGCACGCGTGCAATAACCACAGGTTCATCCTGGTTTTCGGGCCACATAAGTTCCCTTTGGTACATACATTGATGTTTCTCTCTTTAAATGGAACTTCTTGGGGGCACCTATGGACAATGGTTTTTCCACTCTACCTCGTGGGAGGTAAAGGACTCCGCCCTTCCGAGACGATGCTTTCAATTCAATCGTCTTTTCGGATTTGGTTTCAAGAGCTTCAACCTTTTTCCCCATTTTCTCTTGTTTCGGGGTAGCCTCGGGACGCTTCTCTATGTTGGCGATGGCGATTATCGCTTTCAAAGCTGGGTCAAATTCTTTGTCGTCACAAATCATCCCAATCACCGGTCCGTTGTTGTGGGCTGGTAATGGGTTGTTTGTCACATTTGGGATGTCTTCATCTGCGAAGACTATCCTCCCTTGATTGATCAATTCTTGCACTGCCTTCTTTAACGTCCAACAATTGTCAGTACTGTGTCCTTCAACACCTGAATGATATGCACAGTATATTCCTCGTTGGTAGGCAGAAGAGTCCGGATTCTGCCTGTTCTGCGGAACAGGCTGCAATAGGTTTTCTTGCCCGAGTTTTGGGAAAAGAGTGGAATACGGCTCCCCAATTGGTGTAAAGCTCGTTTTGGGTTGCTCACGGTGGCGAGCATTATTTGGCCGTGGATTATACTGGTTTGGGTAAGGAGGTTGGTTTCTCTGGAATGGAGGTGGATTTCTGTTGGCTGGTGGCTGCGGCCGTGCCAAAGGTTGAATGTTCATGACTGCGTAGGGTGGAGGCGGGGGAGCATAAGCCATGCCGTGATGTGGATAGTAATATTGGGGGGCCCTGTCGGAGAATACCTGCCTTGAGGTTCGATATCTCCTGTCTTCTACCGCTGCCATAGCAGATTCTTCTTTCTTCTTGCTTCGGGGCATCCCTCCAGACCCGCCTTGAATGGCTTGGGAAGTTGCCCGAATGGCCGCTTGGCTCAAAATTCGCCCCGTTTTCAAGCCATTTTCTACCATTTCTCCGATCTTGATAGCTTCGGCGAAAGGTTTTCCCATCGCCGACATCATATTTTGAAAGTAATCGGGCTCTTGAGCTTGGAGAAAAGTCGTGACCATTTCAATTTCGTCCATGGGGGGTTTCACCCTGGACGCTTGCTCTCGCCACTTGATGGCATATTCTCTGAAGCTTTCTGAGGGCTTCTTTTTTAAGTTCGATAGAGAATTCCCGTCCGGCGCAATATCGATGTTGTATTGGAATTGTTTTACAAAATCTCTGGCCAGATCATCCCAGATGTGCCATCGAGATATGTCTTGATCCATATACCATTCCGATGCTATTCCGACCAAACTCTCTCCGAAGTATGCCATCAACAATTCTTCTTTGCCGCCGGCACCCCTCAATTGATTGCAGTATTTCTTCAAATGAGCAATGGGGTCGCCATGTCCGTCGTACTTTTCGAACTTTGGTGTCTTAAAACCTGATGGCAAATGGACGTGCGGGAACATGCACAGATCGGCGTAAGATACACTCTTCTGTCCACTCAGACCTTGCATGTTCTTCAAACTTTGTTCCAAACTCCTCATTCTTTTTGCCATCTCATCCTGCTCGGGGGTCTTTAGATTTTGGCTCGGTAGGAACTCATATCGAGGCGGCTGAGAATATGTGTTGGCTGCAACCTGGGTATGGTCCCGTGTAAGCGGTGGTGCTGGGAATGTAAAGGATGAGGAGTCGAAGAAAGGAGCATGTGCGGTGGGGTGCGTTGTGATTGGAACTGGCAACTCAACCGATGTTCTTGCAGATGTATCATGTGGTGTCACCCGAGGATGGGATGTGGAGGGTGATTCAGAGAGGTTTGTAGCATTAGAATACCCGAACAGAGTAGGCGGGTAATTGATGGGGGTATTTGAAATACCGCTTGACCTGAGAAGAATTTCAGGGAACCCAGGGACCAGACTCGGGGGCTCTTTCCCGTTGTTCCAATCGTCCAACATCTCGAGCATGCGGCAACGCAGCATTCTATTCTCTTCCAAAGCCGCCGACTCAGTAGCCGGGATGGTTGTCAGTGAGCTTTCCTCTGAAACGGGAATGGTTGCTAACGGCATTTCTGAAGACATGTCGGCACCCTTTTTTGATCTACTTTCTTTTGATTTAGCAACGGGTTGCTGAACTTTTCCTTTGGACCTCGTGAAGTATGAATGTGAGGCCAGAGTACCACAAAATCAACCACCCTTTTCTAAAACCTGGAGTTTGGCAAACAAACGGTTAGTCCGAAACAACATAACGGATAAGTAATCTCACGTTGGGTGTGATGCACTTATACAGGTGATAATGTTGCTACATGTATTCGTTTGTGATGCGTCATTCCGGTTTGTATTTTCCTTCGCTTTCATCCTTCATCGATCTTCTTTTTCTCTTAATTTCTTCCCCCCCCCCTTTTTTTTTTATTATTTTTTATTTTTATTTATTTATTTATTAGTGATGGTCGAATCTTATGTGGATTGACTACGTATCATGTCCCCACATGAATCAGACCGGGCGTAGTTCGGAAACAATAGACATAAGATGAAGTGTTCATGAATTTTATTTCAACAAACTTAAAACTTGAAACACTTGCAAAATACAGCAATGGAGAAAAACTTGTAAAAGGACAAACAGACTCTAAAACAAAAAGACTCTCCTAAGCATGTTCCAAAGCCTCGAATCTTTGCGCCCGGGGGGCGTTGTCTGGCCTTGCTGCAGTTCTTGGGGTGAGATCTTTCTGTATACTTTCCAATTCTGCCATGACTTGGTGGACACATTCCATGATTGAAGAAAAGAGGGCGGGCCGAGGTACTCGTTCGCAGTTCAAACACCTCATAGTAATGTAGTGCCCGATCTCATTGATCCTGGTTCTGATTATGTCTTTTTCTCTGAGCAGCTGCCCTATGTGCCCGTTCTTTGCCCCTAATACTTGAGAGTTGCCGGAGACATGGTCCAAGAGCCTATCTATTTGTCTTTCCATCCGTGCCATCAAGTTGTGACAACGGTCTCTATCTGCTTTAGCATCCTGGACTTGCCTGAGAGTTCGCTCTTTAAGAGTGGCATTTGCTTTTCTCAAATCAACGATGATCGCATCATAGTCTTTCTCTACTTGTTGTAGACGGAGTGCTTCTTGGTGGGCCGCTCTCTTCCATTTTGTTCGGACCGCAACCAAAGCCGCTTTTGCCTTCTCCAAGTCTTCTTGGTGTTCAAAGGCTTTTCTTTCCAAATCGTTTATCAGCATTTGATCACTCCGACTCCTCCTTGACCTTTCTGCGGCCAATTGCATCTCTTGAATTCGAGTTTGGAGTGCTTCTCTTTCCTTCTCCCAACTGGCCCTTTCCCGATCGAAGTCAGCCTGTTGTATGTCCATGGCTGCTTCCAGGATTCCTTTGTCTTCTTTTAAAGTGTTGATGCAAGATTGGAAATTTTATGCTGTTTCATGCTCAACCTCCCTAACTCTGGCTTCTATTTCTCTCTCCCAATCGACGGCATACTTCACTGACCTTTCTGACCTTTGCTCTGGTATTGGTTGGTTGTGGAACCATTCAAGATAAGCGAGACTCACTTTTCCCCGTTCCCGATCGGCAACCATTTCGTTGATGTCGGAGAGTCGACTACCGAACCACACCTTCTGTGCATAAGTCTCCCTCGGGGTCTCTTCTGTCACAAATTCCCATACAAATGATCGCATATCCTCAATTGGGGCCCTTTTCTGTTCTCTTCCCAGCTGCCGCATGACACGTAGCGGGGCATATGGTTGGAAACCCCTGAAACCCATTAATATGTAGAATGGGCGGTATGTCGACATATGCATGATTTTGGTGGAAGGGAACCAATAATAATTCCAGGTAAGTTGATCGGCTCTCAAAGAGTTGAGGAGTTCTTGCCAAGTCCTCAAGTCTTCTGGAAGGTTACAACGGGCGGCTCTGTTTGTATGACAACGAATATAATTCAGCCAATCTGCTTTGAAGTTTATCACAATTGGGTGATGGTAGAGATGCTCTATAAACCACATTTGTAATAAAATATTGCAACCCTCAAAATAGTCTTGTCCTTCTTGGCACCGAGTTAAGGCCCGGAAGATGTCTCCTAGTATCATCGGAAGAACAGTGTGTTCCTCGTTACTCCGTAGATATGAGACCACCGCAGCTAAACGGATTCTGATGCGTCCACCACGTTCGGGAAAAACCATGGTTCCCAAAAAGCGATCATGAAAGCATAGATTCTTAAATCTCCCCAGGCGTCATAATTTAGCTGGTTAACAAATTCGACGTTTGAGAATTTCCCAAACCCTTCCTTATCACCAAATCTGTCGTAGAGATAATCTAGTGGCACCCAACCGTTCTCCGGACAACCGAGGGGAACCCGCCGGAGACATAGCTTTTTCAAGAAGTTATTCACACTCATCTGCCTAGGAGCTGCAGGTCTCATCTTGTGCAAATCTCTTCCGAGTCCTGTGAGTCCGCCCAATTCTTCCAAAGTGGGTGTCATTTCACAATCCCGGAATTTGAACACATTGCTTGTTGAGTCCCAAAAACTCACTAAAGCTCTGATCACATTTTTACCCGGTTTTATCATCATGATGTCCGGAAGAAATTTGAGGTGCTTGTGAACTTGATTTCTTTCCCAAGCTGAAAAACTAGTCCACCATTTACGGAGCCGATCCTGGGGTTTTGTCCTGGACCATGAACATAGGTGGTATTTCGTCTCTCACCCTTTTCTGGCCGATTCGTTGCGAGGAAGTCATGCCGATCCTAGAAAAGATAAAAAAAATGGACTTAAGATTTTTTTTCAAGAATTTTTTTTTATTTATTATTATTATATAAAAAAAACGAATCTTGTTAATACGGCCTTTCAGCACTTGAAGAAGATTTGAAGGCTGTATAACAGGATACCAGTGTGATTTCTATATTCCGTTTTGCGAAATTAGTCCTCCGGCGCCCCTTTCGAGGCGTTTGGCTATTTTTGCAAAATTTCCTAACTCTCGACTAAGAACAAAAATCCTAATTCTAATATATTTTTTTATTATTGTTTTTTTTTCTTAAAAAAAAATCAGTATTAGTTGAGCCCGATATGGGTTGCCTACGTATCTCATTTTTGGTGAGAATCAAACTTGCGTAGTTCGAAAATAAAGCACTAAATCATTTTAAGAAAAGAAAACAAACTATTTTTAAACAACATTTCTAAAACAAATTATTTTCAAAGGAACTAGGAAAATTTATTTGGAAATTTATTTTCAAAGAAACCAAACTATTTTTGTAAAATTAAAAAAAAAAAATTTTTTTTTTTTGCATTTTTCAGAATTTATTTTTAAAGAACTAACTATTTTCGTAAGATTAAGAAAATTTATTTAAAAAAAATATTTTTTTTTTCAGAACTTATTATCAAAGAACTAACTATTTTCATAAAATTAAGAAAATTTAGTTTGGAATTTTTTTTTTTTTTTTTTTTTTTTTTTTTTTTTTTTTTTTTTTTTTTTTTTTTTTTTTTTATTTTCATAAAATTATTTTAACTATATACCCTGACGTTTTCCACTTCTTCCTCTTTTTAACAAACCGGCCGGCATGTAAGATCGAAACAAATAAATGCACACAAAAAGATGCAACAAGTTGGTCTTTTTTGTTTCAGGTACACCTGTCCTAGACAGGCCCAACCCCTGTGTTGAGCCTCCTAAGTCAAACATGCACATGATGCAAATAAACGTTCCTATCGGGGATCCGGCATAAGGTCTTGTTATTCTAAGTCATCATCCCGTTGGAAAAGTGTCTAGACTGGCTTTAACTCGAGCGGACAACTCGAGCCGAAGAGTGTCAGTGCACCGGTAGCATGGCTTTCCGGCTTAATTGACAAAACTCTCCGCCTAAACACGTGTGACTACAAAATCCTTCACCGGGTGCCAAGCACCACAGCTATCTTGAGAAAAACGGGCTATGTCCAGCAAATGCCCGGTATTGTATTTCAGAGGACTCCGAAAAGAGAAAAAATGGGTATCGGCACAATTTATATACAGTTCACGAAATATCAAAGCGGTAAAGCAACATTTAGCATATAAAATATAAACATGTAATAAAATCAGATAATAAATAAGCCAAATAAAATAATTATTCAAAGCTCGAATTCTTAAACCCCGAACCGGTAGTCCTGAGTTTTATTCCCCAGCAGAGTCGCCAGAGCTGTCACACCTCCTTTTGGCGCGCCCTTCCCCGGAGGTAGATGCGCGAGGGAGTTTTTCCAATTTAAGTGACAATATTCGAAACGGGATTATTCTATTTATTTCAGAGTCGCCACTTGGAATAAATTAAGGTGTCCCAAGTCACCGATTTATTTAAATCCCGAATCGAGGAAATTTCGACTTTCCAAAATGAAGTCTGCGAACCAGAAATTCTAAGTAAGGAATTCTGTTGACCCGAGGGAAGGTGTTAGGCACCCCGGATCCCGTGGTTCTAGCACGGTCGCTTCAACTATTATATATGGCTAAAAATATCTGATTTTATACATGTTTATAAATTAATGCTCTGATTAAACTTTTAAAACCGCTTTATTAATTTTGAAGAAAAGTATCCGACTTAAACAGTATTTAAACTATCAGTAAATAAAAATCATTTGCTCTAAATAAAATCAAAATTTTGTCCCCTTTTATTTCGTTTTGTACCCTATATAAAATGAACACTTTAATTTCTAAATTTTACTTCTATTAACCCAATTCCGGCATATGTCTCTTAATAATTGAGTTAAACTACAAATGTCGTTCTTTTTGAAGAAAACTTGCTCAGCTTATTAGCAAAATCTGGGCTTGAAACCCAATACAAAGAAGAACGAAATCTAGGCTTGAAGCCCACATACATGCGCCAAACTTCTCTATCGTGTGCCTTTTCTAAGTAAAATTTCACAAATGCACAGTACATAGACTGAGATTCAATTTTTATTGGTGGATTATTCTATATTCCTAACTTTTGGTTTATAAAGAAATCATATACTAACGCATATTGAAATAAATTGTTTGAAACTGTTTTTAGCTTTTCATGTAAGCTGTTTTTAACTTTTCATGTGTTTGAACACTCATAATTGTTTGAACACATATGAACACATATATTGAACACTCATAATATGTTTGAAATCATATAAGTTGTTTTTAGCTTTTCATGCTTGAACCAATATGTTCGAAACTAAACCAACAGTTATGAATTCGAATCGTCAAATGCAAGCGGCTAGGAATCTACACTAAAATACATAAGTAATAAAAAAACTAGAAATTCGGCTTCAAACAGGATCTTCATTCTAACAGAACTTCATGTCTTTACGTGCATCAGTAATTAAACTTCAACCATGAACTAAAGAAGTACCTGGCAGTGGAGGGAAAAGAAATCAGTGACAGCAGCAACAACAAGCAGAAACGAACAACAACGCAATCAACAGTAACCCAGGAGTGTATCATAGGATTCGGCAACTTCAGAAAACAATTCCATAGATGAAAAACACAACTTAACAGGCAATGACCCTTCAGACTGATCAAAACAAAACAGAATGCTTCAACTAACTTCACTGTAAGAAAAAGAAGATGGAAGCTCTCAATTAAACTCTCAATCTCTATCCTCTTTCTGTTTTCTAGTGAGTGCCTCTCTGTTTCTTCTTTAGAATTCTCTCAAGTAATTTTAGCTCTCAATGTGTGTGTATGTATTCCAGTGAGTCCCTGTTTTTCAGAGAAATGCTCTGTGTGAGTGTGAGTGTTCTAAGTGTGTGCCTGTATGTGTGAATTCCAGAGAGTATTCACTGTATGTGTGTCTGTTCTCCTGTTCCAATCAGTCTCAATGTCTATTTAAAGACTTGTCTTGAAGCCATCTTCATGTTTTTTTAATCTAAGGTGTATGGGCAAGCATGATTTGTTTAATTGACTCCCCATGTGAACTCTACCTTTTACAGCCTGATCAAAACACTCAAACCAAACAACAACCCTTCCCCTCTGTCAATCAGACTATACTTAAACTTTTAATTCTTTTCAAATACATCCCATGTTCTTTCTGACTTATACAAAAGGCATTAAACCAGGTTTTCTGCATCAATGACCCTTTTTCCTTCTATTTAAAACTAATATGCAGTGCATATCTTGCTGTAAAAACTAAACCTTCCCATGTGCAATCACATTTGAACCCTTGAGTATGGTTTTCAGATTTCTAAACTAAAGTTAAACAGCTATATCCAATTCATTCTAATTCAACAAACGAAAATCAAACAAACAAACTATTTCAAACCAAACAGTGAATCCGGATCAAGTGAACCAATGCCAAACTTGTGCCAAAATGTTCTAACAAACGAACCTACGAATCTAATCGATGACATTCGTATAGTCGATTACAACAAACACAATCAATAACACACAATCGATGAACAAATTTTCATTTTTTTTTAGCACTTAGGCCGAGAGAGAAACAAAAATGAAAGAAGCAAGAATGTTATTCGGCTTCAATAATCGACTCGAATACACACACTTATCAACAAACAACAATCAATCGATTACGATACGTTCAATCGATAAACAAACAATCTCGAAACAGTGAATCAAGGAAACTCTCGGCCAATGCTGGGAATACAAAATTAATCGTTCGACGACGCTAATCGACGCGAACACGTATTCGACAACATACGTAATCAAACAAACAAGGACAGAAAAACAATTGACCAAATAAAAGGTCTTTGAGAAGGAGTGACAACAGGGACGTCCAACAATAATCAAGAAGAATTCAATCAACTAAACTAAACAAATACAAAAGCAAATTGAAATAAACAGTAAACAAGAAAATTACCTCAAAGAGAAATCAAAATCGAACGAGTCTCGACCCCAATGGGCTTGAGTTTGCATTTTTGAAGTAAACGGACTTTAATTGAAGTGTCTTTCAAACGAAAAACAATCCAATTAAAGTCCATTGACTTCAATTAACTTTAATTCAGACAAAATCCCTAGGTTTCGAATTCTAGGGTTCTTGAAGGCTCAATTTGGGGCTTGACCAATTCCGGCCGGATTCGACGGGTACAAAGGCTATTTCGGGTGTGAGGGGGTGAGGTGAATGTATGGTATCAATTTGGGATGATTTGGGATAAATTGGTTTTAAACTCGAATCTTCAATTGAAGATTCGAGAATTTCCGTTTTGATTCGAGATTAACTAAGCACGGGGTTGGAATGAGGGGATCTTAGGGGTTCAGGGGTGTAAATTTGGGAGGGATTGGACCACCGGAACCGCCGTGAGGCGATTTCCGGTGGGGCGGAGCAACGGTGGCGGCGGCGGCTATTCTCTCAGGTTAAAGAGATGGGGTGAAATGGTGTGAAGGTTAAGGGTTTTGGGGTTTAAAATTACCCTTTTAATCTCAGCCGTTAGATCACAATGATCAACGGCTAAGATCAAAAGGGTGGCTTTGAAAATGGGCTACCCGGATGGGTAAATCCGTTTGGGCTGGGGAGTTTGGGTGCTTTTGGGCCTCGAATTAAATTGAATCTTTGGCCCAAATTTGATTTCCCCCTCTTTCTTATTTAATTTTCATTGTTTCCCTAATTATAATTCTAAATTATACTAAAAAAATCAAATTAACTTATCAAAATACTAAATTAGTCATACTAACAATTTACGCACATAAATTATAAAATCACACAACTAGGTATTTAAATATTAAAAAAAATGTAAAAGATGGATTATTTCTTTTGTGATTTTCGTTTTTTTTCGTAAGATAAAATTAATTACTCCTAATTTCAAACTAGATAAGAAATGTAAGCACGACATATTTTTGTATTATATTTTTTTTTATTAATTTAAACACATATAATCACGTATATACAAATGCAAACAAATACCAAAAATAACACAAAAATTCACAAAAAAAATACACACCATAAAATAGACAATTTTTGTTTTGATTTTGTGGGAGTAATTCATGTTAGGCAAAAATCACGTGCTCACAGTACAGTCCGCCAACAGTACAACAACACAATTGTAGCTTGCTAAGGCCAAACTAAACACTCTCTTGCATCATCTTTCATGATCTCACATAGTATATATTATCAACATGATGCAAGATGTTTCATTTAAACTTGCAAATCCAAAAATCAAATTCTCTCAAGTGCTAGCCACCACCTCTCTCAAGAACAAATAAGTTAAAACCTCAAGGACCAGATCCAGACATTGAAGATATCTTAAGTCCTAAGGTTTTGATTTTTCTCCTTTTTTTGTATAATCCCGGCGGATCAATCTCCAGTAGTAGTGTGTGCTTCTCATCATGCCTTTGTCATTTTTTTCTTCATTTGTAATCATACACTACTTTCAAGAACTGTCTTTGTAGGACAGATTTCAACCATTGTTTGGTTTAGTTTTTTGACGAGGGTTAGTCAAGGTTTGTTGATTTGTAATAGAATTATTGAAAATGGCTTACAATGAAGTTATTGTAAGAGGTGGGGGATTAAAAGTTTAATTCCTAGATTGCAATAGGTTGTAATATGAAATTTGCTCAGTTTAGTGGAGTTGATATCTTACTAGGGTACGTCATAGTTTTTAATCCCTTGAGCAAAGATTTTTTCACGTAAATATTGCGTTCTTTATTAACTGCGGGAACAGATAGAGAACCTGGTTCCCTATATTGTTTGGTTTTACAGTCTGTTGCTTACTATGAGAACTGATAGAGAACTTGGTTCTATACAGTTTGGTGGGCTCTTAGTTTCTATCAACTCCCTCCCGTCCACTTGAATTGTTTTTTTAACCTTTTTCTTTGGTCCACAATATTTGATTTTTTTAAGATACCAAGAAGGAATTAAATTTT
>JASVEL010006180.1:0-37984 GCA_032618575.1 Nicotiana noctiflora
AGCGAGGGTTTGTTCAAGCGTGGAGATCTTGTGAGATAAACGTAGATCGGAGGTTAAAGTACTACCATATAGTGATGACGTACTTGTGAAGATTGCCTTAGAATTGCTAAGTGATAGCACAGGAGTTCTTACTTTCAGTTATTATTTATTATTGTTACTCATCGAGTTGAAATATACTCACCCCACTCCCTCGCATTTTTGTGTGTGCAGATACGCGAGTGCTCGAGAGCGATTGAGACATTTTAGCTACTGATCCATATCTACTTTTCGCGGAGATTACGAGGTAGTTGCCAACGTCCGCGGAGCTTGTTTTTCTCCTTCTTTATCATCTCGTCGATTTCCTATTTGTCTAGACTTGGTTGTATTAGGATGCTATTCTGCAGAGGCTCAATCTCGTGACACCACGATATGTTTGGGACCGTATTTTGTATGTTTTGACGTTTCGGTTATTACCTGTTATGACTAACTATTGTTTAAGTTTAATTTATTTAATAATTGGCCGGTTAAGAGGATATTATGGTCGGGCTTGCCTAGCATTGTGTTGGGCGCCATCACGACCAGGGTTTCGGAATCATTGTTATGGAAAGAGGCAATCAATAGTGAAATAGAATCCATATTGAACAACCATACGTGGGAATTGGTTGATCTTCCTCCTGGAAATAAACCGTTGGGTTCTAAATGGATCTTTAAGAGGAAAATTAAAGATGATAGCACTATTGACAAATATAAGGCAAGACTTGTGGTCAAAGGGTATAGACAACGAGAAGTCTTGATTATTTTGATACCTACTCTCTAGTTACAAGAATTACGCCCATACGAATGTTAGTAGCGTTAGCTGCGGTTTATGGTCTTGAAATTCATCAGATGGATGTTAAGACGGCCTTCTTAAGTGGAGAGTTGGGGGAAGAAATATACATGGAACAACCAGAAGGGTTTGTGGTTCCAGGTAAAGAAAAGAAGGTATGTAGACTTGTTAAGTCCCTTTACGGATTAAAACAAGCACCCAAACAATGGCATGCAAAATTTGACCAAACAATATTATCAAATGGGTTTAAGATAAATGAATGTGATAAATGTGTGTACATTAAAAATGTTCCAAATCATATAGTCATTGTTTGCCTATATGTGGATGATATGCTCATAATGAGTAATGACATTCCCAATATAAATGCTACTAAGCGTATGCTAACTAGCAAGTTTGATATGAAAGACTTGGGAGTTGCTGATTTAATTCTGGGAATTAAGATCCATAAGACTTATCAAGGTCTGGCATTGTCACAATCTCATTATATCAAGACAGTACTTGAGAAATTAAAGCACTTGGGCTTTAAAGTTGCAAAGACTCTAATTGACGTGAATCTTGCATTAGCAAAGAACAAAGGCCAAAGCATATCACAATTGGATTATGCTCGTGTGTTGGGTTGCTTAATGTACATCATGAACTGTACACGACCAGATATAGCTTATGCTATAAGTAAATCGAGTCGATATACGAGCAATCCAGGTCAATCTCATTGGATGGCCATGAAACGAGTTTTAGGTTACTTAGTACATACCCAGGACTTTGTTTTGCACCACAATAAATATCCTGCGGTCATTGAGGGATACTGTGATGCAAATTGGATCACCGCCAAGTCCACAAGTGGATATGTATTCACAATTGGTGGAGGAGCTGTATCTTGGAAGACGTCCAAACAAACTTGTATTGCCCGCTCTACAATGGAGGCTGAGTTCATAGCCTTGGATAAAGCCGATGAAGAAGCTGAATGGCTCCATAATTTCTTGGAAGATATTCCATTTTGGCCAAAACCTTTGGCACCAATATGCATACACTGTGATAGTCAAGAAGAAATTGGAAGGGGCCAGGAGCGTTATGTATAACGGTAAATCTCATCATATACGACGAAGACATAAAACCGTTAGACAATTACTCTTTAGAGGAATTATCACGATTGACTATGTAAAGTCAAGTGATAATGTGGCGGATCCACTTACAAAAGGCCTAACTAGAGATGTAGTTGAGAAATCATCAGGGGGAATGGGACTATGGCCGAGAACAAGGCATAGTGGCGGTAACTCTACTTAGAAGACTGGAGATCCCAAGATCTAGGTTCAAGGAGATCAAACAAAGTCATTTACGACGGTTCAACACTGTCAAATAAACTTTTGATCCATTCTCTTATAAGACAATGTTCAGTACCAATGATAAAGCATTAAGGCTTTTTAATGATTTTTAAATTTGATACGGGGTATATCAAATAGTGTATCTACGGGATGACACGTTTAGGAATCACCTATGTAAGTGTGAAGTGTTAGCCGCTTCAAGGAGAATTTTATAAGGCCAGTTCTCTACGCACTTATGAAACCAGGCGGTGTTCATGGCTAAAACGAACACAATAATGAGAACCAAAGACGGTTAAGGGTTGGTTGTGTGACTTGTGGTTGTCTAGGTATACTCCAAAGTTCGACATTTCAAAGATATCAAATCTACCGATTGATCGAGTATATCTGACATAAGTTCACTACGGAAAGTTCAAAGGGAAACCTACTTATCCAGATGCAAGTAATCCTTACTTGCGAATCACATAGTTTTTCATGCATACTTCAGTGATATAGCCATTCCCCATTCATGTGGGGGATTGTTGGGTTTTTAATATATTAATTAAATATATATTAAAGAGTTAAAAGAGGGTGAATGGAAAATGGATGGAAATGAAATTTTGACTGAAATTTCAAGTTCCCTCTCCTTGGTAAATGGACATTGTCCCATATCAGAAGAGGAAGAGGTTTTTTATGGGTATATAAGCAATTGCTCATCTTCTAGCTCTTAAAGAGTTGAGAAGAAAGCAAGCCTCGCGCCGTCGTCGTCGTCGTTGCTCGCTCGGCTCGGCTTGGCTCTGCTTTGGCTTCGGCTACGGCTTCGGCTTCGGCTTCGGATTCGGATTCGGATTTGGATTTGGATTTGGATTTGGATTTGGTCAAGTGATCGATCGATTGATTAACTTTTTGGACCAAATTTATTTGTTAATAGTAAAATATTAACAAAAATGTTATTAAATATTTATTTTAATAATAGAATATTAATATTAAATAAATATTAATATTAAATCCAAATTTCAGTTTTTTCTGTTTTTGTACAGAAACATAACTACCCATCAATTTTCCCTCTTTATTTTCCCTCTTTATTATTGAGTAAATGGCCATTTATGCAATGGCATTTATGTTGTAGCAGTTTTGCAGAAACAGCCATTATGAAGAGACTCTTCAGATTTAAGCCCAACTTTTGGCTATAAATACAACACTATTCTGCTCAGAATTTCACTATGAATTTCTGAGTTTCTCCTCCTTTCTTCTACATACTTTTAGCATCAAACAAAGCAAAAAGTAAGTGTGATTTACTACCGAACTTTGTGTTCGCTGAAACACTAGGGTTTGAAGTACCACTACACCAGTGTGTAATTCGTTCTATCTTGGGAGGAAATAATCCATAACCTCGGGTACTAGGAGGGGATTAAATTCCTTAAGGAAACACTGTGAATTCAGTGGGCTCGAATTGGTTTCTTCATTTCTGTTTATGCATATTTTTATTTTTATTTATTTATATTTCCAGAATTATTTTACAAATATAGTGTAATAACAGATTTGACGTCACCCCTCGTATTTGAGGTGAATTTGTGAGATCGACTTGAGATTTTTTAAAAATTAACTATAATGGTCTATTATACACAGTCTTTCCTTGCATTTTTACAATATGTTGTTTCTACGGCTTAAACCCATGATCTCCTGGTCACATGGCGATAACTTTACCGGTTACATCAAGGATACCCCTTCACAACTTTCAAAACAAAAAATCTTAAAAAAGAAATTTATGTCTGGTCAAACACCGCCACAAAAGCCCAACACTCTTTAAACCCAAGCATGGGAATTTGGAACTCCATAATAATGATCTATTTTTTCTATCAGAATAATTCACTCTCTATAAAGTAGGGTAAGGGTTGTGCATACACTATCCTCCCTAGACCTCATATAGAATTACACTGCGTTTCTCTTGTTGTACTCCTCAACCTCTTAAATTAAATATAGCCGGCAGATATGTAATATATGTATAATTCAACCATAATATGAGCATAATCAAATATAAGCAACGTATATTTATACTAGTTAGAAAAACAAATATCGCCGACTATTTGTGTAAATGTCCTTATAATAGCCTGGAAAGTGGCTATTTATGATTTTGATTAGTGATTTCAATAAACCTCTTTATGTCCTTATAATAGCCTGGAAAGTGGCTATTTATGATTTTGATTAGTGATTTCAATAAACCTCTTTATTTTCACAAGGCAATTGTAACGTATATACACTATTTTCTCCAAAGCTCATATCGTGGAAATACACTGGGTATATCGTTAATGTGCCAAATTTACGGTATAGCTAGTTTTCGGACTGGTCAATCAAAAATAGTCAGTGCTTACCAAGCCAATGAAAAATAACCACCATTTTACCGCAATAGAGATCGGACCATCATAATATACTGGAGTTCGGTACATTTGTGTATGAACTCCAGCATATTATGCTAGACCGATATACTTTGCTGGCTTCAGTATAAAATACTGGAGACTGGAGCATTGGTACTCCAAACTCCAGTATATTATACTACATTATTATACTTGCTGGAGCTTCGTCATATTATGCCGGAGTTCCAACATACTATCCTGGAATTCCAGTATAATATGTTGGAGTTCAAGTATACTTATGCCGAAACTCCTGCATAATATACTAGAGTATTTTTCGGATTTTGAACAGTGTTTTCGTTTAAATTTATCTTTAGGCTAAATTTCGATTATTTTTAAAATTAAACTATTTTTGAATGACCAATTATAAATCTGATTATTTTAAAAATCACCCCTTTATTGTTGTTGAATTTGTTCTTTCAATGGCTAGTAAAAGAGAACCTCAATATGACCCAACCCAAGTTGAATTAAACTGGGCCTGCAATGGAACTCCTCATAAGCCCAAAATTCTGGCAACCCAAAATTAGATAAACAAGATCCCGACACGTGGAAATATTTGGACCTTAGAATATGGCGCCAATAACGGTAGGAAACAATAATCACATGCCATTTCAAATTTGCGTCAGATTCCGAGACAGGCGTAGTGGACTCCACATTTTTTACCTCGACAAGAATACCGGTTACCGATTCTCCCGGTTTACCATCCACTGGAATCCAACGAAAAACCGTAAATAAAAACCATATAAACAAAATACCTTCCATTTTTACAACTTTTCATCCTTCAGTTTTTGCATTATTCTCGTAACGAATTATTGTAATTGTGAGATTTTTTATAGAAAATCTTTTTATTTAATTATCTCTCTCTCTGCGCACGGCTCTCTTTCGAGAGATCTTTTCGTTTGAGGCTGTTCGCAGAGAGAGTAAGAAGAATTTAAGAATTAATTTAATTTAAAAAGAGAAAAAACAACAAAAATGGGAATGGGATCTGGTAAATTGATGTTTGGTTTCGTTTTAGTATTTGTTCTCTCGATCATTTTGCCTGCTGTTCAGGGACAAGAAGGTTTTGCTCCGGCACCGGCTCCGACCAGCGACGGTTAGTTTTTTTTTTTTTTTTTTTTGTATTGTAGTTTCCTTTTTGCTTTTAATGGTGATTCATGATTTGGATATATATATATATATATATATATATATATATATATATATATATATATATATATATATATATATATATATATATAGGATTAGGTGATTTTTCAAATCCGTGTCGAAAAAAATCGATTAATTGAAGCATTTGATTATATGCTTAATCCGCCCATTAATATTTAGTCAGTTATACATTTGTTCAGTTGGCCGAAAACAATTTTATTTGCTAGCCACTAACAAAAAGATATACTGATTATGTATAAAATATTTTTTTTAATATTATATATTAATATACAAAATTATATATTTTACTGGTTATTTTGATAGCGGTTATACCGTCTAGTTCTCTCTTAATATTTAGTGAGAGGTATTTAGGAATTTATTTAGTTGGTTCAACCTCTTACTATTGTGCTTATTACACATTTGAAAATGGGGTTTAAAATATTAATATTTTTTGTTTTTTGAGTTAGTATTTTTCATCAATATGTATTTATGTTCGAGTAAAAACTAGTGAGTTCAGTTGTTGAATGCATTGATTGCATACTCAATTTGTTGATTAATAGTATATAATTCGAGTTAAAAACAGTAGATTACTTTTATGATTGATTCTTCATGTTAAGCTACCATTTTGTTTGGTTCAAGATATAATGTGGGATCCATATGTGGATGTTCTACATGTGTGTAGCATTTAAAAATAAACACTTATTTTAAAGATCTTAATATGTTTGACCAAATGAAAAAGATACTCCAAGTGTTTTTGAATAGTATTCCGTTCGTTCACTTTTAATTATCTATTTTAGATTTTTCACGAACGATTGACAGGAGCATCTTACTACAATGACCCTATTAATTAATTTGCTAGGTTTGTTGTTGTTAACCAATTAATTGATGTTTAGTCTCCAACTCTCCATAGTTGAAACCAAATGCCCACATGTAATTATAGTAGCCAATATGAAGTTCCAAGGTTCAAACATTAATTTTTTATAAATATAAACACTTTACAACTCATTTATCTCTTTAGTTTAAAAGCTATCTTCATCTCTTTGTTTGAATCTTTAACTTTAATATTCTAGATCTTCAACCATTTTAAGTAAGTCCACTGAAAATTTTAAGTGTTTTCTTCAATATGTTGTTCACATCTTCGTCTATTTTTTTAAATGTGATGCTCACAAATTTTTTGACTAACCGGGGTTTAAAGAAAAAGCTTATGAAGAAAAAAATACTCCAAAGAAGTGAACAAAGATTAATGGAGCTTTGTGTTAACTAATCAATCTCAATATTAAGGATTGGTTAGCTAAAATTAACTTTTCAATAAGTCTTGGTAAATAAATTAATGGTAAAATAAAAAAAATTCTCTTTGTTAAGAATAGAATTCTATTTGGATTGAATGTCTATCTTGTGGAGAGTTTTACTTTGTGACTAAGTCATATTTCTCCTATAAATAGAGGTGCCTTACCCCATTGTAAATCATCCCAAAATTCAATAAGAATTCTCTCTCCCTACTTTTCTCTACAATATTGTTCTTCTTCTTTTATTATTTTACAACACGTTATCAGTACGAGACTCTAACCAATTAAATTGACTTTTCTCTTTCAAATTCTTGAAATTCTATTATTTAATTTTAAATACAAGCAAAGACGATAAATTTTGATTGCAACTCTAATGGAGTTTGAAAGAAATTATAACCACCCAACATGGTAAAGTTTCTATGTCTTGCCATGATTAAATTCATGTATGATTGTGGGCAAAGAATTAAAAACTCGTCCTATTGAATTTGCTTCATTCTTATTCCTTTTAGAGAATGTGATAGCAGTATGTGATAAGTCTGAAAGAAGACAAAATTATTACCGTAAATGTATCAATGGATGTGGACGTGGCAATAAACGAAATTATAATCGTCATCATTGTGGTAATGAGAACAATATGTATTCTTAAAATAATCCTTCACTCTGTGAAAGTAATATTTGTCATCGATTTGATATGAGATTTTATAGATGATTATGGTCCATTCATGATGTGAATGTGATAACATTTTACTTATGAATACATATTCATTCTTCAAAGAATATGAAAGTGCTAATGGTAGTGAATATACCACACTCACATCTAGAAGAAGGTTTGAGATGATACCATAAATAATGTCATTATTATGGCATAAATGGTCATTGGTCACGTACCTATTGTACGCCAAAATATTTTGGCATTGTGATTATTAAAAGACAACGGTAATGCAAGAAAAAGATTTTGCATATAATTTTGACCACACATAATGGTATAACTTTCTCTTTAAAAGAGATATTCACCACATGGATGATGATGAATTTGTGATAGTGCAAAATTAATTAAGAGCTCTGGAAGAGCCAATTATTATTATTTTGGAGAAACACAATTAATTACCAATAAAGAATTGTGTTGTAGTACGTCTCAAAGAAATTTATTCAGTTTCCAAAGTATACGCGAAAGTGGTTGATTATATTGAGACTATAAATAAAGGAAAGATTTAATATCTTTTATTACTACAACTTGTAGTGGGGTAATATGTATGTAAAAAGCTATCCGCTTCATTCTCCAATTTGTACTACATAAACAAAAGAATACCACAATGAAGTGGATATTTATTAATATAAAAACTCATATCATAATAAACTTGGAATTTATTCATAATTGCGCACATCATGGTGTAAATCTGAAGTTTATCAATATTGATAATTTATAAACAAAAGAATACCACAATGAAGTAGATATTTATTAATATAAAAACCCATATCATAATAAACTTGAAATTTATTCATAATTGCGCACATCATGGTGTAAATCTGAAGTTTATCAATATTGATAATTTATTCAGTTGACATAATTGATTTACCCATATCAATTTAAGTATGATGTGCAAATAAAGAAAATTCACATTGGTAAATATTAAAGAACTAGAAAGTTCTTTACGAATTCTCTTACATTGCTTGTTCTCATTAATTAGTAGATCAATTAAAAGTGGGATTGAATCCCATGAATGCTGGAAATATCAACGGTGAATATGGGCCCATTCACTCGCCATGTATACCACATAGGATGCATCTATGAGATGGTTACATGTGCAATTATTATTAACCCGCAACCTGGCCGGTGTGTGCGAGGTAACTTGCTCAATAATTTAATTAGAGCATATTCCAGATTTTCTAGTCAAGAAGTTCATCTTGATAAGTTGATTTACATCACAGCTGGTTTAGCAAAATAATTTATTGAGTGCCTCCACTTAATAGCTAAACAATTGATTATGAGAACAAAGTTTATATATATATCAGTTTGATATACGTTATATACGAAAGTATATTATTTTCTCCCCTCACAAGTGGTTCAGGGTTAGGAACCAAATAATTCTATCTTATTATTATTGATGTGTGGTGTATATTTTGATTAACACCATAACGCACAAAGATGAGTTCTCAAAGTTGAGGAAACAAGTTAGTTTTTCTAACATGAGGGGGAGACAAGATACAACAATTGAGAAAATGTTACATATAATGAATTATCATTTATACATCAAGATCCTCGAATAAAATAATATGAACTTGAAGTTCATAAAAGGATAATTCATGTGCAATTTATTGCAAAGCATGCATTTGCTGACCCAAAGAAAGTAACTATATTCTCATTACAAATGCTCATATTAAGTCCTAGAAGGACAAAGTCTATGGTAAGCTTAAAGCGTATAGACAATCGGTTTCAAATAAACTTCTTGATAAAGAAGATGAGTAAATGATCAAAATGATCATAATAAAGGAAGTAAGTGATCTAGAAGATCACATGACATAACACTCTATAATATCTCATGAAGATTCAAGTACCTGAAGATATGAATGAAGAGATCTCTATGTTATGTCATTATGAAAGTACATTGAAACTGATATAAAATCTCTGTCGACGTCAACCTTCAAGAAGCTAGTGTACAAGATTGGGATGCGAAGGCTTAAGGATGTGAATTGATGCTCTCATCAGGGGAGTTAATGCGCGTTGCACTCTTTTTCCCTTACAAGGTTTTGTCCCACTGGGTTTTCCTTGCGAGGTTTTTAACGAGGCAACCAAAAGGCGTATTGTTAGATATGTGTACTTTTTTTCCTTTTCTAGAATTTTTTTTCCATTGGGTTTTCTTTTAGTTAAGGTTTTAACGAAACACATTATCATTGAATAGACATTCAAGGGGGAGTGTTAAGAATAGAATTCTATTTGGATTGAATGTCTATCTTGTGGAGAGTTTTACTTTGTGACTAAGTCATATTTCTCCTATAAATAAAGGGGTCTTATCCCATTGTAAATTATCCCAAAATTCAATAAGAATTCTCTCTCCCTACTTTTCTCTACAATATTGTTCTTCTTCTTTTATTATTTTACAACACTCTTGATATACTAAAAGTGACAAGGAAAAATGAAAATATATTTTTTAAAAGCTATCTTTGATCATTTAAGAAATGGTCAAAGATGTAAAAAATATATTGAAGTTCCACTTGAAATTTTCACAAATATCAAAGTAGAAGACTTATTTAAAATGATTGAAAATTCAAAGAATATTGAGGTTAAAAATTCAAAAAAAGAGAGATGAAGATCAAACTTTTAAAAAGAGATTGATGAGTTGTAAAGTGCCGGTATGTATAAAAAATTAATGTTGAAACTTCATATTAGCTATAATTACGTATGAGAATTGGTTTCAATTATTGACTAGGTATCAATTAATAGGGTTATTGTGGTAAAAATACTCATGTCAATCATTGTTTGTTAAGGGGCATACAAAGTCGGACAACTAAAAAAGTAAAAAGAGGGAGTAGCATATATTTTCCAAATTTCAGTGCCAATACTTAGTATTTATCATACTTTACTTTATTGTTCTCTCCTCGTCAAACTTTATTTGTTCCAAAATTTTTCCTGCATTTATCATCTTTTTTTTTCAAACTTCTCCTTAGCTTATATCTTGTTTTTGTTAGTTACTGTTTCTTTTTCCATAGCTTTTTCGCTACCATATTTCTTTTATATACAATTGTGATTATGATTATTGTGAGCATAAGATCCTTTCGGAAATATCCTTTCTACCTGCCAACATAGGAAGGGTAAGGTCTGTGTACCCTTTATCATCCCCAAGCTCCACTTGTGAGATTATACCGGATAATTGTCTTGAAACATAAACCTGTGTTTTCTCATACAATAGCAAGCATGAAAGTGAGCTGGCCAAGACATCACCATTATTAAGAAAATGGAAAGCATAAGAGTGGTTTAATTGATTTGTGGTAATTGTTATTGCAGGTACAACAATTGACCAGGGGATTGCATGTGTATTAATGTTGTTGGCTTTGGCAGTGACATATCTTGTTCATGCAGCTGATGTTCCTCTTAATTAACTTCTAAAAGAAAAATGGATTTATTGAAGATCATTCGTACTGAGAGTGCCTAGGTTAATGGAATTTGTACAAGGTTTTTTCTTGTAATTTGTATTATACCTAGGACGCATGAAACTTTTAGTCATCTCTGTTTAGGATTCTAACTTTGACAAGCTATCTATTTGAGAATCCGACAATATTTACATATTCTTAGTTTAGCTACTAATTGTTCTGCATAGTCTTATTCTTACTATGGAAATGAAGAGGAAACAAAAACGTGAATACGTCATCATCCAGAAATTGGTAAACGTTTTGTGTATTCTTTGATTATTATTAAAAGTATGTGAATGTTATTAATTTTTGCTTAAATTTTTAGTTCAATGAGTAGTGGAGTAGTTTAGCCATTTGCTTTAAAAATCTTTAAGCTCAATAATTGATCCTCAGAAAGTAGCAAAGTGAATCTTTTTGATTTGATGTTATTTGATTAAATGGGTAATTGGCAATTGTTTGTGTTGCTATTTGGAGATTTTGTTTCAATATTGAGATCATTCGAAGCAGATTTTGGGGTGATTCTATCGAAAATAAAATTACAAATTCAGAGAATACTTAGTCATGCCAATCTAGTAGAATTTGATAAACAATTGAATAAGCACAAAATCATGCATAGTAGAATTTGATAAACAATTGAATAAGCACAAAATCATGCCAACCTACCGTTTTTCAGATTTGTTTACAGAGCAAATTTGAAGAACACTGCTGCTTTATTGACAATTCTACTTCTCACAACTACCGAGATTAGTTAGTGTTTTCGATTTGTAAACCAAAACAATAGAAAATTAAAAATATAAAAAAAACTGAGAGAATTAGCGCACGTGGGGAGTGGGGGGAAGGGGGGCTCGAGTGGTGCAGAAACACAAAAAAAAAAATATATATATATATATATATTGAGAGGGTTTTGGATGGTGGTTATAGTGGTGGTGTGGGAGGAGGGGGATGTGTGGGACAGAGGACTAGTGGTACCTGCTGCCCCCTTCCTCCTCTGCTTTGAGAACCGTGTTCCGTGTGAACAGAAGGATGAAATATGCTCTCGAGTTGCAAAATACAAATTTGATATTGACCAAGTCCCGCACCATGACGTACACCCGGGGGACGGAGGAGTAAGGAATAGGGGAGATGCAGAAAAACAAAAAATTGAAAATACAAAAAAAAAATGAAAGTGGGACAATTAAATAAATTTCTAGATAAGTAGATTGAAATCCCTTTATTTTTGTTTCATGAGTTGTAGTTTGACTATTTAATGGATTAGAAAGAGCTATAAAAAATAAAGGGTTAACTTGAATATCGTCCAAATAAACCCATGAGCTAAAATGTTTATAGCTGCGGGTTAAATGAGTTTAAACTCAAATTGACACCCCAACTGCCTGTATCACATGTTGTTTGTTTAATTTGTTTTAATCTAACTACAGCCTGTATTTCCTTTTTTCTTTCGAGTACCGTGGCGTTGTTTGGTTACCACGAGATTAGCTGCATAATATGGAATCATAATTCCAAGATTATAGTCGCATAATATCCTTGTTCCGAACCAAACAACCCCTAAAGGGCATGATAAGATACGTCAGGAAGTAAGACATTTCATTTATTTGGGGAAAATAACCAGAAAAATATTCAAGTTTTAAGGTTTTAGACTGCTTTCACATATATGAGAGGTCACTTGGTGCAGATACCAATGGTTAAAATGCTTACCACTTAGAACCCATCCAACAGAATTTCAAAACCATTTAATCTTACAAACATAAGGAAAATTAAGTGTTTTACAGAGGGCCACAATTCAACCTTTCCCTTGAGTTAATTATGCATAACACAATTTCTTAATACATCATAGATAAAAACCAAATACTTGTGTTTCAGCAACTAACCCATGGCATATTTTTGAGTCCAGCTCCGAGCAGTGGCTTCATACTTGCTTTTATCAGTCTTGTACATATGAGCAATCTCGGGCACCAAAGGATCATCAGGATTAGGGTCTGTTAGAAGAGAACAGATAGACAGCAACACCTACAAGGAACATATACAAAATAATCAGATTTCTTCACATGCTATCTGCACTTTGATAGATCAATTCACAGTAGCTGCAATTGAAATAAATAAAGCACGATTTACAATTTGATCAATGTATTCCCCTATTTTAGTTTTCTAGAGAACAAGTACACTCTCAACAAAAGGAAAACTGTATTGCACACTCCATAGAGATTGGTCGAATGGGAGGACAATTAGATAAATAGCCATATACATGTAAAAGTCATACTGATCCAGAATACATTCACATTCTTGGATCGTTGCATCCTACAAGACAGAATCTTAGTCCTTGAAACTCTTGGGATGTAAATAAGCAAAGAAGATCAAATGGCTCTGAAACTATATCACGAAATAACCTTGGATATTGTGAGTGCCGGGCTCCACTGTTCCTTCAAAATGTCGAGGCAAATGCTACCATTGCTGTTGATGTTTGGGTGAAAAACCTTTGTCCTAAAAGCTACCTGCACATAGTTTCATCTATAAGTTGTGAAGCTTTCCCAGGGTTAAAAGTGTAAAGAAAAAGGAAGGCATAGAAGTGAAACAGCCAAAAACTATGTACTTTTAAAATGAATCTAAGAGCACACTAAGTCCACTTCTAAAAAATTACATGAAGAACTCAATCCAACATAGGATTCTGGATGGAATAAAGTAAAACTGTTAACTAGGAAACCGACAAAAAGAAGACACTCAGTTCCCCCTCTAGTTAAGGGTTCAACATAGTACTCACGAGGGGAATGTACATGATGAAATTAACAAAATGCATTTTCTCAGACTTGAGGAACTGAAAGCAATTGACCAAGTGATTTGTACACCAATAGCATAGAGCATAGAGAATTCGAAGATCTCATAATATGGCTCAACGCAATATCAACCAAAAGGGAAATCTAAGTCACCCTTCTCAGTCTTTTAGATGATGGTATCCGGACCAGCTTGCAAACGTACTTCTGACTGATTAAGCAAGCAGCCAGCTACTAGCACACAAACACAGGTGCGAGGTAAACCTGCCTACCAATGTTGGAACAGATTGGCCCACATTGAGTGGTGCAGCTCGGTTAAAGCTAGCATCTCCAAGTTCATACTCATGTTCCTCAAACACTCACCAATCTCCTTGGGCTAAATCCAAGTCATTCTTCTTAAACTTGAACATCATATTGTCATCGTCCTCCCCCAGTTCGTGACTTCAGTGGATTCCACACAAGCAAAGCGGGAGCAAAGACAGCTAGAAAACCACTTGACTAATAAATCAAGCCAGCAAATCACGCTCTTTCTTGTCATTGCTCATAATTACAGGAATGCAGTGCATATTTCAGCAGCTTTTAAGTATATTATATCGAATCTATGACTCAGAACTTCAGTAAGTACTGGAGTGCAGATTCCCAAATAAGAAAACAAGACAACTCATAGGCAGATGTTACCATCACTACCGTGTTAACAAAATGCAGATACTCAGAAAAAAAGTTGTGCTTCGTATTGGCCAGTCTATAAGGTTTTAGAATCAATTAACTTAACTTCTATGGCATGACTAATACCTATAAATTAGAGGTTTATGGAAGGCCCATTCACACAATAGTTTTGAATTGATATAGTGGAAGAAAGCAGCTCTCTCCCTAGCAAATGAGCTATAACATCTGTACTTGGCTTAAAATATTGCTGTGAACAAAGACACGAAACCAATTGATATATTATACTAATTTGCAAGATTTAGGAATAGTACATTGATAAGCAAGCAAATAACTTATCAGGTGAGTCATCAAGAAATGTATGTAATGGCATGCCATAGATGGGATACCTTTGGAGGCTTAAATGGATAATCAGGTGGAAAATGAATGGTAACAAGAAACACTCCGCCGGCATAAGGACTGTCAGATGGACCCATAAGTGTTGCTTGCCAGTGAAACATATCTTCAGCAACTGGGCCTGATACAAGAAACAGCAGAATGATCAGAGAACAATGTTCCACATGTAGATCTTAACAAGAATCACAAAGCTACTGCCCTAATAAAATAGCAAAAGAAAAAGCAGAAAAAATCAGATAACTTTCCAGATGCAGATAGCAAACACATCTCAAGAATAAACGCAGACATGGTAGGCTGGTTCAGATGAACAATCCAACTTTACTTTATGCAGGTCTTCAAAGTTTTGTATCATGTGCAATTTGGAACCTTACAATGTATCATTCAATCATGTTACTAATCACCAGAAAATCAATCTGGCCTTTTCTTATTTCTTGTTCCTCCTGCGTTTAGCTTTATTAGGAATGAAGGGAGCAAAGCTCCTCGGATATGTATTAAACTAAGAACACCAGGATATAACCTCCACAAATAACATCACTGAACCAAGAATGCCAGTATATGGCCTCCACAAATAAGAAGCTGCAATACTACCACAAAAGAAGGAAAACAGACGAACTAAAAACATAAGAGTCTCTTCTAAAAGCCACAACCTAATTCCTCATGATCCTTAGAAGACTAAAGAATATTTTCTTCTATGAGGCTGTTGAAATTTTCTAGTATCTTAAAAGCAACCAGAAACCTGGCCGTCTTATCCTCATACAAGAAGCACAGAGTAACAGACCACAGGAAGGCATATTGACAGACTAAATGGAAAATTCTACATTTCAAGCAAACTTAGAGAACAATATGAGAACTCTTTTCTTCTCATTTCATCCAGTTCTTTTTCCCTCATGGTTATTATGCTGTTTCTTTCTCGGGGGAGGACTGTCTTTTCAACACACTCCCATGAGCTGAACGATTCGCTGAAAGAGAAATTAATGAAACATCAAGCTCTTTGTAGTCCATCGAATGAGACAACTTGAATGATGTTGTAATGGACTCTGTACCATGTAACTAAGTTACCTGACATCATTGTGACCGCAACACAATGAAAACACATGGCAGTAATAAAAGAAATTAACGCTACAAAGAAGCCAAGAGGGCTGGGAGGTACTTAATTCCTCTAGCTGAATCATTAAATCTAGTTTAAATGAAAATATAACTGTCTCAAAGAACTCAGTTCAGGCTAAAAGAAAAAAGTGGAAAGTCTTAACATTTAAACTCTAGTCTCTACCTATTACCAAGAAGTTATCATCCTTTCCTTTTTGTACTCCTTTCAGTTTTAACTCTACCGTCTTACAAATGACTCATTTTCCCATTACCATAGGATCCCAAAATCAAACAGTAACAGCCTAGTGTTACTCTTCTCCCTCTACTCCTTTCTTTCTCTATCTTTGAATTGAACGCTAAACTCTGATAAGCCCCTTCAACTGTCAGCTCCTTCCAAATATCACACCAGCAAAATCATGGACATGGAAGCACGTGGCATGCTCACATCTCATCCCTACAAAAAAACTTCAGGAAAGAAATAATGGACCTAGCAGTTACCATCGTTTTCCTTCTCTCAACACTGCAGGTCCAATCTTTTCTTTGCATTATGATATTATTCTTGAGTCTGAAGAGTTTAACTTGACTATATATACACTTACTTTCGTGCTTTTGCTCTCTTTAGAAAGCACAACATTTGATATTATTACTTACATTTTTCTTCAAATAAAGATTCTTATTTAGTCAAATCTCTTCAGTGGAGTTGAGATATTTATTTCTAGATATTTCATATGCAGAACCGAATTTCAGAAGAAGCGTTCAAATACATACTATTCCCAGAAAAAGGCTGCAAAAAAGTTAAGATTAATCTTTAAAAGAAAATTCCTAGTTGTTTTAAATTTCCAGCTAGATTTCAAAGCCGTTTCATTTTGACCTCTAACAAGCTCAAGATTGCTCCTTTCATCAAAACCCGTTCGCCTTTTGCAGACTAAGCAAATTTGTAGTGAACCAGGCTCACTGACCATTTTTCAATATTCACTATCCCCTCACTTCCTGGATAATAGAAAAGGATGAAAAGAAAAAACAACAGCAAAATTGTGCGATCAAGCCCCAAACGAACAGCCTGAATTGTTCACAATTCCCACACCCTAACTAAGGAATCATGTAGTCTGGCAACTAAAAAGGATAATCTTCAAAAAAAAACATCAGCTAATTTCATTTTATTAATTCTTTTAACCTCACCCCACCCACGAGGAACAATAGACAGAAAAAAAATCTTATCCACACCTGTGGCAGCAAGAACAAACGAATTATGTCCTTAGTGAAGAGCCCCACATTGGTGCTTTAAGGGATTTGTGGTCTATTTAATATGGCTTGAACAATAATCACATCGTAAGCTAGCTTTTGGATTTAAATGAGGTCCAATGTCCATTTCTTTAATACCCTTTAAAACAAAGTTTAATCACTTTAACCATGGTTACTTCTTTTTTCCTGACAGCAGTTTTTGAACCAGCTTGCGCACTATTCCAATGGGTACCGGCTACTTGCAACCAACATAGGTCTAGGCTAAGGTTAAATGGAAAGAAATCACCTAGTGCTTTTCTGAACCTAAGACCTCAGAATTCTCCTCATGCTAGGCCACACCCGCCCTTGTGCCACTTAACCATAGTTAATTACATCAATTTGTCACTATTGCTGCTTCTTTTGAAAGTTAAATTAACTTTTTAGAGCCAAAACTTGTACAACCAAGTTTTTTAATCAAAAGTATTCTCACACAAGCCTTACTCGCCAAAGCACCAGCCAATTTGAAAAATTCAGGGGAAAAAATCACCAAAATTAGACATACGAAAAAAATACAGAAGAAAATAAAGGAACAGAAAGAGTTGGAGATAGTACCAGCGCTGCAAGAGGTAGGAGGATCTTTCTGGAGATCCTTGAGCTCTTTCAGAATCCGCTTGGATGCCATATCCCTAACCAAATCCCTAATTACCAAAATTAAACAGAAACAAACCCTAAATCAGCTCGAGCTTTACGAAGATTTTACATCTGCTACGAGATATGCATAAAAATTAATAAAACTAGAATTGAGAGAGGAGAAGAGAATTTGTTTTACCTCAGAGATCCTCCTACTCGATTTCTGTAAAAAACGGAGAGTTCAAACGGGGAAACAAGAGATGGTTTTTATAGACAGAGGAAAATTTTATGTAGCAGTGAACCATTTCGTAAGTTTGGTGGGTAATTTAATCCACGACCCCAATGTTTTGTAAATGGGACACTTTGATCCCCTTAAATAGTTAATAACTTTTATATATTTTGCATCTATACAACATCAACATCAGAGTGGCGCAGCAGAAGCGTGGTGGGCCCATAACCCACAGGTCCCAGGATCGAAACCGGGCTCTGATATTTGTATAGAGAGCAAGGCTCCCTAGCTGCTCACATATTTTAACTCCTTTTACTTCTTTTTCGATTTGAATCTTTCTTTTCATATTCTTGTATTTTGCTTATTATTAGATTTTTATTACTACCTTTATTTCTTTTGCTCCTAATATTATTGTTTACCTCGAAAATGTGGGTAACAATTATAGGTGATTTATGATTGTAAAGATATGTGATTTATTTCAATATTAGTAAATATACAAGTAATATTAAGATTAAGTAAGAAGAATAAATAAACCAAAACAACGTTGCTAGAGCAATGGGGACCTCGAGCTCGGTTGTCTCGGGAGCCTCGAGGTGAGTTAAGAGCTGAAAAATTAACAATAAAGTAAAAATAATAAAGTTGAAGAACAATTATTGTCACGACCCAAAACCCGATCGTGGTGGCGCCCAGCTGCCCAGATATTTTAACTCCTTTTACTTCTTTTTCTATTTGAATCCTTCTTTTCATATTCTTGTATTTTGCTTATTATTAGATTTTTATTACTACCTTTATTTCTTTTGCTCCTAATATTATTGTTTACCTCGAAAAATGTGAGTAACAATTATAGGTAATTTATGATTGTAAAGATATGTGATTTATTTCAATATTAGTAAATACACAAGTAATATTTGGATTAAGTAAGAAGAATAATTAACTCCTTTTACTTCTTTTTCGATTTGAATCTTTCTTTTCATATTCTTGTATTTTGCTTATTATTAGATTTTTATTACTACCTTTATTTCTTTTGCTCCTAATATTATTGTTTACCTCGAAAATGTGAGTAACAATTATAGGTGATTTATGATTGTAAAGATATGTGATTTATTTCAATATTAGTAAATATACAAGTAATATTAGGATTAAGTAAGAAGAATAAATAAACCAAAACAACGTTGCTAGAGCAATGGGGACCTCGAGCTCGGTTGTCTCCGGAGCCTCGAGGTGAGTTAAGAGCTGAAAAATTAACAATAAAGTAAAAATAATAAAGTTGAAGAACAATTATTGTCACGACCCAAAACCCGATCGTGGTGACGCCCAGCTGCCCACATATTTTAACTCCTTTTACTTCTTTTTCTATTTGAATCCTTCTTTTCATATTCTTGTATTTTGCTTATTATTAGATTTTTATTACTACCTTTATTTATTTTGCTCCTAATATTATTGTTTACCTCGAAAAATGTGAGTAACAATTATAGGTAATTTATGATTGTAAAGATATGTGATTTATTTCACTATTAGTAAATACACAAGTAATATTAGGATTAAGTAAGAAGAATAATTAACTCCTTTTACTTCTTTTTCGATTTGAATCTTTCTTTTCATATTCTTGTATTTTGCTTATTATTTGATTTTTATTACTACCTTTATTTCTTTTGCTCCTAATATTATTGTTTACCTCGAAAATGTGAGTAACAATTATAGGTGATTTATGATTGTAAAGATATGTGATTTATTTCAATATTAGTAAATATACAAGTAATATTAAGATTAAGTAAGAAGAATAAATAAACCAAAACAACGTTGCTAGAGCAATGGGGACCTCGAGCTCGGTTGTCTCCGGAGCCTCGAGGTGAGTTAAGAGCTGAAAAATTAACAATAAAGTAAAAATAATAAAGTTGAAGAACAATTATTGTCACGACCCAAAACCCGATCGTGGTGACGCCCAGCTGCCCACATATTTTAACTCCTTTTACTTCTTTTTCTATTTGAATCCTTCTTTTCATATTCTTGTATTTTGCTTATTATTAGATTTTTATTACTACCTTTATTTATTTTGCTCCTAATATTATTGTTTACCTCGAAAAATGTGAGTAACAATTATAGGTAATTTATGATTGTAAAGATATGTGATTTATTTCACTATTAGTAAATACACAAGTAATATTAGGATTAAGTAAGAAGAATAATTAAACCAAAACAATGTTGCTAGAGCAATGGGGACCTCGAGCTCGGTTGTCTCGGGAGCCTCGAGGTGAGTTAAGAGCTGAAAAATTAACAATAAAGTAAACCCGGTCGTGATGGCGCCCAGCACACTACTAGGTAAGCCCGATCATTAACCACATATTATACCCAATTGGCAACCAATATTTGATAAATGAAACTGCAACCATTAAGCCATTTAAGAAGATACGAAAATACTAATACGAATACCAATGTTTAGCAGAACATAACATATATCTCAACCCTGGATCCGGTGTCACGAATATGAGCTTCTACAGAATAGCATAATATCCTACTACATAAATTATCAAAATGTCTGAAAGTGCGTAAAATAAAAGACATGGATAGGTAGAAGAGTCAACGGCTGTGAATGCCATGCAGCTACCTCAACTCTCACAAATAAGCAAGCTTGCTTATCACTGAAATGCCTACTCAGCCTGTGAAGAAGGGCTTGGATCTGCACACATGGCGCATGGATTAAAGTGAGTACTTCCAACTTAGTGGTAATAAAAGTGAATAACATTGAAGGTATAAAATCCCAAAAGGGCAAAAAAACTGTAGAATCCATGAAAACATAGCAAAACATTTTCTTGAAAGGAATCAAATAAACAAGAATACACAAGTAGGGTCAGCCATTGTTACCTGACTAAAATGTGTTTCAGTGTCATTGTTACCACTAGTCAGTCAAGGTTACCTGTCTCGTCAGTCATTGTTACCTGACCGAAACACGTGTGACAATGCCATTGTTACCACTGTTCATTTCAAAGGTGTATCCCCCCTCCCCCCACTGTGGGTGTGTAGACTCCGGAGGGGCTCCTTCTGCCCAACTGCCTAAGCGCTATCAATAAGTCCAGAAACCTGAATATATCAACAAGAGGCCTGAAAGCCTGCTCTCAATACATTCGAGGCCTGAAAGCCTCCTCACATAACACTCGAGGCCTGAAAGCCTCCTCACATATCACTCGAGGCCTGAAAGCCTCCTCACATCACTCTTCATGCCCTCACATATGGCCCTCGGCCTCAAACAGTCCAAAATTAGTCAAAAAGCCCCTCGGGTATCAGTAAAACAATAATACTCATCTCAAACGATAGTTCAATATCAATTAAAACTCCAAGTTTGGGTAAAATATAGTTGAGTTCTTAAAACGGTGTAAATCATACGGACTGAGTTCAAATAATATTTTAAATAGTGAAGGAAACAGTGATGATAGTTCATAAAGTGTTCAAACAATTGGCAATAAACCCCAAGTATGGCAATGAGCCCAAATCATAACGATAACAACAATCATTTGCAAATACGCGGTTATAGACCAAGTTACGATCCCCAACGGTGTTCTACCCCACGCTTAGGTCCAGCGTGCAAGTTACCTCAATACAGAGAGCTGTCACACCTCCTTTTTACGCGCCGGCGAGGGCGCGAGGGAGTTTTTCCAATTAAAGGACAATCGAGACGGGATCAATTTATTAAATTCAGAGTCGCCACTTGGGAAAATAATGGTGTCCCAAGTCACCGGTTTAATCCCGAACCGAGGAAATTTATGACTCCGTAATACAGTCTGCGAAACTAGAAATCTGGATAAGGAATTCTGTTAACCCGGGAGAAGGTGTTAGGCACTCCCGGATTCCGTGGTTTTAGCACGGTCGCTCAATTGCAATTTTTGTTTCTATCCGATTCTTTTATATATTTTAACTATGTGCTTTTAATGCTCCGCTCTTATTTTTAGAAGAATTGCGACGTTACGAAAACACATTTCGAGCCGCACCGTAACCAGTACGCCTGCGACTCTAATGTATTTCAGTTTCGCCGAGAGTAAGATTTGGGTCACATAAATGCACACCCGTATTCAGGAAAGTAATTTTATTTCAAGTCGTGCCTAAAGAGTCTATCGTCTATTTAACTTTGGGAAAAGGACCGTGAAATTCACTAAACGGTCCTTCCAAGTCTAAGTTTTCATGACAATTATTCGAGGGCCCCACAATTGTGTATTTTTTGGCGAGGCTCGTCTCGTTTATTTTAAAAGGACAATCCTAAAGTGACTACATTTTTTCTATTAAGTTCGTCTCTAAATAAAAGAGAAAAGGTCCTAATTTATTGCATGTTTATAAGCTCGGACCTCTTATTAGTTATTAAGCCAATGTGAACGGAAATTGCACTCGAGCTTGCATAAGGGAAATTGTTTTATGCCTTATTCTACAAGCGAATAATACTAAAACTAAAATTATGAATAGCATACGAATTTGAAAAATGTCAACATAAACTAACCATTCTCTAATTAATTTAAACCATCAGTATTAGATAAACCGAACCATTGAAGTTAACTATGTGTGATACAAAAGTCATTTTTTTTAACTTCATGCTAATGTTCATCACTACCTTAGTTATTAATATTATTCAAATTGCTAATTAAAATGACGTTATTTACCCAAGTGACCTCGTAAATTCAGAATTAGAATAATTATATAAACCCGATTCGCACAATTCAATCATTTGAATGTTAACGGTTTGAGTCTTAATCCCTATTCGAACACATGTCGCAATTAATCAAAATGACCTTTGATATTCAAATCTTAAATAAGACCATACTAATTTCTAGTTCTAGACTAAATCCCTGTTTTGGTTTTCTAATTTCAATTTAACATTGACCAACATGGATTACATACAAAATAGATACAGTCCATAATTCATCAGTTAACTTATACAAATATGATGCGATTGCAGATGTGTAATATACAAAACAGGATGAATTTAAACATAGACTTCAGATCTTCATATATGTCCAAACTTTGAACTTGCCAACTACAATTTCTGGTATTCTAAAGATGTGTACCTGGAATTTAAAGAAAAGAGAAGTGAGGATGTATTATAGAGCAGCACAAACAGCGGCTAACAACAACAGACCAACAACAACAGCTTTAACAACAGACCAACAGCAACAGAACCCCCACGACAACACAGCGACCACCACGACAACAAACTCGACAAACCACAAACACAACCTCGACCATAAACAGTAGCGACAACAATAGCCTTAACAGCAACAAACCCAACAGTAACTGAAGCCACCGAAGAACAGAAGCAAACAAGTGAGCACTTGTGTATTTTTATGAGTGTACCTCCCTTTTGTCTGTTGTGTCTCCCTTTGTCTGTTTCAGATTCATGCTATACTTATAGCTAAAAACAGACCCCCCCCCTAAATGACTTCTTGATTCAAGTTGTTTGGTTCCCCATGCTTACTTGTTTGGTTCCCCACTAACACTTGTCTTTTCCTTAATTAATTCAAAAGTTATGGGCAACATATTTAATTACTTCTTTTAACATCTTCCAAAGCCACTATGTCTTGTTCCTCACTACCATTTGTCCCACTCTATTAATTAATTCCTAGCATGGGTAATATATTTAACTACTTCTTTTAACTTCTTCCAAGACCACTATGTCTTGTTCCTCACTAAGTATTAAACAATACCCTATTTTAATATTATTAGTGCTTAGTGGATAAAATACTTTAACATAAATAATTATTTAAGTTTTCAATTTCCGTATTACCCCTAAAACTACTGAAATTACTATTTTTCCCCCAAACCTTCATTTGCAACAACACTAACAACTGACCAAAATTAATTCCTAATTTAAACACCAATTTAAACACCAACAGCTATAACCAAGCTCCTAATAAAATTGAACCAATACATTCCATGAACTCCAATTGAATCATACAGCATCAGATCAAAATGAATAAGATAACCATATTCGAAACCAATCCCGGTTAACTTAGACACGAATGAATGAGCAGGAATTCCATAGTATGATGAATCAACAAGTTGAAACAATATGAATCACAACTAACCGAATCGAAATGTAAACTGAATTCATACGAGGAACAACCAAGAAAAGCAAAACAAACAAACACCCCAAGTGAAACCATTTGAACCAAAACTAACCAAACCATTACAGGTATACCCAAAACATAATCATTGATTAATATCAACTCTGGAAATCTAGCAATTTAATTATTCTAGTTTTCCAATTATCAAATATACACAAATGGATGAACATCCTGCCTATCACCACAAAAATCAAGCAAAGAGTGAAGCAAACTTTAAATGACTTTATACGAAATCAACAACATCGAACCAAAATCTCAGACGAAGACTTTACCTTTGACGTAAACAAAATGTGGCCTAGCGATTGTTTTAAACAAACAACGAACTGTGAATAGACTGAAGACGGCGACGGACGATGATGACGAACATGGCTTGCAACCAGCGACGAACACACTGGCGAAGACGACTGACGACGAACATGGCTTGCAACCAGCGACACTGGTGGACTGGTGGCGGGCTACAGCTTACGGTAAACTGGTCGTTTGGTTGCTGGTCGACGAACTGGTGGTCGTGTGAAGGAGCAGCGACGGTTTTGATATGAGAAGATGTTCCGGCGGCTGTGATGGTCGACGCCGTCGGTTGATGGTGGTCGAAATGAAGCTGGAAGCTGAAGTAGCGATGGGGTCGTTCAGTGAAGACGAAGGTTTCGCGGGTGATGGTCGGCGACCATGGCTGGCGGCCGAGTTTTTCCAGTTCGCTGCTGAAGAAATGGTGTCGGCGGCTCTTCTGCTAAAGACTAGGGTTCTCTTTTTGTGTCTTGTTGTTGAAGAAGAAAGGGTTGTGGGGGAATGGGGGGTAGGCGGCTGGGTAGTTCTTCATGTGCTAGGGTTTGTTGATGTTCAAATGAAGAAGGAGATGGGGTTAGGCGGCCGAGAGAAGAGAGGGAGGGGTCTTTAGGGTTTTGGGAGATTAGGAAAATGAAATGGGAAAGAAAAGAGGGGGGTTTGGTTATTTTCGGACCGGGTCGGGTAAACGGGTTGGGCGTGGGTATGGGTTGGTTTTGGGGTATTTAATTACATTGGGCCTGGTTTTGCTATGGCCCAATTTCGATTTCCATACTACATTCCATGGTGTATCATATACATATGTGTGTATATATATGTATATATATATATATATATATACTAACTCATAACACAATTAATTTTTACTACAATCATCCCACATAACTACATATCACTTAAATGTAAACCGTATAATTTTGATATTAAACACTAAAATGCAAAACATGATGTATATATATTTTGTATTTTACTAATTTAAATAAATAAACACGCACACACAAACATGCAAAAATGTAAGATAAAAATAACACAAAAATCACAAAAATCATGCTCAACATAAAACTATTTTATTTTTGAATTTTCCGGGAGTGATTCTCATGTAGGGCAAAAATCACGTGCTCACACACATAATATCCAAAAGCGATAAAGTTTTCGTGCAAAGATAAGTGAGCGGATACGAGCGATTTTTGCCTGTTCGAGCACCCCGTGTGAAGCATTTTTTGGAAAAGTTTGACCGAACCTTCGCTTCAAAGGTCTCCTACATATCCCTGGCTAAAAGGGAATCAGGTCAATGTAGTTCGGGAAGTTTTGGTAGCTGGGACTACCGTGACTGATGTGATCTTGCTGTTACTGTTGTTGCTGCTATTGCCACTGCTTAACTGACCTCCTTATTACATCGTGCTAAACAAAATAAGAAGCTAGACTAAGCTACAGCATTGCGAAATCTTATCTATCTCTTCATCTTGACTCTCCCATGTTCCTTGCTATTCTGTCGGTCTTGATGTTCCTTCTGATGCTTCTTCTCTTCTCACAATTGTTATTTCGGCATATCTTGATTGCCGAACTCCGACCATGGGTTCCTCTTTTGTGATCCCCGAACCCTTCACTTCGAAGTCTGAATCTATCTTTCTGATCCTTGTTGCCTTCCTTCTGATTTTGAACTTGAATTCCTGCTGGGGATTTCTGTTATACTCTACTGCTTCCCTCAAACAACTTCGAAAGTAAATTGCCACTCCATTCTTCAGGCGGGCTCCTGACTTCAACATCTTTTGAAAATAAATCGCCATTCCTCTCTTCAGGCGGGCTCCTGACTTCAACAACAACTCTGAAAATTAAACGCCATTCCTCTCTTCAGGCGGGCTCCTGACTTCAATCATCAACTCTGAAAATTAAACGCCATTCCTCTCTTCAGGCGGGCTCCTGACTTCAATCATCAACTTTTGAAAATAAATCGTCATTCCTCTCTTCAGGCGGGCTCCTGACTTCAATCATCAACTCGGAAAAATAAATCGCCATTCCTCTCTTCAGGCGGGCTCCTGACTTCAACAACATCTTTTGAAAATAAATCGCCATTCCTCTCTTCAGGCGGGCTCCTGACTTCAACATCTTTTGAAAATAAATCGCCATTCCTCTCTTCAGGCGGGCTCCTGACTTCAATCATCAACTCTGAAAATTAAACGCCATTCCTCTCTTCAGGCGGGCTCCTGACTTCAACATCTTTTGAAAATAAATCGCCATTCCTCTCTTCAGGCGGGCTCCTGACTTCAACAACATCTTTTGAAAATAAATCGCCATTCCTCTCTTCAGGCGGGCTCCTGACTTCAATCATCATCTTTTGAAAATAAATCGCCATTCCTCTCTTCAGGCGGGCTCCTGACTTTAATCATCAACTCTGAAAATTAAACGCCATTCCTCTCTTCAGGCGGGCTCCTGACTTCAACACATCTTTTGAAAAATAAATCGCCATTCCTCTCTTCAGGCGGGCTCCTGACTTCAACATCTTTTGAAAATAAATCGCCATTCCTCTCTTCAGGCGGGCTCCTGACTTCAACAACATCCTTTGAGAAATAAATCGCCATTCCTCTCTTCAGGCGGGCTCCTGACTTCATCATCCTTTGAAAAATCGCCATTCCTCTCTTCAGGCGGGCTCCTGACTTCAACAACATCCTTTGAGAAATAAATCGCCATTCCTCTCTTCAGGCGGGCTCCTGACTTCATCATCCTTTGAAAAATCGCCATTCCTCTCTTCAGGCGGGCTCCTGACTTCAACAACATCTTTTGAAAAATAAATCGCCATTCCTCTCTTCAGGCGGGCTCCTGACTTCAACAACATCTTTTGAAAATAAATCGCCATTCCTCTCTTCAGGCGGGCTCCCTGACTTCAACATCTTTTGAAAATAAATCGCCATTCCTCTCTTCAGGCGGGCTCCTGACTTCAACATCTTTTGAAAAATCGCCATTCCTCTCTTCTTGTACCATTTTATTCTTGCTGCATCGACTCTTGAGCCATCATTTCTCCTAAATCACCTTGTTTCGGAACTGCTTTCCTCCTGGGTCGTGTTGCTTTCCCTCCTGACTGCTGGGGATATCTTTAGAACTGTTTACTTGACTGCTGAGGATAATGATGTTGGGAAAATTTTCCTTCATCCCCTCATTTCCTTTGACTCATGCGCTTGAATTTGTGCTGGGATCTCTTGTTGTAACCCTCTGCTTTATGTCGGGTTACTGGTTTCAAGACCTGCAATGTAAAAGACTGAAGACTTGCCTTTTGTTATACAGGTAGGCGCCTGCTTTTAGTAGCAACTTTTGAATTTAAAATGCATGTTGGCAATAATTTACAAAATATGCATAGGACAATGTGAAATAAAATGTGTTCTTCCTTGTGGCATGACTTTCTGCTATCAATAGCATTTTCTTTCCCCGTTTCAAATCAAAGAAAATTTGTTAGTTCAAAACATTGTGAGCGGTTGTGCCGCTCCTGTGGGGTGGTTTTTCCTTTTCCCCTTTCCCTCGCTCGGGGTTCCCAAAACTTGTTGGGGAATGATTTCATTTGCTGGAGATGATATTCCTGCTGGGGATGGGTTTTTCCATTTATCCCTTCCCCTTTCTGTGTTTCTCAACTTGTTGGGGGTTATTTTTGTTGAAGATGAGATTTCCTTTCTTCCTTTACCACTCTGTGTTGTCCGACCACCTCGGAACTTGCTGTAGATAACATTGCTAGGGGATTTTCATTTCCTCGAAATTGGTGTTTCGCTCTTCTTGAAGGTTGTTGAGGATGACACTAGTTCGAAGACCATTTCCCTTAAGACTTTCCTTCTTCCCCAAGTGGGTATTGACTTCCAGAAAATTTTCAAACTGAAAAGAAAATTTTCTGCCCCAGTTTAATAATCTTCTTCGCACCCTACTTCTCTGCCGTCAATGGCATTTCCTTGCTTTGCATAATAATTGGAAAGTTGGTGGCAAGTTTTGAAGTCATTTCTCACTTGTTCGGACTAGACAGACTTTGATGGGGAATTCTTGATAAAAATGAGAAAGATAAAAAGAAACAAAATAGAAGACAAAGGAAAAAGAAAATGACTCTCTAGCAAGAAATATCTATAAAAGCTTATCAAACGCGAATACCAACTCTACTGGTCATGACATGCACATATGGCCTATCCTTCGTCGTTAATTGCCTTTCACGATTTCTGTCTCGTGATTTCCATCCGATTATCACCTTTATTCGACTCGTAGTGCCCGAAGGGTTTTCACTTTCAAGCCTCTCTCATTTTGATTTTCTCTCAGCTTTCGTCGCCTTATGGTGCCTCTGAAGGTTTTCACCGGTAAGACTCTCTCATTTGTATTACTTTTAGCTAGGGATTGGGGTGTCACTGCCAAGACTCTCTCGCGTGTCCTTTCTGCTGGGAATCAGAGTCCTTTCTGCTGAGAATCACCGTGTTATATTATGATAGGATTCTATCCCTCGCCTGACGCGGCATCTTTTGAAGACTGATCGGAAGGTCTTTCTTTGGACCGTAATGTGGGATTTGGATAGGGCTAGAAAGAAAGGGTATTGAAGGCTCAAAACAAAAATCAATTTTGGGTTCAAAATTTACAACCTTTGGACCTAAATTTATTTACAATAAACACAATTTTTCTTTGCCCCAGTTTTTTTTTTTTTTTTTTTTTTTTTTTTTTTTTTTTTTTTTTTTTTCACTATGACCGAGCTGTGAAGCGCCTACGTATCCTCTTTAAGGAATCAGGTCAAACGTAGTTCCCAATTCCTCTTTTCCAAATTTCTTTTTTTTTTTCATACATTTTTCTTTTCTTTTCTTTATCTCTTTTTGTTGTTTTCTTTTTCTTTACTTTTTCTTTATCCCTTTCTTCTTTTGCCTTTCAAACTTATGTTTCTAGTCTTTGCAACTAATTCCGAAGGAGGGGTATGAAAGACTTTAAATTCAGGCTCAAAGGGTTGACGATGGATAAAGTGTTTGGATAGCAGAACAAAATGCCTTCGTCATTCCAATCTTCAAAACATGCCAAGCGTAAACAACACAATTAATATTCATCATATCTTTAAAGCACCGTTGGGCAACACTCTCATTATGAACGACCCCATGTCAATTTTGGCAGCTTGCCTTTAACGGTTTTCTTTTACTTGCCCCGGTTTCAGATGACTCAGGATCCAAATAGTCTCAAGTTGTTTTTGTTTCCTTTAGATGGCCCGATCATCTTCCAATTGCTTAATTATTAACTTTTAGAATTAAGCCATGATTATGTGTGCGCATGTCGTGTCACTAGATTCGGCGTTTGAGCACAAGACAAATCTAAAGGGTAAAAGAACTAAACAAATAAAATGACCGGAAGTAACAAAAGACCGAAAGCTTCATTAAACTAATGACGAAATGGTTCAATGACATAACAAGCAAAACAAACCAGAGTACAGCCCTGAAACAAAACTGGGCAAGACCAAAGCAAACTGCTAGGACAAAAGGGTTTGACCACAAGAAAACCCTGAAAATAACTCGGACAACAAAAATGACGACAAAAACGAACCACCAAAGCCCCATCTAGCTGACCAAAAGATGGAGTATCTTCCCAATTACCAAGCACAACATTTTAGCCACTAAGTTCTGCATCAATATTTCCAAGGCTGTCATCTGCTTCAACATTTTTAGCTCCAGTCAATACACCCCCCAGAGGATTTGTGTGCCCCATGTCATCATCATTGACCACAATCAACCACCCTTTTTGAATCATTCTTTCTATTTCCTATTTCAAGGTACGGCAACTCTCAATATCGTGCCCTCTGACATTGGAATGGTATGCACATCGTGCAGTAGGATCGAAGCTTCTTGCACGTGGATCGGGAGTGTATCCGGGGAGCGGCGTAATCAAGCCGACATGTTTTAACTTTTCAAACAGACTTGCATAGGATTCTCCGATAGGGGTGAGCGCCTTTTCTCGCTTCAGCAACCTCTCCTCCCTAAACGCCTTATTGGGCCTGAAACCTGACCCGGGGGGTTTCCGGTATGTTCGTGGGGGTTGGTAAGCTTTTTGTGGAGCTGGGTACCTGGAAGGTGAAGTACGATTTTGGGTGTCCCTCGGAGAGTAGTGGTGTTGGGGCCGGGAGTAGCGTTGTGAAAATATAGCTGGGGGACGGGTAATTGAGCTACTCGAGTGGCTGGAAAAGCTGTGATAGGTGGGTATATATGGAGAGTGTGGGGGATCATCTGCCATCGGGTTCAGTGTACGGGTAAGGACAGAGTCCAGGAAGCTAGGTGGTGGCGGGGTGGTGCTTTCCCATCCATCCACGCCCGATACATATCAGCCACATGTTGTCTCAATATCTTGATTTCTTCTACTAACCCGTGGTTCCGTTCAACCAGCTGTTGTCGGGTATCGGTATCAACCCACTCAGTCTTGAGATTATCTGCCATTGTCCTCTGACTTTGTCTTATAGGGAAGAGTTATTTTAGAACCACAACCAACCACCTTTCTGAAATGGACACAACAAAACGAAGCCAGCATGTCAGCATTAAGGTATCCCGCTTATTGATCATTCTTCTTTTTTTTTTTTTTTTTTTTTTTTTTTTTTTCTTTTTCCCTTTTTGTGGTTTTTTCATTTTTCCTCTTTTTTTTTCTTTTGTAGTTTTTTTTCATTTTTTTTTGTTATGGAAATGGTCGAATCCTATGTGGATTGCCTACGTATCATGACCCCGCATGAATCGGACCGAGCGTAGTTCTTGCAAATTAATGCAAGAAATAAAGAGATGTTTATTTGATTATTATTTTTTTTTGAATAAAAATTGTACAAGCCAACTCCAACTACAAACTTGTGTAGGAGATTTCTACAAGAATAAGAATATTTTTGGTGTCACTTATGACTATTTCTACAAAATTGGCCACATAATGGCTTTTTTTGACAAAATGACTATTTTTGCAAAATTTATTTAAGAAAGATAAACTTGAAAATTTTTCCATCCTGTGGCTCATGGGGCATCGTTCGGCATCGCCATAACCAACACAAGACTGAGAAGTTTCTAATGTCAATTGACTATTTTTACAAAATTGGCCATGTAATGGCTTATTTGACAAAGCGGCTATTTTTGCAAAATTTTATTTAAGAGGCTACAAATTCGAAACTTTTCATCTTAAGGCTCATGGGGCATCGTTCAGCAGCGACACAGGCCAACACAAGACTGAGAAAGTTTAAATGCCAAATGTGGCCATTTCAGCAAAACCATATGTCGTTTTTTTTTATCTTGTGGCTCATGGGGCATCGTTCGGCATCGCCATAAACCAACACAAAACTATTTTTTCATAAATTGGCCATATAATGGCTTATTTAGACAAAGTGGCTCTTTTTGCAAAATTTTATTTAAGAAGATGCAAATTCAAAATTTTATCCTGGGGCCTATGGGGCATCGTTCAGCACCGACACAGGCCAACATAAGACTGAGGAAGTTAAAAATGCAAAAATATGGCTATTTCAGCAAAATTTCGGCCATGTAATGGCTTATTTGATAAAATGGATATTTTTTGAAAAGTTGAGTGATGACTCAAACTTAATTTTTGCGGATACAGCCTTTCAACATTTCCGCGAGGGAATATTTCAAGGCTGTGTCCAAAATTATTTACGATGACTCAAAGTGGCTATTCTTGCAAAACGGCCTTCCGGTGTCCTTTGAGGGACATTCGGCATATTTTGAGCAAGAATAACATCACCCGACTTATTTATAACAAAATCAAAAATTTGATACTTTTTGGTTGTTTTTGCAAAAGGGGTGTGAACCCGGACTTGATTTTGCGGCTATGGCCTTGCAACATTTCCACAAGGAATATTTCAAGGTTGTGGCTGCAAATTATTAAAAATGATTCAAAGTGGCTATTTTTGCAAAAACAGCCTTCCGGCGTCCTTTCGGAACATTCGGCTATTTTCAAAAACAACATCACTTTGATTTTATTGAAAACTAAAATTTCGACATTTTTTTTTTTGATTTTTTAAAAGGGGTGGTTGGACCCGATGAGGGTTGTGCGGCTACGACCTTTCAACATTTCCGCGAGGGAATTGTCACACCTCCTTTTTCCGCAGGCCCGCGAGAGCGCGTAGGAGTTTTTTTTCCAATTAAAGGACAATCGAAACGGGATTTATTTATTTAATTCAGAGTCGCCACTTGGGAGATTTATGGTGTCCCAAGTCACCGGTTGAATCCCGTATCGAGGAAAAGAATGACTCTGTTTAAAAGTCCGCGAACCAGAAATCCGGATAAGGAATTCTGTTAACCCGGGAGAAGGTGTTAGGCATTCCCGAATTCCGTGGTTCTAGCACGGTCGCTCAACTATCATATTTGGCTAAAGGACTTGATTTTAATATATATTATCCTATTTGTGTATTTTTAGAATTAATTACCGCTTTTTGTCAAATTATTTCTACTTAAGAAAATGAACGTTGTTTAATAACATGTTTTTGGATCACGTCACATGAAATGCACCCAGATCCTCGACGTATTCTTATTCAACATTGGTTGGATGTGGATTCAGGTCGCATGAAATGCACACCCGTATTTAAGAAAAATAAAAATGATAAATAAATAAATTTTAAAAAAAAAAAACATCTAAAGTGGCTATGTATTATTACTTTGCGGGAGAATATGAAATTACTAAACGGCATGCCTCAAGTTCTAAGGATCAATTCAGTAAAAGAGGACCACACAATTTATCATTTGGCGCACCACAATTCTATTATTAAGAAGAAGAGAAGAAAAAAAAAACTTTATTAAACTAAAATAAACTACGTCTGTCCAAGTTAATTATTTTTCTAGGTTGGAGATTTTTTGTGAATGTCCAAAGCTATGGAATGGTATATTGCGGGAGAAATGCATTGCTTAGTAACTATCATATTTTATTTAATCACCTACATTAAAAATCATTAATAGCTAAAGGAATCTATAGTTATTAACCATCATGGATCAAATGGCAAGCCTGCCACCTCGTCAAATTCAAAATCCAAACAACTTAATCTATTTCTTAAAATATCACTCCAGTATAAGTATTGCAACCAAAGAATTTCAAAAAATAAAATAATCACTATAACATTAGTATCCAAACAACGCATGGAACCTGATGGTTGAAACTAAAATGAAATAACCAAAATCTAGCCAATAAACGAACAGAAGACATTATAGAATGAATAAAGATAGAAGCGACAATATGATGGTTGGGAAACACACACGTAGCGTAGGCTAATCAGACATATGAAATGAACACGAATATACATGTTAAGAGAATTTTCTTCAGTATAGCGATGAAAAGGAACAGCAAATACATAGCAAATACATAACCCCTGATTCTGAAATCCAACAAAAGAAATAAACAAAGTCGACGAACAAAACATTCGATCAGATGACCTCTTCTATCTCATAATGAACTTAAACAATCCATTATGTTACAAATATCAGTCAATCAAGTGTTTTAGACACGATTACGATATACAATTATCAAGGTAGAATAAATCTATCTAATTCAACATAGTAACAATTCTAAACATGGTATCAGCTTCATTTTTAATAAAGAAACAGCTTCAATCCTTCATTTTCTAGGTAGCTAACAGATGAAGATATATCAAAGTTGGCTTGAAATGTATACCTGAACCAAAATGAAAGGAAGATGATCAGTACGGGCAGTAATTCCAGCAGCAATAGTAGGCAGAATTCGAGCAATTAACCCAAGAATGAGTTGAGCAATCCAGGAGAAGTTCGAAACCAAAACAGAACCAGACACTCAAATAAACAACTCGAATGATATCAAATGAACTTGAAATTGAATCTAGGATCTCCAGAAAACCAATCACACAACCAAAATGATCCAAACAATACCAATCAAACTCGAAATTTAAGTCAAATCCTGATTTAGAAGAAGCAAATGAAATTAAACTCGAAATCAGATTCTAGTTTCTACTGCTCTTTTTGAATGCCTAGCTCTCAGTTCTTAGATCTCTCTATCTCAAAAAAAACACCTCCAATCTCTCTCTGTTTTTTTTTCCTTCAGAATTCTTTCAAATCTCTCCTTTTAACTACCAGTGAAGTCTCAATGTATTTCTCTGTTTTTCTTCCAGTGTGTTCTTCTCTCTTTTATAGCCTTTTTGAATCTTAAATTATTCCAAAGTCTTAAACTTTCCCAGCCTGTCTGCTTCCCCATGTGCATCACTTTCACCTTTTAATCACACACCCATGTTTTTCTCTGATTTACAGACAACAAAAATACCAGGCCAACCCAGCAGTTCCCTTTTTCCTTTTTTAATTCATTACCCTTTGTTAAACAATCCTCAACCCATGTTATTATCTTCATAGACTTGAATTCTTATAAGCAACCAAATAATTCTCTAAACTGAATCCTAGACAATCAGGTCTAGAGATTATTTCAGTTTATTCTTTAATCGACAACCTTCAATGTGATTATAATTTTGCAAAGAATTTTTGAACTATATCTTACAGAAATAGGCAGTAACCAATAACGGATGCAGTAACTTCAAAAATGAAGAAGAACACAGGAACATATGCACTATCAAGAGCAGAGTTTTGTATTTCAGAAAAACTCGATTTCACTAAACGACCGGAATCAGAATCTCAAACGAAGACCAGTAACAACAAATTGAGAACAAATTTCAACCAAATACTTCAGAAATTAATCCAAGCATGCTAGTCGAATTCATTCGAATCAATTAACTCAAGACCAATCTAGTCCAAATTCAGCTATATCCAATTCGATCCCTATTTCAGAATAAATCAACAATTTAACTCGATTCAACAGTGCTAATACTGCCCGGTACAACAAAATCTACGAAATCAAAAGACGACATTCAAATCGATTCTATAACGCACACAATTAACAGATAACAGAAAAATTTGACCAAATAAAGGGTCCGTAGGAGAAGAAAAGAAAACAAAGAAATTGGAATTAACGGACATAACAAACAATTAATCAAAACAAATAAAACAAGTACAAAAATAAACAAAGAAGAAAAGAAATAAGGCCATACCTCCATCAGTGAGAGAAAAATAGAATCAAAGTAAGACCGGACCACTTCGAATTTGGATTTTTGGAGTCGAACGGAACTTAATCGAAGTATTTTCAATCAAAATACTCCGATTAAGGTCTATTAGACCCCAAATTTTGATTAATCGAGCCAATTTTGCCTTTTGAATTTTTTAGGGTTCTTAAGGGCTCGGATTGGGTCTTGACTAGTTCCGGCCGGATTCGAACGGAGCCAATGTTCGTTTGGCTATGAGGGCGGTCAAGGGGTGACAGAGGGTGAATTTGGACTTGATTGGAGTAGGTTCACACAACGCTCGAATCTTCAAATGGATATTCGAGGCGGCCTAGGGTGATTCGAGGTTAACGGAGTGTGGATTCGGACTCATGACGGTTGAGTGGCCCTAGGGTGTTAAAATGGTGGCCGGCGGCGTTGTTGCCGCCGGGTTTCCGTCGATGGAAAGAAAGGGCGGCGCTAGGGTTTCATTTCTTTTGTCTCTGATGAGAGACGATGAAGGGGCGTGAGAGAGTGAAGTGGATTATACGGGTTTGGGGGTTTGGGTAATTAAAAATTGGTCAAATAATCCGAGCCGTTGGATCATTGAAATCCAACGGCCATGATAAATTCATTAACAGAAACGGGTCAGGTATGGGCTAATGGACCGGGTTGAGGCTGGGTAGGGGTGTTTCGTTTGGGCCTGTGATAAAAATGATTTGGGCTTTGTTGAAAATCGGCCTGGTCCGATTTCCTCTTTATTTTTTGTTCATTTTGTTTCCCTTTTTTTCTTTTATTTAAATAATTAATTAAAACTAAAATTTTTTAACCATCTCAAATTAACCTATAAAACCAAATTAACTTATAAAAGTGCTAATTAACTCTCAATAACAATCACCATGCAATCAAATAGCAATTAAAAATAAAGTCACACAATTCGGACATTAAATGTTTAAAAAATGCAAAACTACATTATTATTTTTTATGATTCTAAAACAATCTTAATTACTCTAAATTACAAACATGAATTTATATGCAAAAAATGCAAATATTTTTGTATTTTATATTAATTTAAATAATAGACATGCACACACAAAAAAAAATGCAAATAATAAGAGAAAAATAACACAAAAATCACGAATATCACGCACAACACAAAATTATTTTATTTTGAATTTTTTGGGAGTAATTCTCATGTAGGGCAAAAATCACGTGCTCACAGCTGCCCCTCTTTGCGCGGAAACATGAAGAGTTTTCGTGCAAAGATAAGTGAGCGGATACGAGCGATTTTTTGCCCGTTCAAGCACTCCGTATGAAGCATTGTTTTGAAAAAGTTTGACCGAACCTTTGCTTCAAAAGGTTTCCTACATATCCCTGGCTAAAAGGGAATCAGGTCAATGTAGTTCGGGAAGTTTTGGTAGCTGGGACTACCATGACTGTTGTGATCTTGCTGTTACTGTTGTTGCTGCTGTTTCCACTGCTTAACTGATCTCCTTATTACATCGTGTTAAACAAAAATAAGAAGCTAGACTAAGTTACAGCTTTGGGAAATCTTATCTATCTCTTCATCTTGACTTTCCCATGTTCCTTGCTATTCTGTCGGACTTGATGTTCCTTCTGATGATTCTTCTCTTCTGACAATTGTTATTTTGGCCTATCTTGATTTCCGAACTCCGACCATTGGTCCCTTCCTTGTGATCTTCGAATTATTTTCCTTCGCAGTCTGAATCTATCTTTTCTGATCCTTGTTGCCTTCCTTCCGATTATGAACTTGAGTTCATGCTGGGGGTTCTCGTTAGACTCCGTCACTTTCCAATTGTTCACTATCCTTATCAAATCTTAGAAATTGAGACGCCGTTCTGCTTTTCCGGCAATCTTCTGACTTTATCGACAAACTCTCATCATAAATTGCCACTCCATTCTTCAGGCGGGCACCTGACTTCAACAACAAACTTCGAAATGAATCGCCATTCCATTCTTCAGGCGGGCTCCCTGACTTCAATTACAAATTCGAAAATAAATCGCCACTCCATTCTCCAGGCGGGCTCCCTGATTTCAACTAGAACTTCAAAATTAAATCGCCACTCCATTCTCCAGGCGTGCTCCCTGATTTCAACTACAACTTCAAAATTAAATCGCCACTCCATTCTCCAGGCGGGCTCCCTGACTTCAACTATAACTTCAAAATTAAATCGCCACTCCATTCTCCAGGCGGGCTCCCTGATTTCAACTATAACTTCAAAATTAAATCGCCACTCCATTCTCCAGGCGGGCTCCCTGATTTCAATTACAACTTCAAAATTAAATCGCCACTCCATTCTCCAGGCGGGCTCCCTGATTTCAATTACAACTTCAAAATAAGTCGCCACTCCATTCTTCAGGCGGGCTCCCTGACTTCATCTATAACTTCAAAATAAATCGCCACTCCATTCTTCAGGCGGGCTCCCTGACTTCATCTATAACTTCAAAACTAAATCGCCACTCCATTCTTCAGGCGGGCTCCCTGACTTCATCTAGAACTTCAAAATAAAT
>JASVEL010006181.1:0-138724 GCA_032618575.1 Nicotiana noctiflora
CCAAGTAATAAAAGCAGCATCTTTTACCAAAAAAATACTTCATGCTTTAAATAAGTTCGATATTTCTACAAGAAATGACCTCAGGGCCAGAAATTTCATGAACACTCGGGAACTGACCTCAAAACTCAAAGCACTAAGACCTCTGTGCTGGAAACTTTGACTTCATAAGCCCTCAATGAGGCAAAATCAAATTTACAATAAATGGCTCAAGAGCCAAAAACTTTCGATACCCTTGGGGACTGTCACCCATCGAGCTACCAAAAACTCGAGGCCATAAGACACTCTAGTGGGCAACCTGGAGCCCAAAAGCCCCCCATGTGGCAATACCAGAAATTGTAAGACCTCCAAAAGGAAATACCAAATTTTTAGGAGCTCAAGCAATGCATGAATTATACTTATGTCAAGTAACCAAAGAAAATATGTAAGACCTCACGTAAGGTATGCTCAAATATATAAGACCCTACAAAAGCCATTATCCCGATCATAAAGTCAAAGCTATATATTCGAACTTGTAAGACCCCTAAAAAGGCATACCCTCGATAAAGACACCAAGGCTACCTCACTCGAGGACTAAAAGCTTACGGCCAAACACAATGACTAAGCTCACAAGGTTGTACCAGCCAAACTACTGTGACTCGGGGACGCCCGACCATCGCCATAAAACCACAGGCCTTCAAATTACTTCAAAAGTACTTCAAAAAGAATAGGTTAATCAGGCTACCCTTGGCACAAGCAAAAGAGTTTCAACCATATCAACTCCAAACAAAAGGCTTCGAAATGATTTAGTCATCGAGTGGAACGTCCTGAGGTGCTCATGTATCGCTACACAACAACTCAAAATTGAGGTTCTTATCAAACTGTAGATGAGTCAGCAACCAAAAAACTTCAAAAGGTCTTTAACGGGGGAAACATAAAGCCTATATTAAAGGTCGTACCGACCCAACACGTAAGAGCCCAAGCGCCAGCCTAAAGGTCGTACCGACCCAACGTGTAAGAGCCCAAACACCAGCCTATATTATCGACCCAACACATAAGAGGGCCTGTCTAAAAGACCCTCAAGGCCGATGAAAGGTCAAACCGATCGAATATGTAAGATCTCAAAGGCCTGCTCAAATGCCTTACATCCGATACTTTAGACCTAATGGTCAATAAACTCAAGTCAAAATGCGGCTCGGGGAGTAATCCCAAAGCGATCAAATTTTGACCATTAAAAATTGCTCATCGGCAGTAGGAACCTAAGGGTTTAAATTCTAGGTCCAAAATATAGGACCAATTATCACCAAACATCACTACATATTCCTAAAAAGCAAAGGACAAACAAAAAATGAAGAAAAATGAAGGGCCTCTTTACATATATGTTAAAAGGTTTACAAAAGCACATTTATAAGGCCTATGTCTAAAGCCCTCACTAAGGTAGAGAGCAAATAAAACCCGAATCTACCACCGAGGCTATGTATCAAGGGCTCCCTCGGGAATTGTATCTTCAAACCTCATCGGCCACGATCCCCAGATCTTCAACAGCCTCTTCTCATTGAAGGACTCCACCTCTATCTTCATCATCTTCCAAGCCACTACTCGACTCGCCTTCGGAAGAAAGCAAGGCTACAGCCTCCTCTTCTAGGGTCTTCACCCTCTCAATCTCGGCGGATAAGTCTATACCTACCTAATATATGTCCTCGAGATCCTACCTCTGATATTCTACCCGACATTCTTCACGTCTCAGGTCAATTTCAGCTTGGCCACCTCGGACACCTTCCAAACCTGAGCATTTGTAGTAGTAGCATCCTCTTTGTACGAGGATACAAACTCCTCGGTTTTAACCCTAACCTCTGATAATGCAGCAACCGACTCAGTATGAATATCCATGTACTTATTACTCTTCGCCCTTGCATTATCAAGTTGATGTCCTACTGAGACCACCTCCCCTTGGAGGGTATCTCTTTCAGAGACTATCTCACTCACATGTAGTTTGAGTTCAAAATTTTAGAGTCCCTATCTCAGAGTTCCTCCCTCATTAGGACATCTTTCTTCTCAAGATGCAAAGATTGACCCGAAGGTGTTAAAACACTGAAGCTGGATAATGTAGGCAAAAACAAATGGGAGCTATATAACCTACTCAGTAAGATGAATCCTTTCTCGGGACTTCACTTCCAAACGATCATGAAGACCACAGAGTTCCTCTCCCTCTTGTTGGAAAGAGCTCTAAGCTCATTGGCTTACGAAGTGAGCTTCATGCGCTCACTCTCAAAATAAGCCAGCTTGGTCTAAAGCCTAACAAAGGTCTGATTATAAAGCACATTAGCTTGGAACCATGAATGAAACAAAGTTAGCAAGATGAAGACCAAGGCATCGAGCAGAATTTACAAAAATATTACCTACTCACAGAGCCTGTCGATCTCACTGAAAATAAGTAAGGCGTCAAACTTAAGCTTTCCCTCAAACACAACGAAAAGCTTTTCAAACAATTGTTTATCTCTGACGGGCGCCCCTACATCAAAAGACTCATTATTTTGGGCATCTTGTATCTCTCTCGGAGGAAACGTCAATCCTAGAGGAGAATCGCTCACTCAATAACTTCAACTAAATTAGTCGGGATCGTCTCTTATTTTTGGAGAGCTTCTGAAGTAGGCTCCCCCAGACCACCTACCGAATGTACCTCAGCTCGAGAAAAATTTTGGCCTCTATCAGCTCGAGGATATTACCCGATACAACCTCAAAAAAAAGAATGGATCTCGAGGCCGTGGTTCTTAATCAGGCGCCCGCAAAAGTGTCGAGGAATGTACATTCTGATCAAGTTGTCGAGGGTGAAGGGCATCCCCTTGATCATGTTCGCATACTAACTGGACATTTAAATAATACGCCAGAACGATGTATGAATTTGGCCGAGAGTCACTCGATATGGTTCACATAGGTTAAAGATTGCAAGATCTATTGTGGGCGAGGATGGCTCCACCGGGCCAAGGGTAAATGGATGGGTATACACACTAAGGAAATTGACCTTGTATGTCGTTACGTCCTCCCCCCGAGAAGGAATCTCCACTAGCATTGTGTCCTCTAGCGACAGTCGATCTTGACACTTTCGGCATATGCTATTAAACTAATATATTGGGACACATGGTTACATTGTCCCGACTTTGAATAAGGTTTGGCTATCTTGAAATCAGAGGTCGTTTCAAAGGCCCCTGGATTGTATTCCCCAACGCGAGGGGGCACTATTTTTTCTCCCTTAACCGAGTGTGAGGAAGAAGAAGGCGCATCTTCCTGAGGGATACAGGTGGAAGTTTTTGCAATTATTTTAGAGATTTCAGAGATTGAACGAAAGTATAATCAGAAGAGAACACGAGAGAAGTAAGAACAACACTTTTGAGGTCTTGATGATGTAGCGGAAAATAAAGAGCGAGAAAGAAGTATTTAAAGAGGCCAAATGTGTATGTTGGACCGGGCCAAATATAGCCAACCGATGTAATTAATTCAAAGGCTTTTCAAGGGCTATATGGATGTGACATTTAGAAACACTACTTGTCACGCCAATCCCTTGATAGGGTGTAACTAACGTCATGACGGAAGTATCAAAGTGTCAAATATTCAATACTATTTCTTATCATTTTACTCTAAGAAACGTTGTGGCTATCTGTATATGGTTGAAATCGAAGAGTCCAATTTTGTGATAATTGTGACATTCTATAGCTACATCTGGAAGGCTCGAGGCACAACTAAAGGTTCAACCCTGAGGGTTCCTATCTCGACCTCGGGGTAGCACGAATCGGTGGATACCATAGACAAGCGAGAGGTTTCAAGGCACGTGATCAAAGTTGACAATACCTGCAAGAGTAGCACTAATCTGAACAAGACTAGTAAATAGTTGTACCAGCTTTATTTCTTTTTAATAATTATACATATACCATGTTGGAATTCTCCCTCCTATATAAAATGAACCTTTATCATTTTGTAAAAAGGATAAACAGATGATATTGAATACAAGAACAACAACATTCTCTACACTCTACCTAAAACATATTTTACCTTGACTTAAAACCTATAAAAACTTAGACTTAAACCTATAAAAATATCTAGACCTAGAGAATAAGATCACATGGAGAGGACATCTTTTGAACAAAAAGAAGAAAACACATCAAAAGACCTTCTAGCTCTCTCTCTGGAAAAACGATAGAGAGGACCTCTACACGGAGCTTGAAAATGGCGCAACAGCTTTCTGCTTCGTCCTATTCTTAGCCAAAATCAGCTCTTCATTTCAACAAAAACGCCTCTGCTCCTTCACTCTTATCAGATTTAGGGATCTCGAGAGCTAAAAAAAAGAAGAAAAAAAAAAGGAAAAAAAAGAAAGAAAGAATTTCAAGCTATTTGTTTTGCTAGTTCCGTTTTGGTTTGCTCCATCTCCTGGGTTTAAAAAGGTTGTATGGCTGTTGGAGTTGTTGTTTTATTGCTAGAGTCATTGGATAAATTTGGAATTCTGGCTTGATTTGACCCATTTATCGTGTATTGGCTGCTTTTCATTTAGGTAAGTTCCAACACTCTTGTATTTGAAGGATTAAAAATGGCTGAATCTTTGTTTCACTTTTGGATTTGCTCAATTCCCGATTTCTGCTAGTCTAATGTGTAATGAATGTGCATTTTGATTCATTTTGGAATTGGTTTGAAGACGATGAAGTAAGTCGAAACATGATATGAATTAATTTAATTCCTCCTTTCGATGAGGAGTACTATTGTTAGTAATCTGATCATTGTACGCTAAAGCGCATATTCTCAAGTTTGAAGTTAGTTGAATCCTTACTTATTTCTGCAAATCTGCTTAGATTTTTCACTTTTGTGATCTTAATATTTAAAGAAATTACCATTTATAAGCATGGATGAATTTTGGAGTTGGCTGAATATTAGTTACATGTCATGGAGCAGTGTATTTCATAATCAGAAGCTTACTTCGCTTGGCATGGTAATTAATGGTAGCTAGAAAGTTGCAGCACTTTCTGTGATGGCTGAACTGCTTGAAGTAGTCAATTACAAATAACTTGAAAAAGAAAATAAGAAGAATTTAAAAGGAGTAAAAGTAGGCTACTAGGAGCATAGGACTTTGAGTTTAATTCTTCTTTTCTGGAAGCTACTGTTGTGGAAATTTTTTGGGCTATCTCCAACTTGCTCTTTATCTCCCATAATGGGGAAATTTTTTTGGGGATTTTGCAACCCTCTCTCATTTTTGTCCCCAAAATAGGGGATGAATAGTGTTCCCTAAAAAATGGGTATAATATTCATCTTTCCCATTACTATTCATTTTATAATTATTTTATTATTTAATTTTTAGCTTATCTTTTTATATATACCTTATTATGTTTATGTATTGTCTTTATAATATTAATATTATATTTTAACGTTGGTGTATAATTTTGATAAATTAATTTTTGTGCGTTTTTTATGTAAAATTATAATTTAATTTTATTATAAGTTAATTGTACAAAAAATATATAATTATCTCGAAAAATGAATGGTGCAAATATAAAATATTAGATGTTGTTAAAATTGAAAGGTGCGAATATAAAGATTATATGTTGCTAAAATTGAAAAGTTAAATAAAAAACATTAAAATTGGAAATATGTGACAATTGAAAATACATTAAGTTAAAATAGATAAAAACTGAAACTATAGTAAATACCATAATAACTTAGTTAATCTATAATAATTGCTTACATTATATTATTTAAAATTTTATGAAATTATTTTAATTATGAAAATTACAAATTAATAAAAATAAAAGATGAAATTTGTTTAATAAAAATTAAAAAATAAAATTAAAATGAAAGATAATAATATAATATCGAAGAGAGAAAAGAATATAAAAAAGTTTGAAAAAAAAATGGGCAAATGATTGGAGTATATTATCCCAAAATAAAAAAAAAATTCATTTTTGGGAAAAAAATAGGGGCAAGATTTGAGATAGTCTAAGAGTTTTGAGATAACATACAAAGGACCAAATAAGAAAGCATCATGTCTTAAAGAAAAATAACTTAAAACTTAACCGATCCCATACCAGTTCCTAGACATGAGACAGTACTTGCATCTCTTATGCTCCTACTGTTTCACATTATTGATTCCTTGCCAATAACTTGCTCCTTTTCCCTTGTTTTGTTATGAATCTATACATGGAATGTGATGATAGTCTGAGAAATTATACTAAGAGTTCATATACTTTTGCGTGAAATGAGTTTCGGAAAACAGTAGCCAAAACATGGAGCACTTTGTTGATCCGTCAATTTGACGTGCAATTTTAATTTCATATGGATGCGTGCCTGTGTGTGGTGATAAAAGTTATGATTTTCATATGCAATTCCAATCTCATATATACATTTGCGTCATATAGTTACGATTTAAAAAAAAAAAAATTAATATCAAAGCTTTCGCGCAATCTTAGGCGAAATTGTTTTAATAATAATAAAATATTTTTAATTGTGTACACGTTTGCGTGATACGAGTACATTTTTGAAAATGCACGATCGTAGTTTACTTTAGGCCAATTTAGATTAGTATTGCGATTATGTATACGTTCGCATAACATAATTGCAAATTTAACTCTAAAATCGACTCGAGGGATGTGTTCGCACAATTTCAATCAATTTTTTTTTTAAATGAATAAAATAGCATCATTAATTGTGGACACATTTGTGTGACATAATTTTTGACGAGCCAAAAGAAAAGAGCATACGTACGTTTAATTCAATTCTTTAATTGCGAATAATCGAGTGATTTAAAAGCAGTAAAGAGATAATTGCACATAGGTCTTAAAAATGAGTAGTTAAATAATTAAGGCAAGTATAAATTGCTAAGCGATCATGCTAGAGCCACGGAACCCAGAAATGTCTAACATTTTCTCCCGGCTTAACATAATTCCTTATCTAGAAATTCTAGTTCCCAAACTTCAAAAAGAAAGACGAAATTTTCTCGATTTTGGATTTATAATAAACTGGTGAATTGAGACACCAACTAAAATATTCCAAGTGGTGACTCTAAGAATTAAATAAATAATCTTATTTCGAATAATGTCACTTTAATTGAAAAACTCCCACATACTTTTCGGGGTGTAAAAAGGTGGTGTGACAACTAGCATGAAAATAAATCACGTATTTTTAGAATCACAAAATAAAATCTAACTGTAATTACCATTTTAAAGGTTAACAAGAACCTTAGCAGCGTAAATTTTGAGTTTCTAAGGAGTACGGTGCAAACTTTTCCAAGAATAACATATGAACTTTTCCCTACTCAAGGTATGTTAAGGCTATCCCTTCTTTCTTGTGGCATGATCTATACAACAAAAACGAAATGAGAAAATGCATAACTTCCATAAATTACTCTATTCATAGAAGTATTAGAGGAGCCTATGTTCTTGAATTTTCATGTGTCCTATTATTTTATTATCTTTTTATGGGTCTCGAAAAAATACCTAAGTTTAAAAGGTTTACTTCATGATATTATTCAAAGGCATAATGGTCTTACGATATTCTGTCAAATTTTATTGATGTACTTTTCATGCATTGCATTTATTTATATGTCCATTGACAATTACAAAATGACATTATATATGCGTATATATATGTCACGTTCCCAAATACCGATCGTGGTGGCTCCCAACAACTGTTAGGCAAGCCCGACCATTTACTCACTCAACCCGAGCATGAAGCTCAAAATCAACTACTTGAATATCATTAAATAAAATCATAATGAATAACCTCCCAAAGATCTGGATGTCATGAGTCTAGAGCCTCTAACAATAAAGCGTAATAAAACTCCATACTACAAATGATCAAAACTGTGGAAAATAATAAAGAGATAGGGAAGGAGTCGGGTCCTGCGGACGTCAGGCAACTACCTCGAAAACTCCAAATATTCTCTGAAACAACAACGAGCTCAGCTAAGCTCCCAAAATACCTGAATCTGCACACATGGCGCAGCGAGTGAAGTGAGTACTTTCAACTCAGCGGTAATAAAAGTAAAAATGCTGAGAAGAAAGAACCACGTAAGAGCACTACGTCATGCTATAAAATATTGTACAACACATATTAGACATCAGTAGTTCCATGAAAGTCTTCTATAAAACATCTGGATCAATTTAAAAACCTCTTTTGAAAACATCTTTCTTTCCTTTTTTAACAGTTAAGCATATGACAACAACATCAAGTAGTGCAAGACTGCACACAAATCAGCCCATCGGGCTCAACACTCATTTAACAATTTACACCAGAGTGTCTGGTCAACAAGGCAAGTAATACCTGCATGCCAACAATATATATGAGTGCTAAATGTCATGCCACGTAGTACAAACAACAACCAATGCATGAATGTAATGCAATGCACATGACCACTACGGCGCGTAGCCAGATCGTTTGGGCACCCGACGCTCACTGTGGGGTGTTCATACTCCGGAGGGGCTCCTACAACCCAAGCGCAATATAAATATCACTCCCGTTGTGGCGTGCAGTCCGACCCATGCATAGTCATGAAGGCACATAAGCCCCTTGGGCACTAGTCACATAGCAGATCTCAGCAAAATATCAGTATAATATCAATTAAGTATTCAAATCTTAGAAAGATGGTTGTGTTTGAAAAATAATATTTTTAAACCTTGGTTCGAGACAAAGACATACCCAGTAATACAAAAAAATAGTGATTTTAATCCCCGAAAGATTCAAATATCCGACACAAAGCGCAAAACATGACATTCAGTCCAAATCATGATAGCTAACACCTTTAACAGGATATCAATCCAACTCATGCAATTTAGTAATGTTTTTATAAGCGGGACGGACCAAGTCGCAATCCACAATGGTGCTCTACCCCACGCCCGTTATCTGGCATGCTAGTCAACTCAACATAGCATTATGATGTGTAAGTCCGGGTTTCAAACCCTCAGGATATCATTTACAAGTATTACCTACCTCGAACCGGCGAGAATTCTAGCCCGCGATGCCTTTGCTCCTCAAATTAGCCTCCACGCGCGTCCAATCTATCCAAAATCATAAGTAATACATCATAATATGCTAATGGGACATAACCCAATCGAAAGAACTCGAAGAATACTCAAAATACAAAATTGGCAAAACCCGAGCCCGGGGCTCACATCCCAAAAAATTCCGAAATTTATATTTTCGCACTCCTCGTCTCGCTACGAGTCTGTACATACCAAGAACTCTCAATTCGGACCAGAAATGGCCCTTCAGATCCTCGTTTTAAGATTTTTGCTCAAAGCCCTAATTTCTTGATTTTTAGCCATAAATTCATGAATTCCATGGATGATTCTTTTATAAAAACATGTAATTAACTCATAAAACTTACCTCCAACGATTCCCAGTCGAAACCTCTTCAATTCTCTCGACAAATGCTCCCAAGCTCGCTCAAAAATGGTGGAAATGAGCTTGTGGTCGCGGATGAAGTGTTATAAAACCATTCTGCCAGCCCAGGTATTTCCTCTATGCGATTGCATCAACCCATTTGCGATCGCATTGAACAACTTTTCTAGGCCTCCAAATTGGCATATGCGATCGCAACGCCTACTATGCGATCGCATTGCTTCAGAATTCGACTCTATGCGATCGCAATACACATTCCGCTATTGCACAGCACAAATGCCCCCCCTCAGGAAATCCTGATTTATTACACTACGCGATCGCATACTAACTCCCACGATCGCAGAGAACAATCTCCGCCAACTATGCGGTCACATACCCCTGACAGCGATCGCATTGAACAAAAATCAAAGCCTTCCCAAACCTTCTATGCGATCGCAAGAACACTCTTGCGATCGCATTGAACAAAAGTCCTCTACCCAAGACGTGGAGTCACCAACTCACAAACTACTATGGAATACTACACATAAAAGTCTGAAGGAAATATAACATAATTCTGTTTGTCTCGGAACAAAGAGACTACAGCTAATAGCATAAATAAAGAAAGAGACGCCGGGCCTGCGGACGTCTGCAAGCTACCTCGGTCTCAAATGTGATCAACTCCCACGCAATCTATTTACTGCTGCCGCTGCTCCTGATCGTAACCTGGACCTGTGCAAAAACGCACAGAAGTGTAGCATCAGCACAACCGACCCCATGTGCTGGTAAGTGCCTGGCCTATCCCGGCGAAGTAGTGACAAGCCTAGGACCAGACACCCACATAACCCCGTGCAATTCAATATATATATATGTGTACCACAAAATAACAAGAAATAATCAAGTATTAACACAATAAGGAATATCTTAAAGAATTCAACAATTAACCACAGTTAATAATTTCACAAGGAAAAACAAAGTGTAATGTAAACACAAGTAATATCAATTGAAGAAATAGCAAACAGTTGCACGGCATCACCCTTCGTGCTTTTACTCTCATCCTCACATCCATAGTACGGCATGATCCTTTGTACATGGTTCAATAACAGGGCACGGCATGATCCTTCGTGCATAATCAATAAATAAACATGGCACGGCATCACCCTTCGTGCATTATCACTCTTCCTCACCCAAAGAACAATCAAATAAGTTCACAAAGAAAACAAGGTATAATAGAAAACACAAGTAATATCAAGTCAAGGAATGGCAAATAGTTGCACGGCATCACCCAAATAAAATATAATGGAAAAACAAGTAATATCAAGTCAAGGAATAGCAAGCAATTGCACGGCATCACCCTTCGTGCTTTTACTCTCATCCTCACCAAATAAACAAATAAAGTACACGGCATCACCCTTCGTGCTTTTACTCTCATCCTCACATCCATAGTACGGCATGATCCTTCGTACATGGTTCAATAACAGGACACGACATGATCCTTCGTGCATAATCAATAAATAAACATGGCACGGCATTAACCTTCGTGCATAAATAAATAGACATGGCACGGCATCACCCTTCGTGCATTATCACTCTTCCTCACCCAAATAAAAATCACAGTTAAGGGCAAAGAAAGAAACAGCAATTCATAAATCGTCCCATCAAGGGCAATCAACAATTATCTTCACAACAAGTCCCAACAAGGGAGAACAATAACAATTCACCTGTAATATATCTCAAAATATCATTTTCCAACGACTCACGGTCATACTAGACGCCAGTGTATGGATGCTCGTCACCACGACCCATACACCGCACTCGATCACATAACACATAACACATAATCCTATTCCCTCAAGCTAGGATAGAACAAACACTTACCTCGAATGCTTATGAACAATTCACTTCGTGGAAATGTCTTTTCTTTCAATTTGGCTCCAATCCAACCGTATCTATACACAATTGATTTAATATCATCAATTCTACTCAACAAACTAATTCTTAATACCAAATACAACTTATACAACATTCTGCCATGAATAGTGAATTTCAACCCCGGGCCCACATGGTCGGAATTCGGGGTTAGAACCAAAATCCGGTTACCCATTCCCCCACGAGTTCATATATATAATTTGTTTCAAAATCGGACCTCGATTCGAGGTCCAATTCCCCAATTTATGAAAAACCCTATTTTCTAACAAAAACAAGAATTTTACCATGAAAATCTTTGATTTCTTATGAAAAACATGTTTAATGATGTTAGGAATTGAAAGAATTAAGTAAAAAGTGACTTACAATCGTTTTGATGAAGAAGAAATCCTTGAAGAATCGCAAATGGGTGTTTTGGTTTTGTAAAAATGTGAAGAAATGACTGAAATTCGTGTTTTTCAGGTCTCTGTGTTCGCATTTGCGAACATGGGTTCGCAATTGCGAACCCCGACCAATTTCTGGAGTTTGAAAAATAAGCTAAGGGTGGGAAGTTCGCATTTGCGAACTTTTCTTCGCATTTGCGAAGCCAAGGCAAAACCGGGAAGTTCGCATTTGCGAACTATTGTTCGCAATTGCGAACACAGGCTAAATATGGGGAGGTTCGCATTTGCGAACTATTGTTCGCATTTGCGAACCCAGGCGGAATAGTGGCCAGTTCGCATTTGCGAACTATAGCTCGCATTTGCGAACACAGGCACAGAAGGATCAAGTTCGCATTTGCGAACTGTTGTTCGCATTTGCGAACATAGACACAATAGGGGGAGTTCGCATTTGCGAACTATTGTTCGCATTTGCGAACTCTGCAGAATAGTGGGGAGTTTGCATTTGCGAACTATTGTTCGCATTTGCGAACTCTGCAGACCAGTTGCAGACAGCAACTTCTAACATGAAAAATTGATCTCGTGGCCTATCCAAAGTTCACCCGAGCCCTCGGGGCTCCAAACCAAATATGCACATAACCTCAAAAACACATTATGAACTTGTTCGTGCGATCACATCGCCAATATCACCTCATTTTCATCAAATCAAGCCTCAAATGCATGATTTTCATACCTTTAGTTTTCAAAACTTTCAAACTTGGGACTCAAGGTCCAAAACCTCTCAAACGACATCCAAATGTCACCAAACTTTACAGAAATCACATATATAATATTTAAGACTTGTACGGGCGTCGGAACCAAAATACGAGCCCGATACCAAGGTCAATTAATTTATTTCCTTTAATAATTGCATCAAAAACAATTTCCCATAAAAATTCATAACTTGGGCTCTAGGCCTCAGAATTCGACTCCGGACGCATGTCCAAGTCCCATATTTTCCTACGGACCTCTCGGGACCATCAAATCTCGAGTCCGGATCCGTTTACCAAAAATGTTGACCGAAGTCAACCATATCAATATTAATATCATTTTTATCCAAATTTCTCATAGAATTCATATTTTCTATCACAAAATCTTTCCGGCTACATGCTCGGATCGTGCACGTAAATCGAGGCAACATAGAATGAGGTTTTAAAGGCCTCAGAAGCTCGAAATTATTAATAAAATAAGTGATGACCGTTTGGGTCGTCACAATCTCCACCTCTAAAACAACCGTTCGTCCTCGAACGGACAAAAGAAAGAAGTACCTGAGTCAGGAAACAAGTGTGGGTAACGGCTCCGCATATCGGACTCGGACTCCCAGGTCGATGCCTCAGGAGGCTGACCTCTCCACTGAACACGCACCAGAAGGATAACTCTTCGACCTCAGCTGTCGAACCTGCCGGTCTAGAATAGCCACCGCTCCTCCTCGTAGGATAGATCATTGTCCAATTGGACAGTACTGAAGTCTAACACATGTGTGGGATCGCCGTGGTATCTCCGAAGCATAGATACGTGAAAAACTGGATGCACGGCTGATAAGCTAGGCGGCAAAGCTAATCTGTAAGCCACCCCTCCCACTCTGTCTAGAATCTCAAATGGGCCAATATACCTAGGGCCGAGCTTGCCCTTCTTCCCAAACCTCATCACGCCCTTCATAGGCGACACCCGGAGCAATACTCGTTCACCAACCATGAAATCTACATCTCGAACCTTACGATCCGCATAAGTCTTTTGCCTGGACTGAGCTGAACGCAATCTCTCCTGAATAGTCTTGACCTTATCTAAGGCCTCCTGAACTAAGTCTGTACCCAACAACCGAGCCTCTCCCGGTTCAAACCATCCAACTGGTGATCGACATTGCCTACCATACAACGCCTCATACGGAGCCATCTGGATGCTAGATTGGTAGCTGTTATTGTAGGCGAACTCTGCTAATGGTAGAAACGGATCCCACGAGCCTCCGAAATCAATAACACAGGCTCGAAGCATGTCCTCAAGAATCTGAATAGTCCTCTCGGACTGGCCATCCGTCTGAGGATGAAATGCTGTACTCAACTGAACCTGAGTGCCTAACTCCCGCTGGACCGCTCTCCAGAACCGCGAGGTAAACTGCGTACCCCGATCAGAGATAATAGATACTGGCACTCCATGGAGACGAACAATCTCCCTAATGTAAACCTCCGCTAACCTCTCCGACGAGTAGGAGACGGATACTGGGATAAAGTGTGCTGATTTGGTCAGCCTATCAACAATGACTCAAATAGCATCAAATTTCCTCCGAGTCAAAGGAAGTCTAGTAACGAAGTCCATAGTGATCCGCTCTTATTTCCACTCGGGAATTTCAATCCTCTGGAATACACCACCAGGTCTCTGGTGCTCATATTTCACCTGCTGACAATTTAGACACCGAGCGACATACGCAACGATATCTTTCTTCATTTTGCGCCACCAATAGTGTTGCCGTAAGTCCTGGTACATCTTCGCGGCGCCTGGGTGAATAGAATACCGCGAACTGTGGGCCTCTGCTAAGATCAACTCTCGAATCCCTTCGACATTGGGCACACAAACTCGACCCCTGCAATTTCAATACCCCATCATCATCTAGGTTTACCTGTGTGGCACCTCCCCGCTGTACTGTATCTCTCAACTCACGCAAATGAGGATCATCAAATTGCCTATCACGGATACGCTCTAATAAAGAAGAACGAGCGACCGTGCAGGCTAACACCCTGCTAGGCTCAGAAATGTCTAATCTCACGAACCGGTTGGCTAAGGCCTGGACATCTAGAGCTAATGGTCTCTGATTGACCGGAATATATGCAAGACTACCCATGCCGGCATACTTTCTACTCAATGCATCGGCCACCACATTGGCCTTACCCTGGGTGATATAATATAGTAACATAATAGTCTTTTAGCAACTCTAACCATCTCCGCTGTCGTAGATTCAACTCCTTTTGCTTGAACAAGTATTGTAGGCTTTTGTGATCGGTGTACACCTCACATGTCACGCCATATAGATAATGCCTCCAGATCTTTAAGGCATGAACCATTGCTGCTAATTCAAGATCATGAACTGGATAATTCTTTTCATGTATCTTTAACCTGCCTCGAAGCATAAGCGATAACCTTACCATCCCGCATCAATACCGCTCCAAGCCCCGTACGAGATGCGTCGCAATAAACTGTATAAGGGCCCTGTACCCGTAGGTAGTACCAACACCGGTGCGGTGGTCGAGGCCGTCTTGGCTTTCGAAAGCTCGCCTCACACTCCTCTCGACCACCGAAATTGGACACCCTTCTCGGGTCAACCCGGTCATCGGGCTGCAATAGAAGAAAACCCTCTACAAAACGACGGTAGTAACTCGCTAATCCCAAGAAACTCCGGATCTCGATCACTGAAGCTGGTCGAGGCCAATTCTGGACTCTGCCTCAATCTTCTTTGGGTCTACCCGAATACCTTCCACCGATACAATGTGACCCAGAAATGCTACGAACTCAGCCAGAACTCACATTTAGAAAATTTGGCATATAGTCGGTTATCTTTCAGAGTCTGAAGAACCACTCTGAGGTGCTCTGCTCGTGCTCTTCCTGGCTGCGGGAGTACACCAAGATGTCATCTATGAAAACTATCACGAACAGATCTAAGTAAGGCCTGAATACTCGATTCATCAACTCCATGAATGCTGCCGGGGCATTGGTCAACCCGAAGGACATGACCAAGAACTCATAATGCCCATATCTAGAGCGAAAGGTTGTCTTAGGAATGTCGGCCGCCCTGATCTTCAGCTGATGGTAGCCTGACCTCAAGTCTATCTTAGAGAATACCCTCGCTCCCCGGAGCTGGTCAAACAAATCATCAATCCTCGGCAGTGGATATTTATTTTTGATAGTCACCTTGTTTAACCGCCGGTAATCAATACACATCCGCATCGAGCCATCCTTCTTCTTTACAAATAACACAGGTGCTCCCCAGGGGGAAACACTGGGCCTGATAAAGCCCTTCTCAAGAAGATCCTGCAACTGATCTTTCAACTCTTTTAGTTCCGGCGGGGCCATACGATAGGGTGGAATAGAGATGGGCCGAGTACCCGGTGCCAGATCAATACAGAAATCAATATCCCTGTCGGGTGGCATGCCCGGCAGGTCTGAAGGGAAAACCTCGAGAAACTACTGTACAATGGGGACTGAATCAATAGAAGGAACTTCCGTGCTGGAATCACGAACATAAGCCAAATAAGCTAGACACCCCTTCTCGACCATACGTCGAGCCTTAACATAGGAAATAACAGTGCGAACGGAGTGGCTTGAGGTACCTTTCCACTCTAATCGGGGTGATTCTGGCTAGGCTAAGGTCACAGTCTTAGCATGACAATCAAGAATAGCATGGTATGGGGACAACCAATCCATCCCCAATATGACATCAAAATCTACCATATCCAAAAGCAACAGATCAACACGGGTCTCAAGACCCCCAAATATAACTACGCACGAACGATGCACCCGATCGACTACAATAGAGTCACCCATTGGCGTAGCCACATAAACTGGAATATCCAGAGCATAGCTGGGCACAGCCAAATACGGTGCGTAGTAGGAAGACACATAGGAATATGTAGATCCAGGGTCAAATAATACTGAAGCACCTCTGCCACACACAAGAATAGTACCTGTAATCACGACATCTGATGCCTCTGCCTCCGGCCTGGCTGGTAAAGCATAGAATCGGGGATCTGCACCTCCCCTCTGAGCTGCGTCTCTAGGACGACCATCAACTGGCTGACCTCTACCTCTCGCTGGACCGGTCTCCACCTCTACGGTCTCGACCTCCACCTCTATAATCTCTACCCCCGCCTCTGGCTGGCTGGGCAGGCTGAGGGTCAGCTGGGGCCTGAATCATAGGACGAGGACCTCGCTGCTGAGAGTTGCCCGCTGCTAGAGGGCAATTCCTGATAAAATGACCTGGGTCACCACAACCGTAGCAACTCTTAGACTGATAGGGCTGCTGGCCCTGACGACCCGAATGGCCTCCACGAACACTCTGAAGAGGCTGAGCATTAATAGGAAGCTGGTCTGAATGATGCCCACGAGAACCGCGATCACCTGGTCCACCCTGTGAAGCCTGAAGGGCGGAATGAAAAGGCCTGGAGGACTGGCCTCTATCAAAGGATTCTCTGCTACCAGAGGAAGAAGCACCAAACCTACCCGAATGACGAGGCCTCTTATCCGAAGAATAACCGCCTCCTCTAGCGAGAGCCATCTCAACTCTGCGTGCTGCATTGGCTGCCTCCTGAAATGATATGTCACTCCCCACGCCCATAGCCATCTGGAGTCTAATTGGCTGATTAAGCCCATCTATAAACATGCGGACCCTCTCCCGCTCTGTGGGAAGTATCACCACTGCATGACGAGCCAAATCGACAAATCTCGTCTCGTACTGTGTGACCGTCATAGTGCCCTGACGGAGGCGCTCAAACTACCTCCGAAGTACATCCCGCTGAGTAGCAGGGAGAAACTTCTCCATAAATAGTTCCGCAAACTGGTCCCATGATAAAGATGGGGACCCTGCTGGTCGAGTCAAGCAATAATCTCTCCACCAAGTCTTGGCGGATCCTGCAAGTCTGAAGGTACAGAAATCAACTCCGTTTGTCTCCACGATCCCCATAGTCTTGAGAATCTCATGGCAACTGAATAAGAAGTCCTGAGGATCCTCTGATGCGGCTCCACTGAATGTAGTGGTAAATAGCTTGGAGAACCGATCAAGCCTCCATAACGAATCGAAAGTCATGGCCGCTCCATCGCCGGCATAAGCTGTGGTACCTGACTGAGTGGCCACAGCTGGCTGAATTACTGGTGCCTGAGGCTGAGGAGCTACCGGCTCCGGAGTATGAGCAATAGGAGTCTGGGCCCCTCCTCCAGCCTGAGAAGTAGCTGGGGCAACTAATAATAAACCCGCTCTGGCAATGCTGTCCATGAATCCCGCTATTCCGACCAAAGCATCCCGAAGATCCGGGGTAAATTAAAGCCTCTCCTGGGACCTCAGCTGGGCCCACTGGAGCTGCTGGAACCGAACCTCCTCGTCAATCTCAATATGAGGCTCCACCTCTCGGGTAGCTGCCCGGGGCTGAGCTCTACCCCTACCACGGCCTCCGATACGGCCTTGGCCCCCGCCCCTCACGGGGCCGGCTCCGGGGCTCGGGCCGCCGGTCGGCGGACGAAGAAGCGCGTGTCCTTACCATCCGCAAAAGGACAGAATAGAAATTCAATCAGCATTTGAGGAACAAGTCGCACGACAAGAAAGAACAAATGAGAGACTCTTTCCTAACTCAATAGACTGTGGAGGACAAGTACGGACGTCTCCGTACCTACCTCTCAAACTCTACTAAGCTTGTTCGTGAGTGGTGAGACCTATGTAACCTAGAGCTCGATACCAACTTGTCACGACCCGGATTTTCCCCCAACATCGGGATCGTGATGGCGCCTACTCGTGGTAGCTAGGCAAGCCACCGTATTCATACTATCCCGTTTTTTAACAAAATTTTAATTAAATAAATGCGGAATAACAAATCACACGGTGAAAATCATACTGAAATCCTCTACCCAAGACGTGGAGTCACCAACTCACAAACTACTTTGGAATACTACACATAAAAGTCCTGAAAGAAATATAACATAATTCTGTTTGTCTCGGAACAATGAGACTACAACTATTAACATAAATAAAGAAAGAGACGCCGGGCCTGCGGACGTCTGCAAGCTACCTCGGTCTCAAATGTGATCAACTCCCACGCAATCTATTTACTGCCGCTGCTGCTCCTGATCGTAACCTGGACCTGTGCAAAAACGCACAGAAGTGTAGCATCAGCACAACCGACCCCATGTGCTGGTAAGTGCCTGGCCTATCCCGGCGAAGTAGTGACAAGCCTAGGACCAGACACCCACATAACCCCGTGCAATTCAATATATATATATGTGTACCACAAAATAACAAGAAATAATCAAGTATTAACACAATAAGGAATATCTTAAAGAATTCAACAATTAACCACGGTTAATAATTTCACAAGGAAAAACAAAGTGTAATGTAAACACAAATAATATCAATTCAAGGAATAGCAAACAATTGCACAGCATCACCCTTCGTGCTTTTACTCTCATCCTCACATCCATAGTACGGCATGATCCTTCGTACATGGTTCAATAATAGGGCACGGCATGATCCTTCGTGCATAATCAATAAATAAACATGGCACGACATCACCCTTCGTGCATTATCACTCTTCCTCACCCAAAGAACAATCAAATAAGTTCACAAAGAAAACAAGGTATAATAGAAAACACAAGTAATATCAAGTCAATGAATGGCAAATAGTTGCACGGCATCACCCAAATAAAATATAATGGAAAAACAAGTAATATCAAGTCAAGGAATAGCAAACAATTGCACGGCATCACCCTTCGTGCTTTTACTCTCATCCTCACCAAATAAACAAATAGAGTACACGGCATCACCCTTCGTGCTTTTACTCTCATCCTCACATCCATAGTACGGCATGATCCTTCGTACATGGTTCAATAACAGGGCACGGCATGATCCTTCGTGCATAATCAATAAATAAACATGGCACGGCATTAACCTTCGTGCATAAATAAATAGACATGGCACGGCATCACCCTTCGTGCATTATCACTCTTCCTCACCCAAATAACAATCACAGTTAAGGGCAGAGAAAGAAACAACAATTCATAAATCGTCCCATCAAGGGCAATCAACAATTATCTTCACAACAAGTCCCAACAAGGGAGAACAATAACAATTCACCTGTAATATATCTCAAAATATCATTTTCCAACGACTCACGGTCATACTAGACGCCGGTGTATGGATGCTCGTCACCACAGCCCATACACCGCACTCGATCACATAACACATAACACATAATCCTATTCCCTCAAGCTAGGATAGAACAAACACTTACCTCGAATGCTTATGAACAATTCACTTCGTGGAAATGTCTTTTCTTTCAATTTGGCTCCAATCCAACCGTATCTATACACAATTGATTTAATATCATCAATTCTACTCAACAAACTAATTCTTAATACCAAATACAACTTATACAACATTCTGCCATGAATAGTGAATTTCAACCCCGGGCCCACATGGTCGGAAATTCGGGGTTAGAACCAAAATCCGGTTACCCATTCCCCCACGAGTTCATATATATAATTTGTTTCAAAATCGGACCTCAATTCGAGGTCCAATTCCCCAATTTATGAAAAACCCTATTTTCTAACAAAAACAAGAATTTTACCATGAAAATCTTTGATTTCTTATGAAAAACATGTTTAATGATGTTAAGAATTGAAAGAATTAAGTAAAAAGTGACTTACAATCGTTTTGATGAAGAAGAAATCCTTGAAGAATCGCAAATGGGTGTTTTGGTTTTGTAAAATGTGAAGAAATGACCGAAATTCGTGTTTTTCAGGTCTCTGTGTTCGCATTTGCGAACATGGGTTCGCAATTGCGAACCCCGACCAATTTCTGGAGTTTGAAAAATAAGCTAAGGGTGGGAAGTTCGCATTTGCGAACTTTTCTTCGCATTTGCGAAGCCAAGGCAAACCTGGGAAGTTCGCATTTGCGAACTATTGTTCGCAATTGCGAACACAGGCTAAATATGGGGAGGTTCGCATTTGCGAACTATTGTTCGCATTTGCGAACCCAGGCGGAATAGTGGCCGGTTCGCATTTGCGAACTATAGCTCGCATTTGCGAACACAGGCACAGAAGGGTCAAGTTCGCATTTGCGAACTATTGTTCGCATTTGCGAACCTAGGCACAGTAGGGGGGAGTTCGCATTTGCGAACTATTGTTCGCATTTGCGAACTCTGCAGAAAAATGGGGAGTTCGCATTTGCGAACTATTGTTCGCATTTGCGAACTCTGCAGACTTCTAACATGAAAAATTGATCTCGTGGCCTATCCAAAGTTCACCCGAGCCCTCGGGGCTCCAAACCAAATATGCACATAACCTCAAGAACACATTATGAACTTGTTCGTGCGATCACATCGCCAATATCACCTCATTTTCATCAAATCAAGCCTCAAATGCATGATTTTCATACCTTTAGTTTTCAAAACTTTCAAACTTGGGACTCAAGGTCCAAAACCTCTCAAACGACATCCAAATGTCACCAAACTTTACATAAATCACATATATAATATTTAAGACTTGTACCGGGCGTCGGAACCAAAATACGAGCCCGATACCAAGGTCAATTAATTTATTTCCTTTAATAATTGCATCAAAAACAATTTCACATAAAAATTCATAACTTGGGCTCTAGGCCTCATAATTCGACTCCGGACGCATGTCCAAGTCCCATATTTTCCTACGGACCTCTCGGGACCATCAAATCTCGGGTCCGGATCCGTTTACCAAAAATGTTGACCGAAGTCAACCATATCAATATTAATATCATTTTTATCCAAATTTCTCATAGAATTCATATTTTCTATCACAAAATTTTTCCGGCTACATGCTCGGATCGTGCACGTAAATCGAGGCAACATAGAATGAGGTTTTCAAGGCCTCAGAAGCTCGAAATTATTAATAAAATAAGTGATGACCCTTTGGGTCGTCACAATAGATCAGGATTGAAACGTGATGAACTATGCGGTCACATACCCCTGACAGCGATCGCATTGAACAAAAATCAAAGCCTTCCCAAACCTTCTATGCGATCGCAAGAACACTCTTGCGATCGCATTGAACAAAAGTCTGCAATATTTATGACAGCAAATCTAATCTCCTAGCCAACCAAAAACGATCCGTTTGAACCCCCAAAATCACCCCGAGGCCCCCGGGACCTCAACCAACAACACCAACATGTCCTATAACCTTATTCAAACTTGTTCTAATCCTCAAAACGCATCGAACAACGCTAAAGCCATTAAAACACATCGGATTGAAGCCTAGATTTGTCAAGTTCTTCCAAAATTCACATTCAATCCAAAACCCAATCAAACGGCGTCCGAATGACCTAAAATTTCGTGGAAAAGTCCAAATTCAGCTAACGGAGCTACTAGAACTCTCGAAATTCTATTTTGACTCCCGGATTAAAATATCACCTACCAACCGAAAATCGCCAAAATACTAACTTTGCCAAAATAGGCTAACTTCTTCACCGTGCCTCCAAAATTACTTTTGATCCCACTCCTAAGTCACATTTCATCATCCGGAGCTAACTGAATCATCGGAATTCGATTTCGAGCCCTCTAACTCATAAGTCAATATCCGGTTGACTTTTTCAACTTAAGTCTCTTAAAAGATACTAAGTGTCTCATTTCTTACAAAAATTACTACAATTAAATTCTTACGCACCCAACGCTGGTAATGAAACATAATGCAACACAATAAAGGAGAAACGAGGCGATAATACCTGAGACGATGAGTTGGATCGTCACATACTCCCCAACTTAAACAAACGCTCATCCTCAAGAGGACGCAGAGTTGTTTTAGAAGCTAACTAATAGCTAAATGATCTTAGCAAGCATATAATCCGGTGTAATCCCACGTCAGCCTATCTCATATAGGTCCGACAACACAACTTAGTTGAAATTTCACAATCCATCTAGTCCATAAACCATAGAACTACATATCACCTTCTGAAATCTTACACTAGATCAAAACCTAACATCTCAATATTCAGAATAAAACTGAACCAGCCGTAATAACCCATACCGGCAACCTCGGTCGCAATCATTGATATACCACATAACTCAAACACCTGCAGCGATAACTTCCATTCACAACAGCTGCCCACGACAACCAAATATCGATAGAAACCTTTTTATTAGCTAAAGTCTTATTTCAACACTTTCATATACTGCCAACGGTAAATAAAACACGCGATAACCGTTTCCATTCCTCAGGTCACCCATACATAAGGCTATTTCCCTATTGACTAATGCCACTACAGATTATCGATCCAAACCTCAATATAAACTCTCTAGTCAGTCAAAATCACACCTGTTTGCATTCATTAATGACTCCAACAATTATCTCGAATTCAACGCACCACTCTGGTGATATGGCATCACATCACAGGACTAAGCCACAACTTGCATAATCCACGCACCAGTGACGAGCGGTCTGAACATACTCAAATCATGGAAATGACTCAATTGAAAGAGCTGTACCTCAAGATCATCAATACCACTACATCAAAAAACTGAGACCCCGTCTCACATCACAAAATAGAGCATACGAATCTATCCCGAAAGGTCATAATCAATTCCTCATTTACCGAGTGACACTCAATTACTCTCCCCGCTTGACTTCCGCTATGAATCCTCAATAGAACTGCACTACATGCGCCATATCCAACAATTCATGACATCTCATAGCACAGAAGAACAACTCATAGCTCATGAAAGAGTTGTACGATACGGTGCCCGACACCAAATAAATACCAAAATTTATATTATCATCCGGCGACATACCCGGCCATAAGAAACACATCCGGAAGTCCCCCAACACTGGAACTGAATAAATGGTAGAACCCTTTGTACTGACAGCCGCCATGAAGGCCCAGTTAGGAAAAACAATCCTTCCCATTCGCCCGCTGGTCTGTGGAACACAACCATTCAGCTAGCACATGAGAACCCTGGTCTCTAACTCCATACAACGCACAATCATGATACCCAATCCTAGTTTCCACCATGTAATAGACGCACACATTTGATACTCATTCATTTCATGATAGATGCTCAATATTTATCTATGATACCGAGCAAACCTGAATACCACAAATGGACCTAACAAGAACATGCCACAATACTACTGAGATATAATCTGTTTAATCACATTACCCTTCTTTGAGACAGATACTCTCGTCAAATCACTTCCACTTAGCAATACCATTTTCCTTAATCATCCAAAGATCATTTATCTAATCACTTGGAAGGAATCACTATACATCACATGCTCTTCATGACGTACATAGGTCTTGTTCAAATTCTTACAATACTTACATGACGGATGAGACCTGAATGCATTCATAACTACTACCAAAAAACAATTCATTAGTTCTATACTCTTGTCAAGAACTATCACCTCATTCTAAGCCAAACAATGGTCTTAGCTCTTTAATTTTAATTCATATACTCAGGTTGCACTGATCTCAAATTCAATGATCACGTCTTACCAAGTACAAACTGTTCGGGAAATAAGCCACTCCGGACATAATTATAAGTCGCGTATGATGCCCCCAATATGCCAATAGGCTACCAATTCAAACGCAATACAAAAGAAAACTAACTCCGGAAGGAATTATCAATTCCACGCATTAATACAGACTTTATTAGAAAACAGAAAGCAAGGCATACAAAATAGTATATAGAGAACTATGCTCGACATCATACTGTTGCGGCGTGCAACCCGATCCAGATAACATACTTATGGCAGCGTGCCACTCGATCCATGCATAGATCTCACATATGGAGATACACATCGAGCCAAATCTGCTCATTATAACCAAATACCGACTATCGGTCATAAGAATGCTAAATGCATAATATCATCCCTGAGGTATATTTAACGTTATAAACTACAAAACCCAAGCACAACTGAGGTGCGATGTATAAATCTGAATTTCAAGAGCCAAGTTGCTCAGGTAACATCATTCCTACGTAGATTCTCAACACATAGCAATTTCTCGAGTCGTTTCACAAATCATACGGCGTAACGCATCACGACGCGAGATATCTGACAATGAAGCATCAACCTAACTACTCCTCCATGAGGACCGCTTTACAAAGATGCACACATCTAGCCTGATATAGAGTCATTATTCACATTAAATCTATCCATCGACTTCAAGCCGATTCTGATCACACTGCACTAGTCTCATAACCTTGCAAAGGTTCATAATAACTCCCATTTTCTCATAACGCACAAGAACAACCATCACAACCTTCATATTTGGTTTACATCATTAATTTGATTTTCTCTCTTGTTGTAGCATTACAATGCCTCAATTCAGGCTCACCACAGGAGATTCAAACATAAGGCCACATTGTTTAATACTCGTAGGCCACTGAATACTTTCTCCAATGTCTCCTAGAAATATCACATTCCATAATACTTTGTTTTGAAGCACTTCTTACGAATCTGAATTCGTTACCACTACTTTCCTGATACTGATACTTAGGATCCCATGGTTAACACAAAATACCACAAGTCTTGATCTTTTCTAATGAAAACACTTTCTTTAGTCACATACACAACCTTAAAACATATGGTTATTATGTGTAAAATATTGAACACATTAAACCATTCTCAGGAGTCATCTACTCTTATCCAAACTACAAAAATTACCTAACTTAACGAATAGGACCACTCGCGCCTTAATAGCACCCTGACACCACATGATATGATCTCATTCAATTACCAACAAATATATTTCTCTTCAATACACTGAGCATTCTTTATCCACAACAACTCAAGACATCCTAGCACTTTTCTCACATATACAAAAGCACAATATAACCTTTGTAAAAACTTTTCTTCACTCGTGCCATTCTCGGCTCAATTTCTGTAACCAGAACTGGTTCGTCAATATACTTTAAGACAGAACCAACATACCACATAACTGCACAATCATCTAGTCAATGAAAACCTCCCAACTTACCTCGAAGCCATATATATCACAACACATATACTCTATTGTTGTCATAATAACATGGTTAGATTAAACTCACTCTTTCACCGGCTTATGGAGACACGAATCGTCAAAAATTTTAACTCTTCTACAATTCTTGTATTTACTCACTTAACAGTCGAGCCCACTCTTTAGGCAACAAATTTTTTTACTAAGTCCCAAGTTTTCCATAAATTTCGACAGAGTTTCCTTTGTGATTTGGCCTATCCACCTGCCAGAGAATCACCAAAACCATCCAAACAACACATCCACAACTCGACAAGACATCACATTGTATATCAACAACATTTATCTCTATATTACACGAATTATATTATCAAAATTGATACATGAACATGCGTTGTACATACTCAAATCATAACATATATAAAATACCTTTATATTATACATAAGAGTCAACCCACCTAAGGACACTCCGCATAAGATAAACCACTTGCTTCGTCTCGATTCAGTATTTCAGCACACCTTCCACTAAGAGACATGAAAATATTCTACACGCCCATAACTCGGGGCTACACAATAGATCACAATAAGAATCGAACACTTGACAGCTCACCCATTATCAAGCTGCCATTTCCACAATGAGGGACAATATTGATCATATAAACTTATAATACCAGCTCGCAAAATCAACACCTTAGTGCTCAAGCCATAGGCTGTCATGACCCAAACCCCAATCGTGATGGCACCCAACATATTACTAGGCAAGCAAGTCGGATCATTTTCAGATAACCAGTTCCATTATTAAATTAAGGATGTTCATTTAAAGTCAAATAGCCTGTTTTCATAACAATAATAGCAAGTGCGGAATATGAAACAACTGAAAATATAGCCCAACAGATCCGGTGTCACGAGTTCGAGCCTCTAACAATAGAATAATGTCTATACAACCAAGTCTAGAGTAGGAATACAAGAGATAGATTCTAGAAGGGTGAGACCGGATCCTACGGACGCCGGCAGCTACCTCGAATCCTTGATGTGTTCGCAAAAGCTGGAACGACAGTAATGAATAGCTCAACTGCCCTCCTAGATCCCTGTATCTGCATACAAGGTGCGGGGAGTAGAATGAGTACTTCCAACTCAGTGAGTAGTAATAATAATAAGTAATAACTGAAAGTAAGAACACATGTACTATCACTAAACAGTTCTAGGTATAACCGTACGGGTAAATCATCTCTACAATGGTAAGTCCAATTCCAGTCCACAACTGTCTCACACTAATACATCACTGATCTAGTCCTGCTAGGACGTGCAGCCCGATCCTCACTCATACTGATGTGGAGTGCAGCCCGATCTAATATATATGTATATATATAATGCTGCGGCGTGCAGCCCGATCCAATATGTATATTGCTGCGACGTGTAGCTCGATCTAATATATAGATATACTGTTATATATATATATATATATATATATATATATATATATATATATATATATATATATATATATATATATATATATATATATATATATATATATATATATATATATATATCGTGTAGCCCGATCTAATATAAACGATATAATGTTGCGGCGTGCAACCCGATCCAATATAATAGATATCATGTTGTGGCGAGAAGCCCGATCCAATAATATATAACTGCGCTCACTATTGGTGTGTGCAGACTCAGGAGGGGCTCCTTCAGCCCAAGCGCTATAATACAGCGGCATGCAGGCCGATCCACATATATATCTCTGCGGCGTGCAGTCCGATCGATATATATATATATATATATATATATATATACTGCGGCACACAGTCTGATCATTATATATATCATATATATAATATTACGTTGTGCAGTCCGATACGATACGCGTATATGTATATACTGTTGTGGCGTGCAGCCCAATCCGGTATATATATCAATACCTCACCATAGGTCCTCGACCCCTCTCAGTCCATATAGACTTGCCCTCTCGGGCCCACTCAGCTAGATCAGGATATGCAACCCTAGGTATTCTCATTTAGAGTACATTTCTAGTACCAGTTCAAGTTTTGCTAAACAGCTAAGAATATGACTGAGAGTATGTGTTCAATAGACATAGGGGTCATTTAGCTCCACATGCTTCCCTAAGGCTCTATATTTTGGCACAAGGCCCCAAACAAGGTAATTGGCCCAAATATATGGATATAAGCTCAGTCTCAGTCAATAAGTATAGTAAACCAAATGGACTAAGTCTGAATCCGCAGTCATAATATCACCACGCTCATCTCACGATGCGTGTTTCATCTCAACATAGCACTGTATAGTGAAAATACGGGGTTTCAAACCCTCAGTATATCATTCATTACTACCACTCACCTCGAGCCGGCCAAAGTCCTAGCTCGCCTTGCGCTTTTCTTGCAAATCAACCTCCTCGGGTGCGAAATCTGATCAAAACTATAAGAATACATTAAAATAGGCTAATGAATGATAACCCAATCGAAAGGACTCGAAAAACACCCAAAAACACGAAGTTGCCAAACTCGAACCCTGGGCTCGCTTCTCGTAAAATTATGAAATTCACATTTTCAGAATCCTCATCTCGCCACGAGTCCCTACATATAAAATTTACCAATATCGGACTTCAAATGAGCCTCCAAATCATGATTTTACATAGCAAAAATCCAAACCCTAACTTCCTCAATTTATACCCAATTTTAGAGAATTAATGGAAGATTCTTTGATAAAATGATGTATTAAGACCACGAGACTTACCTCCAATCACTTTCCGATGAAATCCCCTTCAAATTCTATCACTTAGCTCTTAAGGTGCTAAAAATGGAGGAAAATATCCAAGCTTCGTGACTGATTTCTTTTCTTAAAACCCTTTTGTCGCCCAGGTTTAACCCTATGCGATCGCATCCCATCTATTGCGATCGCATAGCACAAATTTTCCACCTCAAAAATTCCTCTTATGCGATCGCACTCCTGCCCTTACGATCGCATAAAACAAACTCAGAACCCTACTTACATCCTTCTATTCGATCGCAATAGCACCTATGCGATCGCATAGAGTATTTTTCTTCAACAAAAAGCAGCAACCATCAGACCTCTAAAAATGCAAGAATTGATCCGTTTAGACCCCCGGATTTACCCCGAGGCCTCCGGGACCTCAACGAAAACCACCAACCTACTCCAAAACACAATACGAACTTGTTCCAATCATAAAAACATATCCTTAAATAAAAAAATATCAAATTAAGGCGGATTGAAGCCTAAGTTTCAACTAAAACTTCCGAAACAAACATCCAATCAAAAACCCGACCAAACGATCTCCGAATGACCTAAAAATTTGCAGACATATCCAAAATCACCTAACGAAGCTACTGCAACTGTCGGAGTTCCGGCTCTCGGATCAAAATCTCACCTATCCACCGAAATTTGCCAAAATTCCAACTTCGCTAATTCAAGCCTATTTCTACATCGGACCTCCAAATTCAATTCTGATCGCTCTCCTAAGCCAAAAATGATACCCTGAAGGTAACTGAACCATCAGAATTTGATTTCGAGCCCTCTAACTCACAAGTCAACATCCGGTTGACTTTTCCAAACTATTCCTTCATCAAAGTGACCATTTGTCTGATTTCCTACCAAACTCGATCCAAATTGACTCAAATTTACCAAATACATATATTAAAATATGAACAAGCATATAACGGGGAAAACGGGGTGGTAACTCACGTGACGACGGACCGGGTCGTCACATTCTCCCCAACTAAAACAAACGTTCGTCCTCGAGCAAGTCAAGAAACATACCTGGAGTCTCAAGTAAGTGGGGATATCTACTCCGCATCTTCTGCTCGGTCTCCCAAGTAGCCTCCTCGACGAGCCAGTCTCTCCACTTCACCTTTACTGAAGCAATATCCTTGGACTTCAACTTCCGAACATGTCAACCCAGAATAGCCACCGGCTCCACATCATAAGATAGATCACTATCAAGTTGAATCGTACTGAAGTCCAACACATGAGACGGATCCCCGACATACTTTCGGAGCATAGACACATGGAATATTGGATGCACACTGGACAAGCTAGGTGGAAAAGCTATCTCTTATGCCACCTCCCCAATCCTCCTTGGTATCTCAAAAAGGCCAATGAACCTGAGACTCAGCTTCCCTTTCTTCCCGAAACCGCATAACACCCTTCATGGGTGAAACCTTCAACAATACTCTATCGCCAACCATGAAAGACACATCTCGAACCTTACGGTCCGCATAACTCTTCTCGCGTGACTGTGTTGTGCGAAGCCTCTCTTGGATCAACTTCACTCTCTCCAAAGCATCCTGAACTAACTCAGTCCTATCAATCTAGCTTCGCTAGGCTCAAACCAACCCACAGGAGATCTACACTATCTACCATATAGCGCATCATACGGGGCCATCAGAATACTCGACTGATAACTGTTGTTGTAGGCAAACTCTGCAAGTGCCAAAAACGCATCCCATGAACCTCCAAAATTGATCACACAGGCACGCAACATATCCTCCAAGATCTGAATAGTGCACTCAGACTGTCCGTCTGTCTGAGGATGAAATGATGTGCTCAACTCTACCTGTGTACCCAGCTCCCACTGAAATGCTCTCTAGAACTGAAAAGTGAACTGAGTACCTCTATTCGATATAATAGACATTGGAACCCCATGTAATCTGACGATCTCCCGAATAAAGATCCCTACTAACCGCTCTAATAAATAAGCAGTATATATTGGAATGAAGTGTGCGGATTTCGTCAGCCGATCAATAATCACCCACATTGAATCGAACTTCCTCGAAGTCCGAGGGAGACCACTCACGAAATCCATAGTAATCCGCTCCCATTTCCACTCAGGAATAACCATACGCTGAAGAACACCGTCCGGTCACTGATGCTCTTCCTAGCCCTGCTGGCAGTTGAGACATCTGGCTACATGACCAACAATATCCTTCTTCATCATCCTCCACCAGTAATGTTGTCTTAAGTCTTGGTACATCTTCACGGAACCCGGATAAATGGAGTACCACAAGTTGTGGGCCTCCTCTACTATCAACTCTCGAAGGCCATCTACATTGGGCACACAGATCCGGCCCTACATCCTCAGAACACCATCACTATCAATAGTCACATCTATGGCATCATCGTGTAGAACTCTGTCCTTAAGGACAAACAAATATGGATCATCATACTGACGCTCTCTAATGCGATCATATAAAGAAGACCGAGAAACAACACAAGCCAACACTCGGCTCAGGCTCAAAAATATCCAACATCACTAGATGATTGGACAACTCCTAAACATCACATGCAAAGGGTTTCTCCCCAACTGGAATATAAGCTAAGTTGCCCATACTGACCGCCTTTCGGCTCAAAGCATCGACCACAACATTGGCCTTCCCCGGATGATACAATATGGTAATGTCATAATCCTTAAGCAACTCAAGCCACCTCCACTGTCTCAAATTAAGATCTTTCTATTTGAACAGATGTTGAAGACTGCAATGATCAGTATACACCTCACAAGAAACACCATACAAGTAATGTCTCCAAATCTTCAGAGCGTGAACTATGGCTGCTAACACCAAATCGTGCACAGGGTAGTTCTTCTCATGGGGCTTCAACTGGCAAGAAGCATCAGCAATAACCATTCCCTCCTACATCAACACACATCCAGTGCCAACACTCGAGGTATCACAATACACAGTATAGGAATATGAAGCTGACGGCAATATCAAAATTGGTCCCATAGTCAATGCTGTCTTGAGCTTCTGAAAGCTCTGCTCACACTACTCCGACCACACAAATGGAGCACTCTTCTGAGTCAACTTAGTCAAGGGTGAAGCAATAGAAGAAAATCCCTGAACAAATCGGTAATAATACCCTGCCAATCCTAGGAAACTATGAATCTCCGTGGCCGAGGTCGGTCTAGGCCAACTCTACACCGCCTCTATCTTCTTCATATCCACCTGTATCCCGTCACTGGACACCACGTGCCCCAGGAAATCCACGGACTCGAGCCAGAACTCACACTTGGAGAACTTGGCATATAGCTTCTCCTCCGGCAACCTCTGTAATACAACTCACAGATGTTGAGCATGCTCCTCCTGGCTACGAGAGTACACTAGGATGTCATCAATAAACAAGATCACAAAGGAGTCCACATACAGCCGGAATACATTGGTCATCAAATGGATGAACGTGGCTGGGGCGTTGGTCAGCCCAAAAGATATCACAAGAAACTCATAGTGCCCATATCTCGTCCTGAACGCTATCTTCATATTATCGGAATCTCTAATCTTCAGTTGGTGATAGCCCGAACGAAGATCAATCTTCGAGAATACCCTATCTCCCTAGAGCTGATCAAATAAATCATCAATGCGAGGAAGAGGATACTTGTTCTTCACGGTTACGTTGTTCAGTTGTTTGTAATCAATACACATCCTCATTGAGCCATCCTTCTTCTTGACAAACAAGACCGGTGCACCCCACGGTGACACACTCGGCCGAATGAACCCCTTATCTAGGAGTTCCTGAAGGTGCTCCTTCAATTATTTTAACTCAGCTGGTGCCATACGATAAGGAGGAATAGAAATAGGCTGAGTGCCCGACACCAAGTCAATCCCAAAGTCAATATCCCTGTCCGGCAGCATGCCCGGCAGGTCTGAGGGAAATACATCAAGAAAGTCCCGCACAATTGGAACAGAATCAATATTGGGAGTCTCGGCTCCAACGTCCCGCACAAATGCCAAATAAGAAAGACATCCCTTCTCAACCATTCGTTGGGCCTTGAGAAATTAACCTGCTGGTTATATAATCAGTCATGCCTCGCCACTCGATCCTCGGAATACCCGGCATAGCCAATGTGACTGTCTTGGCATGATAGTCTAGAATAGCGTGACACAGAGATAACCAGTCCATGCCCAAGATGACATCAAAATCGATCATGCTCAATAGCAGCAAGTCTACTCGGGTCTCTAGACCCCTAATAGTAACAAGCCAGGACCGATACACATGGTCCACAATAATGGTATCGCCCACCGAGGTAGATACATGCACGGGCAATGCAAGACACCCTCGGGTCGTGCCCAAATAAGTTGCAAAATATGAAGATACATAAGAATAAGTGGAACCGGGATCGAACAAAACCGAGGCATCTCTGTGGCAGACTGAAATAATACCTGTAATAACAACGTCTGAAACGACCACATCTGAACGGCTCTGAAGATCATAGCAACGAGCCTGACCACCTAATCGGCCTCTCCCGCGAGGATGACCCCTGGCTGCCTGAACCTCACCCCTAGCTGGAGGGGCGGGAGCTGAAGTAGATGGACCAGATAATGAGGGTTGTCCCCTTTGCTGAGATGGCCTGGATACAGGGCGGGAACACTCTCTCCGAATATGCCCAAACTCTCCCACACTCAAAGTAGCTCCCGGGTGCTGGCGGCTGGGACTGAAAGGAACCCCTCGTGCCAGAATGGCTAGCTGAAGAACTCGATCGGGATGAACCCCGAACAGATGGAGCCTGAGATGAACTCTCCGCTGGTAGGGCACCGAGAGATGGCTGGACCTGATGAGAACCTTGATGACCTCGGCCAGAAGATTACCCATGATACTCTGAGCGGGCTGACTGTGAAGATCTAAAAGAACGACCTCGGCTCTACTGACACTGGCCTCTAGACTGAGTACCACTGGAACTACCTGATCCCCGAGGCCTTTTGTCCTCCCTATCCTATCTCTCTCAGCGACGGTGTGTCTCAATGTCACGAGCTATATCAACTGCATCCTCGAATGAATGACTCAGGACCCTCTCTCGGGTCATCAAGATACGAATAGGATAAATAAGTCCACCACAAAGTGCCTGATCCTCTCCTGATCAGTAGGAACCATCCATGGTGCATATCTAGCTAACTCTGTAAACCTCACCTCATACTCTGACACTGTCATATCCCCCTGACGGAGCCACTCAAACTGCCTGCGTAACTCCTCCCTCTGAGATCGGGGTATTCACTTCTCTAGAAAGATAATGGAGAACTCCTACCATGTCAATGGTGTCGCACATGCTAGCCTACGGTGCTCATAAGCTCCCCACCATGTGAAGGTTGCTCCCTGAAACTGAAAAGTAGTAAATGATACACCACTCGACTCAAGAATCCCTACTGTACGGAGCATACGACGGTACTTGTCGAGAAAGCCCTGGGCGTCCTCGCCCGGTGTACCACTGAATATAGGTGGTGAAAGTTTGCAAAATCTCTCAAGATGACATTGCTCTTCGTCAGGCATCACTGGGACCCTGTCACCCTGAACCTGAATAACCGGCTGAACTGGAGCCACTGGTTGGACTGGTGGTGCCTCAGGTTTCTGAAAACCCTGCACTACCTGCTTTGGAGTATGAGCTGCGGGGGTCTGATGACTACCCCCAGTCTGGGATGTAGCTGCTGTAGTGGAGGCTGAAACTGCCTGAGCAGGCCAGTGCAAACTGTCAATATCTGGGCTAGGGTCTCCTGAAGACCCGGAATCACAATAGGCACAGCTGGTGCCTGAACAAGTGTTGTTGGGACCTCTGCAACTGGAGGTTGATCTGGAAAGGGGACAACTGGTGGGTCAACTGGCACTGCCCCAGCTGCTCTACCCCTACCACGACCACGACCGCGTCCACAGCCTCTAGCAGGTGGCGATGGTGGTCGTCCGCCTCGTCCTGTAGCACGAGTCCTCGCCATCTACGAGAGAATAGAATACCAAAGTTCAGTTTCGGATCAACAAAGTCGCACGACATGAATTTCAAGAATTTGAAGTTTTCCTAAAAGGTTTGGCAGCCTCCCGAGAATAAGTACAGACGTCTCCATACCGATCCACGAGACACTATTAAATCGGCCTAGGACTCGCGAGACCTCTCAACCTCTACGTAGAGGCCGTCTGTCACGACCCAAACCCCAGTCGCAATGGCGCCCAACACATTGCTAGGCAAGCCCGACCATTTCTAGATAACCAGTTCAATTATTAAATTAAGAATGTTCCATTTAAAGTCAAATAGCATGTTTTCATAACAATAATAACAAGTGCGGAATATGAAACAACTGAAATATAGCCCCAATAGATACGATGTCGCAAGTCTGAGCCTCTAACAATAGAGAAAAGCCTATACAAAATGATGTCTAACAGGAATACAAGAGATAGATACTAGAAGGGAGAGATCGGGTCCTGCGGACACCAACAGCTACCTCGATGTCTCCGCACAACTGGAAAGACAACAATGAATAGCTCAACTGACCTCCTAGATCCCTGTATCCGCACACAAGGTGCAGGGAGTAGAGTGAGTACTTCCAACTCAGTGAGTAGTAACAATAAATAACAACTGAAAGTAAGAACACCTATAAGAACACTAAACAGTTCTAAGGACAACCATACAGTTAAATCATCTCTTAAGTGGAAAGTCCAGTTTCAGTCTACTACTATCTCACGCTGGTCCAACATTACTGCGGCACGCAGTCTGATCCTCACTAGTACTATTGCGGCATGCAGCCCGATCCAATATGTATATATAATAATGCGGCTTGCAGCCGAATCGAATATAATAGATATAATGTTGCGGCGTGTAGCCCGATCCAATATAATAGATATAATACTACGGCATGTAGCCTGATCCAATAATATATAACTGCGCTCATTGGGGGTGTGTGCACACTCCGAAGGGGCTCCTTCAGCCCAATATATATAGTGATGCGGCGTGCAGCCCGATCTAATATATTAGATATACTACTGCGGCGCACATCCCGATCGAAGGGACTCCTTCAGCCCAAGCGCTATAGTACTACGGCGTGCAGTCCGATCCACATATATATTACTGTGGCGTGCAGTCCGATCCATATATATATATCATATATATAATACTGCGGCGTGCAGTCCGATCCAATACATGTATATGTATATACTGCTGCGGCGTGCAGCCCGATCTGGTATATATATCAATACCTCACCATGGGTCCTCGACCCCTCTCAGTCAATATAGACTTGGCCTCTCGGGCGCACTCAGCTAGAACAGGGTATTCAACCCTAGGTATTCTCATTCAGAGTACATTTCTAGTACCAGTTCATGTTATGCTATACATCTAAGAGTACGACTAAGAGTATGTGTTCAACAGATATAGAGGTCATTTAGCTCCACATGCTTCCCTAAGGTTCTATAGATCGGCACAAGGCTCAAAACATGGCAACTAGCCCAATTATACGGATATAAGCTCAATCTCAGTCAATATACACAGTAAACTATCAATCGGTAGGGACCAAGTCCAAATCCCCAGTCATAATATCACCACGCTCGTCACATGACGCGTGTTTCATCTCAACATAGCACCGTATAGTGCAAATACGGGGTTTCAAACCCTCAGTATATCATTCATTACTACCACTCACCTCGAACCGGCCAAAGTCCTAGCTCGCCTTGTGCTTCCCTCGCAAATCGACCTCCTCGGGTGCCAAATCTGATCAAAACCAATAAGAATACATCAAAATAGGCTAATGAATCATAACCCAATCGAAAGGACTCGAAAAACACCAAAAAATACGAAGTTGCCAAAACCCGAGCCCCGAACCCGATTCTAAAAAAATTACGAAATTTATATTTTTAGAATCCTCATCTCACCACGAGTCCATGCATATAAAATTTATCAAAATCGGACTTCAAATGAGCCACCAAATTACGATTTTTCGTAGAAATATCCAAGCCCTAACTTCCTTAATTTATACCCAATTTCAGAGAAGTAATGGAAGATTCTTCAATAAAATGATGTATTAAGACCACGAGACTTACCTCCAATCACTTCCCGATGAAATCCCCTTAAAATTCTATCACTTAGCTCTCAAGGTGCTCAAAAATGGAGGAAAATATCCAAGCTTCGCGACTGATTTCTTTTCTTAAAACCCTCATGTCCCCCAGGTTTAACCCTATGCGATCGCATAGCACAAATTTTCCAGCTCCAAAATTCCTCTTAAAAAGTTCCTCTTATGAGATCGCACTCCTTCCCTTGCGATCGCATAGAACAAATTCCATGCCAAGGACCCTAGGCCAAAATACACTATGCGATCGCACACCTGCCATGTGATCGCAGAGAACAAGTTCACAATGCTATGCGATCGCAACACATGCTACGCAATCGCATAGAACAACTCAGCACCCCACTTCTATCCTTCTATGCGATCACAACAACACCTATGCGATCGCATAGAGCATTTTTCAGCAACAAATACCAGCAACCATCAGACCTCTAAAATGCAAGTATTGGTCCGTTTGGACTCCCGGATTCACCCCGAGGCCCCCGGGACCTCAACGAAAACCACCAACCTACTCCAAAACATGATACGAACTTGTTCCAATCATAAAAACATATCCTTAAACACAAAAATCATCAAATTAAGGCGGATTCAAGCCTAAGTTTCAACTAAAACTTCTAAAACTTACAATTTAGCAAAACCCCGACCAAACGATGTCCGAATGACCTGAAAATTTGCAGACATATCCAAAATCACCTAACAAAGCTACTGCAACTGTCGAAATTCCATTCCGACTACTAGATCAAAATCTCACCTAACGACCGGGATTTCAACTCGAACTTTGCAAATTCAAACCTATTTCTACACCGGACCTCCAAATTCAATTCTGATCGCTCTCCTAAGCCACAAATGATCCCCTGAAGCTAAACGAACCATCAAAACTTGATTCCGAGCCCTTTAACTCACAAGTCAACGTTCAGTTGACTTTTCCAAACTATTCCTTCATCAAAGAGACTATTTATCCCATTTTCTACCAAACTCGATCTGAATTGACTCAAATTCACTAGCACATATATTGAATCATGAACAAGCATATAACATCGAAAATGGAGTGGTAACTCTCGTAACGACGGACCGGGTCATCACATAGGCAAAGATTTGGCTTCAAGTCCTCCCAACTGGCCCAACATGAACTCACGGAGATTATATCTCGCCCCTCGATCGGGGATCACAAGCCATAAAGGCAATTATAATACTGAGCACTCGAGTGCACATACAGACGTGTGAAAGGAATTTCATGAATTATATTTTCAAGCTGAATCAAGTACGTACGATAAGAATTTCAAGAAAGTGAAGTGTTTCCTAAAGGTTTTGCAGCCTCTCGAGGATAAATACAATTGTCTCCGTACAAATCCACGATACTCTACTAACCGGCTCATGACTCATGAGGCCTTGTAACGTAGGCTCTAATACCAACTTGTCACGACCCCAAATCCCGGTCGTGATGGCGCCCAACACAACTGCTAGGCAAGCCCGACCATTTACTCACTCAATCGAAACGGGATTATTTTATTTATTTCAGAGTCGCCACTTGGAATAAATTAAGGTGTCCCAAGTCACCGATTTATTTAAATCCCGAATCGAGGAAAATTACGACTTTCCAAATGAAGTCTGCGAACCAGAAATTCTAAGTAAGGAATTCTGTTGACCCGAGGGAAGGTGTTAGGCACCCCGAATCCCGTGGTTCTAGCACGGTCGCTTCAATTATTATAAATGGCTAAAATATCCTGATTTTTATACATGCTTTATAAATTATATGCTCTAATTAAAACTTCAAACCGCTCTTTTAATTTGAAACCGGACCCAAAGAAAACAAAAAACTAATTACAAACGGACTTGGATTTTTGACAAAATAAAAAAAAGGTATCCGAATTACTTACTTTGAAACTATGCTGATTAAAGAAAACATTGTAAAAAAAACTAAACTAAAAAAAAATCAATTTATTTAACATGATATCTCTTAAAATTATTGTCAGTTAAAGAATCATACCAAATGATGTGTTATTTCCTAGCTTTTAACTTATGGCCGGGGATTGAATGAAAAGATGTGAACTAGTAGAAAATTGACCTAAATATACAAAAAATAGAATTAATTCGTCTTGGTTAATTATTTAGCCATGAGGTTGTCTACTTTGGATTTCGCTATCCTCAATATGACATTAATTGACAAAATCGAAATTATATGATTAAAGTGAATAACATTGTTATCTAAAAGCATTGTCTAACTTATCCTTGCTTGCTTAATTATGAATAGACTTCAAAAAGAAAAAGAAAAATTCAAGGTAAAAGAAAAATTTGAAATGATTCCAAACATCTTATATTAATAGCTAAATTTTAACCGAACCAACATCTTGAACATGCTTGAACCATTTGACTTTAAAACAATTACCTACAAAATATCAAAGGAATTCCAATCCGTATTGGCTAGTTTTGACTTACACGGGTCCCGAACATTTACTAACAAGAATAGAAACTAATCAAACACAAATGAAAAATTAAAGTCTATTCTAATCAATAGTCCCAAAATAAACCAAGTTTACAATGATGAACAATACAAGCCCGGCGGATTTTTTGTCTCAATTCGTACATGCCGAAGCAAGAGCTAAGTAGACATACAAGACTATGTGCATTTTTAATCCTTTAAACAAATAGTTACATAATATCTATTTGTTTTGCTAATAGACTTTAGTTTGATAGATAGCCAAATAGGATCATTTATATAATAGCTAAAAAAAAAAAAGATTCAAAGAGTAGCTCTTCATTTCATTTCTGGTACAATAGTGCACAAATCCAAAAGACGTGTACCTGGATTTCAAAATCGAGCAAGAAAGGAGTCAGCAACAGTAGGCGACGACAACCAAACAACCAAACTAAACAGCAACAGTAGTGGCAATTCTCGGCCAGAAATCCAGGAGAACAACAACCAAAACACCAATCCCAGGGATGTTTTGACGAACCAAAACAAAGAAACCAGAAACAACCAGAAAGAAACAACAGAACAAGTTTGGCGAAGAAAACTAGATGTGTTTTCAAACTGAAACAAACAAAACAAGTTTTGTTTTCAACTAAAAGACTGCTGGATGTGTTGAAATCAGTGGAAAATTTAGTTTTCAAATGTGTCTAGAGTATCTTTTCTGTGTGTTCAAAGTGTTTCCAGAGAGTGTTCTGTGTGTGTGAGTGTTCTGCCAGTGTATGTCTCTCTATGTCTACTCTCTGTTTTTCCTAAGGAAATCTCCCTGTTTTCAGAATTTCCTATTGCTTCCCTTCTCTCCCTCCTGCCAGTATCTCTATCTCCTTTTATAGCCTCCAAATGACCAGAGTAACACCCCCCATTTCTTTTAGTTTCAGATCTGTCCAGCCTGCTTAAACTCCTCCCATGTGCATTACTTTTGACCCTTTTTTCAATTATTCCCATGTGTTTCTGATTATACAACTAACCAGCATTTAATAAAGTTAGAAACACTCATTATCATCATGATACTCTCTGATTATCCCACCCTGTTTTGTCTAAACATGGGTTTTAACAACTAAACAAGTCCTAAAGGTAAAAACCAATGGGGTATACTGCTGTCCAGCAGGTTTCACCAACTCATCTTCATGTGTATTGCACTTTAAAGGTTAATTTTATGACTACTTAAATGGACTAACAGCTATACCCAATTCACAACCTAATTTAAAATCAACAATGGTTCAAAACAACAATCCAACAATGGTTCTAGGCATAATTAACAGTGCCAGTTTCTATCCTAAGGTGATGTCAAACGGAATTAAGGAATTCGACTAATCGATCGCAATACATAGAATTGATAACAACCAATCGACGAACCAAATGATTTCAACAAATTTCGGCCAAAGCTAAAGGATTGCGAAACCAACTATTCGACGACATTCGTCGAATCGATTACAACAACTATAATCAATAACACACAGTCTAAGAAACTCTCGGCCAAGCATAGCTCAAAAAATGCAGAATTAGTTATTCGACGAATTTAAACGAATCGAATTTGTATCTTATAACGCCACATTTACAACAACGAATCAGAAAACAAACAGGTCGACCAAATAAAAGGTCCCAAAAGAAGAGGAAACTGAAAATGTCCGAGAAAAATCAACAAACAAATGAAACTACGAAAAACAACTAAACTAAATTGACGAGTGCAAGTAAATAAGAACGAAAAAGAAAAGAAATACCTTGAAACAAGAAAATGGAGCTCGGCCGATTTGGTCTTTGGCATTTGAGGTCGAAAGGACCTTAATTGAAATGTTTTCCAAGTGAAAACATATCAATTAAGGTCTATTAGACCTCAATTCAATAAAATCCGGCGAAGAAATTTCCTATTCGGCATTTTAGGGTTCAAAATCTTCGATTTTGGGGTTCAACAATTTCTGTCCAAATTCGAGTGGAAATAACGGTGGTTGGGGTGTGAGGGAGATGAGGTGAAGGTTGGGTGCGAGTTTGGGGTCAATTAGAGGCGGCGCCGCCACTAGGGTTCACGGTTAAAGTAGAGATTCGAAGAGTTCCGGGGGTATTTGAAACTAGCGGATAGGGGAATCGAGATGGGGAGGTTGAGGCGAGCTTGGTGTGAAAAAATGGAGTGGTTTGGAGCGCAACCGCCGGCGGAGGCGATTTCCGGCCGGCGGTTCACGGTGGCAGGAGGCGGCCGGAAATCGCAGGGTGAAGAAGAGTTTAAAGAAAAGGGGCTGTTTGGTTGGGGTGTGAAAAGGTTTAGGGTTTTGGATAATTAAAATTAAGTAATTAATCTGGGCCGTTGGATGAAGGAGTCCAACGGCTCAGATCAAAGGGATGATGGGGCTGGGAGATGGATCCGGGCGTGGGCAAATTGGACTGGGCCAGGACGTTTGGGCCTTACGAATTAAATTGAATCTTTGGCCCAAATTTGATTTCCCCCTCTTTCTTATTTAATTTTCATTGTTTCCCTAATTATAATTCTAAATTATACTAAAAAAAATCAAATTAACTTATCAAAATACTAAATTAGTCATACTAACAATTTACGCACATAAATTATAAAATCACACAACTAGGTATTTAAATATTAAAAAAAATGTAAAAGATGGATTATTTCTTTTGTGATTTTCGTTTTTTTTCGTAAGATAAAATTAATTATTCCTAATTTCAAAACTAGATAAGAAACGTAAGCACGGCATATTTTTGTATTGTTTATTAATTTAAACACATATAATCACGTATATACAAATGCAAACAAATACCAAAATAACACAAAAATTCACAAAAAATACACATCATAAAATAGATAATTTTTGTTTTGATTTTGTGGGAGTAATTCATGTTAGGCAAAAATCACTTGCTCACAGCTGCCCCTCTTTGCGCGGAAACCACGAAGAGTTTTCGTGCAAAGATAAATGAGCAAATACGAGCGATTTTTGCCCGTTTGAATACTCCGTGGGAAGCACTTTGAAAGAGTTTGACCGAGCCTTTGCTTCGGAGGCCTCCTACATATCCTGGGCTAAACAGGAATCAGGTTCGGGAAGTGTTGGTAGCTGGGACTACCGTGGACTAAGACTTTGCTATTACTATTGTCGTTGCTGCTGTTGCAGCTGCCGCTTACCGACCTCCTTATTACACCAGAAAAAATTAAAATTAAACTAACTGTGCCTATCAACTATGAGTTACAAGATTCCTATCTATGATTCTTTGGAACATGATCTTGAATCTTAGCTGATTTGCTGTAGACCTCGATCTGAATCTTGATGCTCCACAAGCTGTACGTGCTCGTTTATTTCTGTAACATTGAGTGAAACGGAGTCGGCGGAGCTTGTTACTTCAATCATTTTCCGAGCAATCCGCGCCTTTGTTTACTCCAACGTTTGAAATCTTTTCTCTCGGTTCTTTTCTTCTTTTCTTCACTCTGGATTGATGTTCCATTTGTAGGTTATCTCGATTCTTGCATCCCGAGGTCAAACCTATTTAGACAACAAAACAAACAAACGAACGAAATTTTTCTGCCCCAGTTTTGCTAGGAAAATTTCGTGAGTTAGTTGTGACACAGAAAGTGATTAAAAGACTCTTTGGTATTGGGTAAGAAAGTCATGGTTTCACAAAGGTTCAAACGGCTTTCTGGCCGGGATTTTGTAGAAGAGTTTCACGGCTTTCTGGCCGGAATTCAAACAATATCTAACGATTTTTGGCCGTCGGATCCTCGGTTTTTTGGCCGGGGTAAAAATAAATGGCTCCGCAGTTTTCTGACTGGGAGATCCTCGGTTTTCTGACCGGGATAAAAGTTTCACGGCTTTCGGCCGGAATTCAAACAATATCTAACGATTTTGGCCGTCAGATCCTCGGTTTTTTGGCCGGGGTAAAAATAAATGGCTCCGCAGTTTTCTGACTGGGAGATCCTCGGTTTTCTGACCGGGAAGAAAAGTTTCACGGCTTTCTAGCCGGAATTCAAACAATATCTAACGGTTTTTGGCCGTCAGATCCTCGGTTTTTTGGCCGGGGTAAAAATAAATGGCTCCGCAGTTTTCTGACTGGGAGATCCTCGGTTTTCTGACCGGGATAAAAGTTTCACGGCTTTCTGGCCGGAATTCAAACAATATCTAACGGTTTTTTGGTCGTCAGATCCTCGGTTTTTTGGCCGGGGTTAAAGTAAATGGCTCCGCAGTTTTCTGACTGGGAGATCCTCGGTTTTCTGACCGGGATAAAAGTTTCACGGCTTTCTGGCCGGAATTCAAACAATATCTAACGGTTTTTTGGCCGTCAGATCCTCGGTTTTTTGGCCGGGGTAAAAGTAACATCTAACGGTTTTCTGGCCGTCAGATCCTCGGTTTTTTGGCCGGGGTAAAAGTAAATGGCTCCGCAGTTTTCTGACTGGGAGATCCTCGGTTTTCTGACCGGGGATAAAAGTTTCACAGCTTTCTGGCCGGAATTCAAACAATATCTAACGGTTTTTGGCCGTCGGATCCTCGGTTTTTTGGTCGGGGTAAAAGTAAATGGCTCCGCAGTTTTTTGACTGGGAGATCCTCGGTTTTCTAACCGGGAATGAAAGTTTCACGGCTTTCTGGCCGGAAAGACCCTCGGTTTTTTTGGCCGTTAGATCCTCGGTTTTTTGGCCGGGGTTAAAGTAAATGGCTCCACAGTTTTCTGACTGGGAGATCCTCGGTTTTCTGACCGGGGATAAAAAGTTTCACGGCTTTCTGGCCGGAATTCAAACAATATCTAATGGTTTTTTGGCCGTCGGATCCTCGGTTTTTTGGCCGGGGTAAAATTAAATGGTTCCGCAGTTTTTTGACTGGGAGATCCTCGGTTTTCTGGCCGGGGATGAAAGTTTTGCGGCTTTCTGGCCAGAATTCAAACCTAACGGTTTTTTGGCCGTCAGATCCTCGGTTTTTGGCCGGGGTAAAAGTAAATGGCTCCGCAGTTTTTGACTGGGGAGATCCTCGGTTTTCCGACCGGGGATAAAAGTTTCACGACATCTGGCCGGAATTCAAACAATATCTAACGGTTTTTTGGCCGTCAGATCCTCGGTTTTTGGCCGGGGTAAATATAAATGGCTCCTCAGTTTTTTGACTGGGGAGATCCTCGGTTTTCTGCATTTTCTTTTCTTTCATTCTCTTTTTCTTTGGCCTTCTTTTAGGCGTTTTCTTTTTTTTTTTTTTTTTTAATCATCAACAAATGCATAAGATAAAGCTTTTGAAAAGAAACTTACCTTTTATGCGCTTTCCTTATTCCATAGCCATTTCAATGCTTGCGTACTCCACTTCCTTGGGTTATACCTTCTTCTTGTACAATCAAGTAGACCTGCTTTTCAACAAAGAATATTTTATTAGTTGAAAAAGTGGTTGACTTTGTGGCCTTGATTATCTTCATTGCTTGATCTTTGCCCCATTTCCATTGAGAACTTTGCTACCAACTGTCTTTGGGGTGACTTCTTTTCAAACTGACCGGGTTCATTCCCGGGATTCCACGAGGGCTTTCTGTGTGGGTCCTATTCTTCTGCCTCATTTCGTCTCTTTCCAAGACCTTAGCCTTTGATTTCCATTTTCTCTCTAACCTCCGTTTCCTTGGAAACAATCGATCATTACGATCAGTTGGGATTGGATCAATACAACAACTGAGGCTAGGTATCTTACTGAGGCTGGGTATCTTTCTTTGCCTTTTTACCAGACGGAATCCTGTAAAACTGGTCCTGCCGCCTTTCTTTGTAATAGTTTCAGAATTAAAATTAAACCGAAAGGGATTCAAAGAATAACTATACAAAAAACAAGAAAATGAGTTTAAAAAGAAACGTCCCTTTCGGGAAAAAGAAAGACTTATCTGGGATGCATGTTGACTCCAAATAAACATGACATGCTTCTTGGACTGGACGCCTGACCCACATAAACTTTCCAACTTCTTATGAACCCATTGATTCGCAATTTCAAAACCAGGGAATCTTGCCAAAATTCTTTAGTGAATGGACGTCTTTCTTTTGGTCGGTGGCGCCTTTTGCGGGTTTTCGCCAATCGATCCCTCTCATTTCTCTTCTCACTGTCGCCTGATAGTGCTCTTTGCGAGTTTTCACTAAACGGACTCTCTCATTTTTAGCTTTTCCAATCGCCATCGCCTTATGGTGCCCGAAGGTTTTCACCGATAAGACTCTCTCATTTTGTTTCTCTCAATTCAGACTGTGTCAGATTTCCGTCAATGACATTCTTCACTTCCTTGCCTTTGCCAATTGATCCGAAGGACTTGAACAAGGTTTTTTGGGTAAAAAGGAAATTGAATGGAATTACAACTCTGGAACCATCTTGACGGATTTAAACTGAACCGTCATATCATCTGCCCCAGTTTCAATTTTTGGGGAAATTGGGATTTTTGTTTTGGTGTGACTGAACCTCAGGGAGAGGTTGCCTACGTATCCTTTCGGAATCAAGTCAGAACGTAGTTCAGGTACTTTGTTATGTTTTGTTTTGTTTGGTTTTTTTTTTATTTTTTTGGTTTGGATTCCAAAGAGGGTAGCCAAAGAAAGGTAACCGGCTCAAAGGGTTTACAAAGGATTCATAGTGTTTGGGGTAGCAAGAAAGAAAGCCTTCGTCATCTCAATTATACAAAAACCAACGCCGCAGGAGGTCCTGCCATAGTACCTTTATGCTGTATCTGTATTGACTGTCGTCGTTTCAAGATCATTTCCGTCAATGTCTCCGAGATACAGTGTTCCTCTCAGTGATATTTTCCGGATGATGTATGGATACTTCCAATTAAGAGCGAATCTTTCCTTTTGTTTATTGGTAATGCGGGGGAATGCGCCTCAACGTCGGTTGTTCTATTTCAAGATTCCTGGGCCGCACTTTCTTGTTGCAAGCATGGGCCATTCTTTGTTGGGATAATTACTCGGGTATTCCCTGAGCACAACACAACCCTTTTATATGCGAACCAATTTTCTTTCAGTTATTCCAATTCATTATTTCATTTCCTCAAAAATAAACTTTTGTGCATTTCAACTCTCGATTCATTATTCTGAAGTCTGACGGCGTTTTAGGATCTAAGCATGAAGTCCGCAAGCATGTCATGTTATTTAAAGCTGCATGATTTGAACTAAAGAGAAAAAGAAAAACTAAACAAAAATAAAGAAAATAACAAAAGAAAAGCAAACGGACGATGAAATATTAATTTCATTTCCTGGAATCGAAAGGATAAAAACAGGGTTCACATTCGGAATTTTAAAAACACAAACTAAAAGAAAAATTCAGTTTACACCCTGAAATAATTCTGGATGCAGAAAAATGCGGCAGGACAAGTTTACTGGGCTTCCGCCTGATCGGGAATGGCCTAGCCTTTCAGTTTGGGAGTTTAGTGTCCGATCCCATCTCAACGGTGATAGTCCCTTTCCCTGGCTCGACCATGTGGGCATCGCTGAGTTTTGCCTCATGTTTTCCTTCAATCTCTTCGGTCATGGAATTCTCATTATCTTTCTCTTGACGGTCCTTAAGCTTTTGCGGTACGCGTCCAACAAACACTGGCTCATTCAGTTGTGGTGTCTTAATTGCCTCCCATGCCACATAGGCTTGCTTAGGTGCACCAATTTCCTTTTCTGGTTCTAACTCAGTGATTTTACTCTTCTTTTCCCCTTTCTCTTGTTTCGGGACCGCCTTGGGCTTCCTTTCAACGTCAGCAATAGCAATTATGGCCTTGAGCGCTGGATCGAATTCTTCGTCTTCACAAATCATCCCAACTATCGGCCCGTTATTGTGAGCAGGCAGCGGATTATTGGTCACATTTGGGACATCCTTATCCTTCAACACAATCTTCCCTTGCTCTATTAAATTCTCCACCGCTTGTTTCAAAGTCCAACAGTCATTAGTATGGTGGCCCTCTGCCTCTGAATGATATGCACATCTGACACCAGCTTTGTAGGAAGGCGTTGCCGGGTTTTGTCTATTCTGAGGAACCGGCTGCAGTAGACCCATTTGGACAAGTTTCGGGAATAAATTAGAGTAAGATTCACCAATTGGGGTAAAGTTTGATTTCTTTGGTCTGTTCCCAAGGACGGAAGTTATTCTGCGGAGGTCGAGGATTATAGTGGTTCTAGTGGGGAGGCCGATTTCTTGGAAATAGAGCTTGGTTTCTACTGACATGCTGTTGCGGTTGCGCAAAAGGTTGAGCATTCATGACCGCATATGGTTGAGGGATATAGGACATTTCCTGAGCAGAGTAATAATGCTGGGGGGTTCTTTCTGAAAAGAATGGTCTAGGAGCGTGGTGTCTTCTATCACCCGAAGTTGCCATGGATGTTTCCTCTTTCATCCTACCCTTTGATATTCCTCCAGACCCTCCTTGGATTGCTTGGGAGGTCGCTCGAATGGCTGCCTGACTCAAAATCCTTCCCGTCTTTAAACCGTTTTCTACCATTTCCCCAATCTTGATCGCCTCTGCGAAAGGCTTTCCCATTGCTGACAGCATGTTCTGGAAATAGTCTGGTTCCTGAGCCTGGAGGAAAGTAGTGACCATTTCTATTTCGTCCATAGGGGGTTTCACCCTGGATGCTTGCTCTCGCCATTTAATAGCATATTCTCTGAAGCTTTCTGAGGGTTTCTTCTTTAAGTTCGACAAAGAATTCTTGTCTGGCGCAATGTCAATGTTGTACTGGAACTGTTTCACAAAATCTCTGGCCAAATCGTCCCAGATGTGCCATCGAGATATGTCTTGATCCATGTACCATTCTGATGCTATCCCAATCAAGCTTTCTCCGAAATATGCCATCAGTAATTCTTCCATGCCGCCGGCACCTCGCAATTGATTGCAGTATTTCTTTAGATGAGCAATAGGGTCGCCATGCCCGTCATACTTTTCGAACTTCGGCGTCTTAAAGCCTAATGGCAAATGGACATGTGGGAACATGCACAAATCTGCGTATGAAACACTCTTCTGTCCGCCTAGACCTTGCATGTTTTTCAAACTTTGTTCCAAGCTACTCATTCTTTTTGCCATTTCATCCCGTTCGGGAGCTTTTGGATTTTGGCTTGGCATGAGCTGAGGATAGACATTGGCGGCAAACTGGGTAGGATCCCGTGGAAGGGGTGGTGCTGGAAATGTAAAAGAAGAGGAATCAAAGAAAGGAGTATGCGTGCCGGGATGCGCCGTGATTGGAATGGGCAAACCAACAGATGCTCTTGTAGATGTATCTAATGCTGTCACCCGAGGATGGGAAGTGGAGGGTGATTCAGAGAGGGTTGTGACATTAGAATACCCAAACAGAGTAGTTGGGTAATTGGTGGGAGTATTAGAAATCCCACTTGACCTGAGGAATAGTTCGGGGAACCCAGGGATCAGACTTGGGGGCTCTTTCCCGTTATTCCAGTCATCTAACATCTCCAGCATTTGATATCGCAAAATTCTGTTTTCTTCTGCAGCTGCTGACTCAGTAGCCGGAATGGCTGACACAGAACTCTCTTCCAAAACGGGAGCGGTTGATAGGGGGATTTCTGAAGACATGTTGGCGCTTCTTTCCGACCTTGTGAAATAAGGATGGGTATTTTCTTTTGATTTAGCAACGGGTTGCTGAACTTTTCCTTTGGACCTCGTGAAGTATGAATGTGTGGCCAGAGTACCCCAAAATCAACCACCCTTTTCTAAAACCTGGAGTTTGGCAAACAAACGGTTAGTCTGAAACAACATAACAGATAAGTAATCTCACGTTGGGTTTGATGCACTTATACAGTCGATCGTGTTGCTACTTGTAATCGATTGTAATGTGTTATTCCGGCTTATACTTTCCTTTGCTTTCATCTTCTTCCCCTCTTTATCAATTTTCTTTTACACTCTTTTTTTTTTTCTCTTTTTTTTTAGTGATGGTCGAATCTTATGTGGATTGCCTACGTATCATGTCCCCGCATGAATCGGACCGGGCGTAGTTCGGATAATCGGGAATTGAGTACATCAACTAATTCTTGAAAGAAATGCTTTAAGAGAAAAAAGAAAAATATATTCATATTTTTGCTTTTTTTTTTTTTTTTTTTTTGCTTTTTGTTTTGCTTTTTGATAGAAAGACTTCTAAAAAATAAAAATTTATTTGCTTTGGAGTAAAATCCATATTTTTAAATTTTGATTTTTATTGATTTTTCTTTTTATTCCATGAAAAGCAGTAGAAAGAAGGAACCCATTTTTTTTAGTTTTTTTTTTTTTTTTTTTTTTTTTTTTTGAATTTTTTAAAGAAAGATTTTAATGAAGGAACTAAACGAGAGTATTATTTTTTTTTATTGAGATTTTAAGGTTGTGTTTAGCTAATTGACCAAAATCCTAAATATGATCAAAAGCGGCCGTTTATGCAAAGTCAGCCTTTCGGCGTCCCTCTCGGGAACATTCGACCATTTTTGGCAAAAACGGCATCACCTGACTTATTTATGACAAAAATTAAAATTTAGATTTTTTTTTATTTTTTATTTTTTTATTTTTCAAATTAAAAAAAAAAGAAAAAATCTGGTATTGCAAATACGGCCTTTCAGCGCCTCGGGGACGAAGATTATAAGGCTGTGAGGGTCAATCGACCAAAAATCTACAAAACGACCCAAAAGTGGCCGTTTATGCAAAATCAACCTTTCGCCGTCCCTTTCGGGTACATTCGGCTATTTTTGAAAACGGCATCACTCAACATATTTACAACGAAAAAATCAATTTCGATATTTTTTGGTTATTTTTGGAAAAGGGGAGGTTGGACCCGATGAAGGTTGCCTACGTATCTCACACCATGTGAGAATCAAACCAGCGTAGTTCGGTAATAAAAGAACTAAATCATTTTAAGAAAAGAAAATAAACTATTTTTAAACAACATTTCTAAAACAAATTATTTTGAGAGAAACTAACCTACATTTTTCAAAATATTATTTTCAAAGAAACTAAACTATTTTTTTCGTAAAATTAAGAAAATTTATTTGGAAATTTTTTGCATTTTTTTTTTCAAAATTTATTTTCAAAGAACTAACTATTTTCCATAAAAACTATTTTGACTCTATATCCTGACGTTTTCCATTTCTTCCCCTCTTTTTTTTTTATTTTTATTTTTATTTATTTATTTTTTTTTTTAATAATAAACCGGTCAGCATGCAGGATCGAAACAAATAAATGCACGGACAAAGATGCATCAAGTCGGTCTTTTATTTCAGGTACACCTGTCCTAGACAGGCCCAACCCCTGTGTTGAGCCTCCTAAGTCAAATATGCACATGATGCAAATAAACGTTCCTATCGGGGATCCGGCATAAGGTTTTGTTATTCTAAGTCATCGTCCTGTTGGAAAAAGTGTCTAGACTGGCTTTAACTCGAGCGGACAACTCGAGCCGAAGAGTGTCGGTGCACCGGTAGCATGGCTTTCCGGCTTAATTGACAAAACTCTCCGCCTAAACATGTGTGACTACAAAATCCTTCACCGGTGCCAAGCACCACAGCTATCTTGAGAAAAACGGGCTATGTCCAGCAAATGCCCGGTATTGTATTTCAAAAGACTTAGAAAAGAGAAAAAAAAAATGGGTATCGGCACAATTTATATACAGTTCACAAAACATCAAAGCGGTAAAAGCAACATTTAGCATATCAAATATAAACATGTAATAAAATCAGATAATAAATAAGCCAAATAAAATAATTATTCAAAGCTCGAATTCTTAAACCCTGAACCGGTAGTCCTGAGTTTGTTTCCCCAGTGGAGTCGCCAGAGCCGTCACACCTCCTTTTGGCGCGCCCGCTACCCGGGGGTAGATGCGCAAGGGAGTTTTTCCAATTTAAGTGACAATATTCGAAACGGGATTATTTTATTTATTTCAGAGTCGCCACTTGGAATAAATTATGGTGTCCCAAGTCACCGATTTATTTAAATCCCGAATCGAGGAAATTTGCGACTTTCCAAATGAAGTCTGCGAACCAGAAATTCTAAGTAAGGAATTCTGTTGACCCGAGGGAAGGTGTTAGGCACCCCCGGATCCCGTGGTTCTAGCACGGTCGCTTCAATTATTCTAAATGGCTAAAATTATCTAATTTTAAAAATGTTTATAAATTATATGCTCTAATTAAAACTTCAAACCGCTCTTTTAATTTGAAACCGGACCCAAAGAAAACAAAAAACTAATTACAAACGGACTTGGATTTTTGACAAAATAAAAAAAAGGTATCCGAATTACTTACTTTGAAACTATGCTGATTAAAGAAAACATTGTAAAAAAAACTAAACTAAAAAAAAATCAATTTATTTAACATGATATCTCTTAAAATTATTGTCAGTTAAAGAATCATACCGAATGATGTGTTATTTCCTAGCTTTTAACTTATGGCCGGGGATTGAATGAAAAGATGTGAACTAGTAGAAAATTGACCTAAATATACAAAAAATAGAATTAATTCGTCTTGGTTAATTATTTAGCCATGAGGTTGTCTACTTTGGATTTCGCTATCCTCAATATGACATTAATTGACAAAATCGAAATTATATGATTAAAGTGAATAACATTGTTATCTAAAAGCATTGTCTAACTTATCCTTGCTTGCTTAATTATGAATAGACTTCAAAAAGAAAAAGAAAAATTCAAGGTAAAAGAAAAATTTGAAATGATTCCAAACATCTTATATTAATAGCTAAATTTTAACCGAACCAACATCTTGAACATGCTTGAACCATTTGACTTTAAAACAATTACCTACAAAATATCAAAGGAATTCCAATCCGTATTGGCTAGTTTTGACTTACACGGGTCCCGAACATTTACTAACAAGAATAGAAACTAATCAAACACAAATGAAAAATTAAAGTCTATTCTAATCAATAGTCCCAAAATAAACCAAGTTTACAATGATGAACAATACAAGCCCGGCGGATTTTTTGTCTCAATTCGTACATGCCGAAGCAAGAGCTAAGTAGACATACAAGACTATGTGCATTTTTAATCCTTTAAACAAATAGTTACATAATATCTATTTGTTTTGCTAATAGACTTTAGTTTGATAGATAGCCAAATAGGATCATTTATATAATAGCTAAAAAAAAGATTCAAAGAGTAGCTCTTCATTTCATTTCTGGTACAATAGTGCACAAATCCAAAAGACGTGTACCTGGATTTCAAAATCGAGCAAGAAAGGAGTCAGCAACAGTAGGCGACGACAACCAAACAACCAAACTAAACAGCAACAGTAGTGGCAATTCTCGGCCAGAAATCCAGGAGAACAACAACCAAAACACCAATCCCAGGGATGTTTTGACGAACCAAAACAAAGAAACCAGAAACAACCAGAAAGAAACAACAGAACAAGTTTGGCGAAGAAAACTAGATGTGTTTTCAAACTGAAACAAACAAAACAAGTTTTGTTTTCAACTAAAAGACTGCTGGATGTGTTGAAATCAGTGGAAAATTTAGTTTTCAAATGTGTCTAGAGTATCTTTTCTGTGTGTTCAAAGTGTTTCCAGAGAGTGTTCTGTGTGTGTGAGTGTTCTGCCAGTGTATGTCTCTCTATGTCTACTCTCTGTTTTTCCTAAGGAAATCTCCCTGTTTTCAGAATTTCCTATTGCTTCCCTTCTCTCCCTCCTGCCAGTATCTCTATCTCCTTTTATAGCCTCCAAATGACCAGAGTAACACCCCCCATTTCTTTTAGTTTCAGATCTGTCCAGCCTGCTTAAACTCCTCCCATGTGCATTACTTTTGACCCTTTTTTCAGTTATTCCCATGTGTTTCTGATTATACAACTAACCAGCATTTAATAAAGTTAGAAACACTCATTATCATCATGATACTCTCTGATTATCCCACCCTGTTTTGTCTAAACATGGGTTTTAACAACTAAACAAGTCCTAAAGGTAAAAACCAATGGGGTATACTGCTGTCCAGCAGGTTTCACCAACTCATCTTCATGTGTATTGCACTTTAAAGGTTAATTTTATGACTACTTAAATGGACTAACAGCTATACCCAATTCACAACCTAATTTAAAATCAACAATGGTTCAAAACAACAATCCAACAATGGTTCTAGGCATAATTAACAGTGCCAGTTTCTATCCTAAGGTGATGTCAAACGGAATTAAGGAATTCGACTAATCGATCGCAATACATAGAATTGATAACAACCAATCGACGAACCAAATGATTTCAACAAATTTCGGCCAAAGCTAAAGGATTGCGAAACCAACTATTCGACGACATTCGTCGAATCGATTACAACAACTATAATCAATAACACACAGTCTAAGAAACTCTCGGCCAAGCATAGCTCAAAAAATGCAGAATTAGTTATTCGACGAATTTAAACGAATCGAATTTGTATCTTATAACGCCACATTTACAACAACGAATCAGAAAACGAACAGGTCGACCAAATAAAAGGTCCCAAAAGAAGAGGAAACTGAAAATGTCCGAGAAAAATCAACAAACAAATGAAACTACGAAAAACAACTAAACTAAATTGACGAGTGCAAGTAAATAAGAACGAAAAAGAAAAGAAATACCTTGAAACAAGAAAATGGAGCTCGGCCGATTTGGTCTTTGGCATTTGAGGTCGAAAGGACCTTAATTGAAATGTTTTCCAAGTGAAAACATATCAATTAAGGTCTATTAGACCTCAATTCAATAAAATCCGGCGAAGAAATTTCCTATTCGGCATTTTAGGGTTCAAAATCTTCGATTTTGGGGTTCAACAATTTCTGTCCAAATTCGAGTGGAAATAACGGTGGTTGGGGTGTGAGGGAGATGAGGTGAAGGTTGGGTGCGAGTTTGGGGTCAATTAGAGGCGGCGCCGCCACTAGGGTTCACGGTTAAAGTAGAGATTCGAAGAGTTCCGGGGGTATTTGAAACTAGCGGATAGGGGAATCGAGATGGGGAGGTTGAGGCGAGCTTGGTGTGAAAAAATGGAGTGGTTTGGAGCGCAACCGCCGGCGGAGGCGATTTCCGGCCGGCGGTTCACGGTGGCAGGAGGCGGCCGGAAATCGCAGGGTGAAGAAGAGTTTAAAGAAAAGGGGCTGTTTGGTTGGGGTGTGAAAAGGTTTAGGGTTTTGGATAATTAAAATTAAGTAATTAATCTGGGCCGTTGGATGAAGGAGTCCAACGGCTCAGATCAAAGGGATGATGGGGCTGGGAGATGGATCCGGGCGTGGGCAAATTGGACTGGGCCAGGACGTTTGGGCCTTACGAATTAAATTGAATCTTTGGCCCAAATTTGATTTCCCCCTCTTTCTTATTTAATTTTCATTGTTTCCCTAATTATAATTCTAAATTATACTAAAAAAAATCAAATTAACTTATCAAAATACTAAATTAGTCATACTAACAATTTACGCACATAAATTATAAAATCACACAACTAGGTGTTTAAATATTAAAAAATGTAAAAGATGAATTATTTCTTTTGTGATTTTCGTTTTTTTTCGTAAGATAAAAGGAATTTCATGAATTATATTTTCAAGCTGAATCAAGTACACACGATAAGAATTTCAAGAAAGTGAAGTGTTTCCTAAAGGTTCTGCAGCCTCTCGAGGATAAATACAATTGTCTCCGTACAAATCCACGATACTCTACTAACCGGCTCATGACTCATGAGGCCTTGTAACGTAGGCTCTAATACCAACTTGTCACGACCCCAAATCCCGGTCGTGATGGCGCCCAACACAACTGCTAGGCAAGCCCGACCATTTACTCACTCAACCCGAGCATGAAGCTCAAAATCAACTACTTGAATATCATTCAAATAAAATCATAATGAATAACGTCCCAAAGATCTGGGTGTCATGAGTCTAGAGCCTCTAACAATACAAAGTAATAAAACTCCATACTATATATGATCAAAACTGCGGAAAATAATAAAGAGATAGGGAAGGAGTTGGGTCCTCCAGACGTGAGGCAGCTAATTTGACAACTCCAAATATTCTTTAAAACAGCAACGAGCTCTGCTAAGCTCCCAAAATACATAAGTATGCACACATGGTGTAGTGAGTAAAGTGAGTACTTCCAACTCAGCGGTAATAAAAGTAAAAAATGATGAAAAGAAAGAACCACGTAAGAGCATTACCTCATGCTATAAAATACAATGCAACATATATTAGACAGCAGTAGTTCCATGAAAGTCCTTTATAAAACATCATGCTCAATTTAAAAACCTCTTTTGAAACATCTCTTTCTTTACTTTTTTAATAGTTAAGCATATGACAACATCAAGTAGTGCAAGACTGCACACAAATCAGCCCCTCAGGCTCAGCACTCGTTTAACAATTTACACCAGAGTGTCTGGTCAACAAGGCAAGTAATATATGTATGCCAATAATATATATGAATGCTAAATGTCATGCCACGTAGTACAAACAACAACCAATGCATGAATGCAATGCAATGCACATGACCACTACGGTGCGTAGTCCGATCAATTTGGACGCCTGGCGCTCACTGTGGGGGATTCAAACTCCGGAGGGGCTCCTACAGCCCAAGCGCAATATAAATATCACTCCCGCTGCGGCGTGCAGCCCGATCCATGCATAATGATGAATGTACATAAACCCCTTGGGCACTAGTCACATAGCAGATCTCAGCAAAATATCAGTAAAATATCAATTAAGTCTTCAACTTTTAGAAAGATGGCCGAGTTTGCAAAATAATGTTTCTAAACCTTGGTTCGAGACAAAGACATACTCTACAATACAAAAAAATAGTGATGTTAATCCCCGAAGGATTCAATATCTGGAACGAAGCCCAAAATATGACATTTAGTCCAAATTATGATAACTAACAGGTTATCAATCTAACTCAAGCAATTTAGTAATGTTTTTATTAAGCGGGACGGACCAAGTCACAATCTCCAATGGTGCTCTACCCCACGCCCGTTATCCGGCTTGCAAGTCACCTCAACATACCACTATGATGTGCAAGTCTGGGGTTTCAAACCCTCAGGACATCATTTACAAGTATTACCTACCTCGAACCGGCGAGAATTCTAGCCCGCGATGCCTTTTCCCCTCAAAGTGGCCTCCATGCGCGTCCAATCTATCTAAAATCATAAGGAATACATCATTATATGTTAATGGGACATAACCCAATCGAAAGAACTCGAAGAATACTCAAAAACATAAAATTGGCAAAACACGAGCCCAGGGCCTACATCTTGAAAAATTCCAAAATTAACATTCCCTGACTCCTCTTCTCGCCACGAGTCCGTACATACCAAGAACTCTCAATTCGAACCACAAATGTCAATTAAAATCCTCATTTTAAGATTTTTGCTCAAAGCCCTAATTTCTTGATTTTTTGCCATAAATTCATGAATTCCATGGATGATTCTTGTATAAAAAAAATGTAACTAACTCATAAAACTTAGCTCCAATGATTCCCAGTCGAAACCCCTTCAATTCTCTCGACAAATGCTCCCAAGCTCGCTCAGAAATGGTGGAAATGAGCTTGGGGTCACGGATGAAATGTTATAAAACCATTCTGTCCGCCCAGGTATTTCCTCTATGCGATCGCATCAACCCATCTGCGATCGCATTGAACAACTTTTCCAGACTTCCAAATTGGCCTATGTGATCGCAACACCTACTATGCGATCACATTGCTTCAGATTTGACTCTATGCGATCGCAATACACATTTTGCGATCGCACAACACAAATGCCCCCCTCAGGAAATCCCGGTCCATTACACTATGCGATTGCATACTAACTCCTGCGATCGTAGAGAAAAATCTCCGCCAACTATGCGATCGCATACCCCTGACCGCGATCGCATTGAAAAAAAAATCAAAGCCTTCCCAAACCTTCTATGCGATCGCAACAACACTCATGCGATCGCATTGAACAAAAGTCTGCAACATTTATGACAGCAAATCTGATCTCAAAGCCAACCAAAAATGATCCGTTTGAACTCCCAAAATTACCATGGGACCTCAACCAACAACACCAACATATCCTATAACCTTATTCAAACTTGTTCCAATCCTCAAAACATATCGAAGAACGCTAAAACCATTAAAACACATCGGGTTCAAGCCTAGATTTATCAAGTTCTTCCAAAATTCACATTCAATCCGAAACCCAACCAAACGATGTCCGAATGACTTAAAGTTTTGCGGACAAGTCCAAATTCACCTAACGGAGCTACTGAAACTCTCAGAATTCAATTTCGACTACCGGATTAAAATATTACATACCAACGGAAATCGCCAAAATAGGCTAACTTCTTCACTGGACCTCCAAAATTATTTCTGATCGCACTCCTAAATCACATTTCATCATTCTGAGCAAACCGAATCATTGGAATTCGATTCCGAACCCTCTAAATTTCCAACTTAAGCTTCTTAAAAGAGACTAAGTGTCTCATTTCTTACCACAATTGCTCCAATTAAATTCTAACGAACCCAACACTAGTAATGAAACATAACGCAACACAATAAAGGAGAAACGAGGCAATAATACCTCAGATGACGGGTCGGGTCGTCATAATATGTATATAATATTTATATGGGATATGAAAAAAGTTATGGCATTATATACACACCACCACCTGATCACCTGGTAAACGTTGATGATGTTACCCACAGTGGCCGAGATGATATGATGGGATGCCCTCATAGGCCTAATGATGTTACGAAATATGTACCTATGCACGACAGGATATTCATACGCATATGCTTGGGACTATTTTTATTTCATGAATTACAAATTTATCCAGACATATAGGTTGAGTCATTTACTATATATTTCTTCCATGTCTGTTATGTACTTATTTATGGCTTTACATACTTGGTATATTATTTGTATTGACGTCCCTTTTTTCCAGGGAAGCTACGTTTCATGCTCGCAGATCCTAATAGACACATTGAGAGTACTCCAAGTTGGCTATCAGCTCAGCGGAAGATGTTGGTGCGCTCCATTTGCTTCGCAGTTACTTATTTTGTTAGTATTATATAGACATGCATTGTTTGGTATGGCGTGACTTTTCCTCAAACATTATGAAAATTATGTAGTCTTAGAGGCTTGTAGACAGATATCATGTACGTAAAAGATTTTATGGCCTTGTCGGCTTATGTTTAGTATTCGTGTGGTTATTTTGGTCTTATAGGCCCATATATCTTATGTAAAAGTTGGTATCACATATTGTATTCTATTTATCTTATATTAGACTTCCGTCTCGGTTATATATGATAGTATGACAAGAAAAGATACGTTATGTATGTACTCGGTTGAGTAAGATGGCGGGTATCCGTTGCGGCCCATCGATTTTGGTCATCAAAGTAAGTCGCATATTTAAAAGGATAAGAACTTAGCTTGCTAGGTAGACTCCATGGTGCATAAACAAGCGGCATCATTTGAGATCTCATGTCACGATCCAAAACCTATAGGCCGCAACGAGCACCTTGTACCTTACATAATCGAGTACCAACATAAATATCTTGCTTGTTGTACTTTCATTGGAAAATTTTCCAAATGGGCTATCATGGGACAACCAGATTAAATATAGGGGAATACTCAATATAGGACAACTTAACCAAATATAAATTGTAAACGCAAAACATAGGCCATCAAGGCCATACAAGTATTCGTAAATATGACATCTGTCTACAAGCCTCTAATAATACACACTTAACATAAAATTCGGGACAGAGCCCCTCCAAGACCTACGGGCATGAAATATAACGTCCCATGCCAAAAGGGATGTAACTACAATAATGTACCAAGCACATAAATAAGTACATAACAGATATGAAAGAAATATAGAGCAAATGACTCAAAGTGTGGATAACTTTGTAAATCATGAAATATTTATAGTGTCATGCATATGTGTATGAATGTCATGTCATGGATATGTACATATTTCATAACATCATCAGGCCTTTGAGGGCATCCCATCATATCATCTCGGCCATTCTGAACAAAAACATCAACGTATACCAGCTGATCAGGTGGTGGTGTGTACATAACGCCATAACCTTTCCCATATATATATTACGCTGGCTCATGGCCATTTTTAAAAGCATTATCCTCCACTTAATGCTGTAGAAAGGGAATGCAAACCAACTAAAGCACAATTTTAAATATTCTTCATTTTCTTTTGTCTTCCTTAATCATTCATTACCTACTATCTCACTAACTATCATGCGGCATTGCAAAAATTTGTTCAATTTTCTCCAAAGATATCATATGTTGTATATACTGTGAAATATCAAAATTAGTAGGAACAATATCTCTTTTTCTTTCCACTCACCATTTTGTCTAGCGTTATCTTTTCCTACAAATCTAGTTGCTTTATTTTCCTTTTTCTTTGGTAAGCTTTTTACTGATTTCTCTGTGATGTTTCAAAAAGTATACTTTTGTTTGGTTATTTTATTGAGGTAATCTAATATCAGTTCGATTTTGTGATTACTTATGTTTATTGTATTATGAGCTATTGATTAGCAGCCGCTTCTGGGATGATTTTGGTGATCTTTTGCACTTGAATAATATAGAAATTTGTTGTGCTTTTTGTGATTGATATTGTGAAGAGGCTGACTTCTGCATTTCCTTCCCAAGACTTCAAATCTAGCAATTAAAATAGAAACACTACAGTGGATACATGAATTCTGTGGAAAAGTTGTTGGCACATATGAGAATGAGAAGGTGTTATATTTTCCATATGAAGTATTTCGATATGTGGATGTTGTCCAAGATTTGCTATTCTCGGCTCTGGATGCGGTGTCAGATAGAGAATCAAAATTGAGATCGCTTATTGCATTAGTCCTTCATATGCTTCTATACAAGCAAAGCTTATTCATCCGACACACACTTTATAATTACAACTTAGGCGGTTCTCGAAAAACTTGGTGATCCAAAAGAAGATATAAGAAGTATATTAGTCAGATTTGGGCCATTTGGAGTCGGGTACTCGTGGTAAAGGTGTGATTTCTCGTTGATTTTTGACCCGGTTCGAGATCCAGGTACCTCTACCTAGGCGTATCACCCTTGGGGCGGAGAGATCCAGCAGAGACTTCGTGTTTGAAGCTTCAGACGAATTCGCTAGGCAAAGGGTTGTTTGAATTTTCAATAGGTTGCAAAACGAGGCAAGTGTTTATTCCTACTTTGACTTGAGGGACTAGGATTAGAATGTTATTTGCTATTTTCTAATTGTGGAGTATGGTGTATAGGCATGGTGACGGTTGTCTATGCACCAGAGTCTAACATGACCGTGAGTCTTAATTATGTTTAATTCGAATGTTGTGACACAACACCCTTGCTTAATTGATGAGTTGCATATAATTTGAATAGTTGAGAAAGAATTGGGATTGGTATATCATTGGAGCGTTAGCTCGAACTAAAATCTGTTAATTGAGAAAGAAGGAATTAAAATAAGAAGTGTTGTGATTATTCCGTTGCTGGGATTTAAGTTTTATGTGCGCTCCCTTGCCGGGAAATTTGGGTTGTTGTACCCTTGTCGGGTTAAAGTGTTATGTTGTTGAATTACCCCGATGAGGCCTTCTTTACAAAATAAAATATTATGAAATGGGATCGTGCGGCACGCCGTCCACTTATATATTATGAAATGAGATCGTGTGGCATGACAACCACAATATATATTACAAATTGGGATCGTGTGGTACGCCGTCCACTTATATATTATGAAATGGGATCGTGTTGCACGCCGACCACTATCAATATTATGAATAGGGATCGTGAGGTACACCCTCCAATAATATATTATGTAATGGGATTGTGTGGCACGTCGACCACTATAAATAATATAAATTGGGATCATGTGGCACGTCGTCCATCATGTGGCACGCCGACCACTATAAATGCTATGAATTGGGATCGTGTGGCACGTCGCCCACTTATATATTATGAAATGAGATCGTGTGGCACGCCGACCACTATATATATTATGAATTGGGATCGTGTGGCACGCCGACCACTTATGTATTATAATATAGGATCGTGCAGCATGTCGTCCACTCTATGTATCATGGAAAATTGGAGTAGTTCTGCTGTTTATTTCTGATATTTCGTTCCATCTATTATGCACCGTTAGCATGTCCCCCTCCCAGCTTTACTTTGTATTTTCTTGTTGTTGTTTCTTGTTGTCCTATCTAGCCTCGTTACTACTTTGTCGGGGTTAGGTCAAGCTCTTACCAGCACATGGGGTCGGTTGTGATGATGCTACACTATGTGCATCTTTTTGCACAGATCTAGGAGCAGCTTTTGGACCGTAGCAGTAGGATTGCTGGGTGTTTTTCAGTTCAGGGACTCACGAGGTAGCCTAGCTGGCGTTCGCAGGCCAAAGTCCCTTCTATGTTTTAGTCTGTTTACTTTGTATCGAACAAACATTATGTAATTTTCTTTCAGACTTGTTTTTAGTATTATATAGCAGTCCGTGAGCTAGTGACACCACACTCTAGGTAGGACTATGTTTAAAACTTCTGCATTTTGTTTGTAGTTGTATCAATCTAAAATCTTCCGCTTCGTTTATTATTTTCGTCTGTTATATATTGTTTAAATGAAATCAGGAAATGGCTTTAAAATATTTGGCTTGCCTAAGTCCGATAGTAGCCGCCATCACGACGCAATATATATATAATGCTATCTAGTCATGAGTCAATGCGCATGTATAAATGCATGATATGCATATGAAACAAGCTAATAAAATCTCTTGGTACGTCATAAGACCATTATGCCGTTGATTAATATCATGAAATAAACTTTACCAACTTACGTATTTTTTAGACACATGCACAGATGATAGAATAATAGGACACATGGGGAATCAAGAACATAAGCTTCTCTAATACTTTTATGAATATTATTATTTATGGACGTTGTACATTTGCTCGTTTCGTTCATATCGTACGGATCATGCTAAAAAAAAGTAGGGATAGCATTAACGTACTTGAGTCGATTTTCTTGACAATCCTTCTAATATACTTCGATTTTGATAACACGTAACGACGCATCAAAATATGAGAAAATTCATATGATATTCTTTAAATAGATGGCACCATACTTCCATAATATTGTAAAATCTCAAGTTAATCAAGGTGCTAATGAAATCTCGGGTTTTGAAGTGTTTGAGATGCTATGGGAGATCATATTTTAAATTCCTTAAATTCTTGAAATCTCACGTCAATTAAAAATGGAGATGTGTTCTTAAGACAGATAATGGTTCTCTTTTTCTAAAGTGATTCATAAATCACTTTATACGACTTGTCCATTTCTCACATTCTTGTTCTGCACATATTTTGATGACATATGAGTCATACATGGGGATGGACAACAGCTGCCACGTAATTGGTCATAAGACCTATTCAAAAGTCATCCACTTAATTCCTTATTCACTTCATTAATTCTTCACTAGTTTAATAATTAACCAATTATTTACATAATTAAGAATATATCAAATTATATAAAATGGTACTCACATTTGTTACACATTATACACTTTACTGTGGTACGTCCTACGGCACTAGTTCATAAATATTTGATATTATAACTTAGATAGTATTTTATCCCAAAATATCAAATTTCGACAAAATTTATTTTCTTTGATTTATTTTCCTTTTACCTTCATGAATTTACTTATCACTTATTTAAAATAATATAAAATTTATAATTCCAAAATAATCTCATTCCCAAACTTATGTTGCTTAACTTACGCTGAAACTTTAATATACGGAAAATACGGGATGTAATATTTTATTTCCGAGCTTATATTAATTTACTTGTGGTGTACATTCACGTACGGAAATATGGAGTGCAACAACTCACTTCTCTCTTATTTTGTATATAATATGCTAAGTAACTTATTTTGGACAAAAGGGGTTGCTCTGATGGTAAGGAACCCTCACTTCCAACCGAGAGGTTGTGAGTTCGAGTTTACCCAAGAGCAAATGTGGGAAGTTTTTGAAAGGAAGGATGCCGGGGTCTATTTGGAAACCGCATCTTTATTCCAGGGTAAGGGTAAGATTTACGTACATACTATCCTCTCCAGACCTTACTAAATGAGATTATGTTGGATTGTTGTTGTTTATGCGAAGTAACTTAAAGACTGATCTAGCAAGAGAGCAACAAAGAAAGAGCAAACAAAAATGGGAGTTCTCACATTCGTTTGCAAAGGTTCAGGGGATGAATGGAGTGCTATGCAACTTTATGTCCTTTCCGACCTCTTTTTTTTTTGTACCAATGAAATATAGCAACACTTTTAGATAGGAGTTCATTAATCACCTCTTTCAACCAAAAGGAGTTCAAGTGTACATAACATTGCCTAACAAATATCCGTAACTTTTGTATCACCTTAAGGAGATAAGGAGTCTACTTAAGTTTGTTAGTTTTGTGGGCCCCACTTTATGGCTTTGTCTTGCCTAAAGACCCCTTGTTATGCCACCTAATTACATGGAATAACAGTCACAATTTTGGCTTGGATGAAGACCTCAATTACGGCCACGTTAGGAAGCTTACTAACCTTATCCAAAGAATATAATTAATTAGCTAGTCTCCCACTAAATATCATTAAATACCTAATTATTCACATAATTAAGAATTATCTCAAATTACTTAAAATACTACTACACTTTTAACGCATCTTATACACCTCATTATTATAGTTATATAGTACCTTGTATGATGCTAGTCCATATATATCTTGTTATAGCTTGGACCATATTTTATTCCAAAATATCAAACTTCGATGGAACTCATTTTCTTTGGTTCGCTTACCCTGCCATCTTTACAAATTTATTTATCACTCTTTAGAAATAGTGTAATACTTATAATTTTCAAAGAATCTTGTCCTTGAACTTATGTCAATTATCTTACGACAAATTCAATGTACAATCGATGGGGTATTACATCATCGTAATATAAAATTTCGAAACGTAACATCGACGTAATACTGTAGGGCACAATATCACCGTAATATAATATTGTGGGGCATGACATCGACATAATAATGTGAGTCATAACAACATTTCCTTCTTTTGAACATTTGTTCTCGAATGGTGATTGATGCACTTATCATTCTCATAACCCATAGCTTTTGCGAATACTTTATTATTCTCCTTCCCATTTAGGTAATTATTCTTTAAATAAATCCATAGATAAGAGAATTCCCCCCTTTATGCCTCTTTCTCACAACATGACTTGTAGCCAGAATCTTTCTAATCTCGTAACTATTTTTGTCTCCTATCATGCAGCCTATACGACTCTAACTTTGTATGTGCGCCTGTGCGACTCTTCTCTCCTCTTTCCTCTAACTTTTAGCCAATCTCTAAGCCTCACTTTGTGAACATATACAAAATTATGACAAGTTGTCCCTCTGAACGTCATTATCTTTACTACATATAGGTAGGCCATACTATACCATAACTCTTCCTTCAATTTATCATTACGGAGGTTTTCTACCAAACTCCAATTTATTCTCGTTGATTATCCTATATTGATAAATCTAAGTCTATTAACGTTTTTTCATTACTATTCATATTGAGACTGATGACCTAATCTCATCTTGTACCTTGCAACTTTTACCAATCCCTCGTTGATCACCTCAATGTTGATCTACAATTGTAAGGCCCCAAAAAATTTTGCTAATTTATTTGGAATTTCAAGGTACCATGTATGCTAATTATAATATTTTATGTGCTATATGATAAATGAATTGGATATGATGAATTAGTGTATATGTCATGTAATGTGGGGTCCAATGAGGAGCCTAAGTCTTAGTCAAATAAAAAAAATTCATAATAGGCTAAAATTTCAAATGAGTTTGCACAAGTCCACACTATGAACGAGCATATCTAAATACATATAAGGTTATATACGATGAACAACCTATCATATGAAAGTTCTTCAAGTCTAGTTTCCAACACTTCAAAGTGTTCATTATTTGGACATTTCTACACAAAGTTATGATCAAATTACCAAAGGCTGAAAAAATATAATCATGTGTATCGCAAAATAATTATGCGGTATGCATAATTGATTTTCGAATACAAATCTTGTCGCAAGCTGGACCATTGTAGCCCAATTTTGGGCACCAGTTCCACGATGTATTTTGTGACCACATTCCTACTTTGCGATCCACTATGTGACTGCATACCAGATTTCGGAGGCATATTTTTTCTATTTTTATAATGCGGCCCAATTTTAATATGTATGTGTAACGATTCGATCCGTCGTCACATGAGTTACCACCCCATTTTTTCCATATTGTGTTGCTTTATGTTTCAATATCGATATTAGAGTTGATCGGGTGTAATTCAGTTAGTTTTAGTTTGAAATGAGGCACTTAGCCTCTTAGAAGAAAGATTGTTTTAGAAAAGTCAACCGGAAGTTGACTATGTGGTTAGAGGGCTCGAATGTGAATTTCGGTGGTTTGTTTAGCTTCAGGAGATAATTTGTGACTTAGGAGTGCGATCGAAATTGAATTTGGAGGTCTGATGTAGAATTAGGCTTGAATTGACGATGTTTGAATTTTGGCGGATTCCGGTTGATAGGTGAGATTTTGATCAGAGGGTTGGAATGGAATTCTGATTGTTGTAGTAGCTTCATTAGGAGATTTTTGATGTGTTTGCAAATTTTCAGGTCATTCGGATATTTTTTGGTCGGATTTTCGATTGAATGCGCATTTTGAAAGTTTTGATGAAAACTAGGCTTGAATCCGATGTATTTTAATGGTTTTAGCGTTGTTTGAAGTATTTTGAATATTAGAACAAGTTCGTATAAGGTTATTGGATGTTTTGGTGCTTTTGGTTGAGGTCCTGGGGGCCTCGAGGTAATTTCGGATGTTTAATCATAAGTTGGAAGAATGGTATTGCAGCAGATTTTTGTGTCTTCTGCTATTTTCGCATCTGCGAAAAAGGAGCCGCTTAAGCGATTCCGTAGATACAGTAGGGGAGTCGCAGAAGCGACCAAGAGGAGCCTAGGTGGTTTCCGCATAAGCGGAAGGTTGAGCGCGTAAGCGGGGCCGCGTAAGCGGATTTTTGATCGCCGAAGCGGTCGTGGGGAAACCGCATAAGCGGTACTTGGAATCACATAAGCGGTCCAGATGGTTTTAAGTTAGACCGCATAAGTGTTCAACTAGCCGCATAAGCGGGACCGCAGGTGCGGTCAGAGGACCGCAGAAGCAGAAATCGGGCTTGTGTTATAGAGGTCAGTGTTCGCAAATTTCAGAAGTTAAGAAAAATATTTTAGACTTCGTGTAATACCCCATAGTTTAATAAGGGTCTATTAGTCAAAATAAATAAATAAATAATAACTTGTATTCAACTTCATTAAAAGATCGAATGAGCTGTATTCATCAAATGTCAGTTTAATTCAACTTTATCAATCAGATGAACTAATTTGTATTTGTTAAGAATGGAATTCTATTTGGAGTGAATGTCTAGAATTCTATTTGGAGTGAATGTCTATCTTGTGGAGAGTTTTACTTTGTGACTAAGTCATATTTCTCCTATAAATAGAGGGGTCTTACCCCATTGTAAATCATCCCAAAATTTCTCTCTCTTTCTCTGCAATATTGTTCTTGTTCTTCTATTATTTTATAACACGCTATCAGCACGAGACTCTACCGTCTCAAGAAGCTCTTTCAGAAGATTAAGCAAATATGGATATCCCTCAAAGCAAACTTGAATCAAATTTCAATTGTGAAAATATTTGTTTAGTTGATTCATGTACAACACATACAATACTCAAAGAGAAGAAATATTTCTCGCATTTAAGTATGTGTAAGGCAGATGTTACTATAATTTTTGGTAGTAGTAAATTAATTGAAGGCTCTGGAAGAGCTACTATAACTCTGCCTAAGGGAACAATACTTATCATAGAGAATGCAATGTTCTCCTCCAAGTCCAAGAGGAACTTGTTGAGTTTTAAAGATATCCGGAGAAATGGATATCATATTGAGACAATAGATGAGAATAATCTTGAATATCTCATTACCAAAAATGCCTCTGGCCAGAAAATGGCTATTGAGAAGTTCCCATCTTTGTCTTGTGGCCTGTATTGGACAAGAATTAGTGCAATTGAGGCACATTCTATTGTAAACCAAAAGGTTACCGATTTCAATACTTTTGTACTTTGGCATGATCGATTGGGACACCCTGGATCAATTATGATGAGACGAATCATAGAAAACTCAAATGGGCATCCGTTAAAGAATTTAAAGATTCTTTTAAATGATGAATTTTCTTGCACTTCTTGTTATCAAGGCAAGTTAATTATTAGACCATCACCAACAAAGGTTGGAATTGAGTCCCCTGCGTTTTTGGAACGTATACAAGGGGACATTTGTGGACCTATTCACCCACCTAGTGGGTCGTTCCGATATTTTATGGTCTTGATAGACGCATCATCTAGATGGTCTCATGTGTGCCTATTGTCATCTCGCAACCTCGCGTTTGCAAAATTAATGGCACAAATAGTTCGATTACGGGTACAATTTCCTGATAATCCAATTAAGTCTATTAGACTTGATAATGTTGCTGAGTTTTCATCCCAAGCATTTAATGATTATTGCTTATCAATTGGGATAAAAGTGGAACATCATGTAGCTCATGTTCACACTCAAAATGGTCTTACAGAGTCTTTAATTAAACGTCTGCAATTGATAGCAAGACCGTTACTCATGAAAACGAGGCTGCCCACTTCTGTTTGAGGTCACGCCATTTTGCATGCAGCAATGCTAGTTCCTCTCAGACCGACAAATTATCATAAATATTCCCGGTTGCAATTAGTTTTGGGTCATGAACCTAATATATCCCATTTAAGACTTTTGGATGTGCGGTATATGTGCCTGTAGCACCGCCATATCGCACCAAAATGGATCCGCAAAGAAGGTTAGGAATATATGTTGGGTTTGAATCGCCCTCCATTATTCGCTACCTCGAGCCATTAACGGGAGATTTGTTTACTGCACGATTTGCAGACTGTCGATTCGATGAGACACTTTTCCCAAAATTAGGGGGAGAAGTTGGTGAAACCAAACGGGAAATTTTGTGAAAAAATCCATCATTATCTCATCTTGATCCACGTGCCTCTATTTGTGAAAAAGAGATACAAAAGATTATTCATTTGCAGAGAATAGCAAATCAAATGCCCGATGCATTTACGGATATGAAAAGGATAACAAAATCACATATCCTTGCGGAGAATGTTCCAATCCGTATTGATGTCCCTATTGGACAATCTTCTAGTGTCATAGCTAATGAGTCAAAAGCACGCATGAAACGTGGCAGACCATTAGGTTCCAAAGATCGAAATCCTAGAAAAAGGAAAATAAATGATCAAAATGACACTATGAAAGAATCTCGTGAAGAAATCCACGACTTAATAAATTCTGAGATTCATGAGGAATCCACTGAGCCCGAGACTTAAGAAAATAAGGAACTATCAATAAATCCAATCGATATTGAGAAAATTTGAATCGATTGGATATAGTGGTGGATTATGTCTTTGCATATCATGTTGCATCCAGCATTATGCAAGAAAATGAGGATCTTGAACCTCGATCTGTTGGAGAATGTCGACAAAGACTTGATTGGCCAAAACGACAAGAAGCAATCCAATCAGAGTTGAATTCACCTGCAAAACGTGAAGTTTTTGGGCCTGTAGTCCAAACACCTAATGGTGTTAATCTTGTTGGCTATAAACGGGTCTTTGTACGTAAGAGAAATGAGAAAAATGAGGTACAAAGATATAATGCACGAGGATTTTCACAAAGGCATGGTATCGATTATGAAGAGACATATTCACCCGTTATGGATGCTATAACATTCCGTTATCTCATTAGTTTTGTTGTCCATGAAAAGCTTGACATGCATTTAATGAATGTGGTTACCGCCTACCTTTATGGCTCACTTGATAATGAGATATACATGAAAATTCCCGAGGGCTTCAAAATGCCTAATAATTCAAAATCCCGGGAAATGCTTTCAATCAAATTGCAAAGATCTTTGTATGGTCTAAAGCAATCAGGACGAATGTGGTATAATCGTCTTAGTGAGTATTTATTAAAGAAAGGCTATATAAATGATGCCATTTGCCCATGTGTTTTCATAAAGAAAACAACATCGGAATTTGTTGTACTTGCCGTATATGTTGATGACATAAACCTTATTGGAACTCCTATAGAACTCCGAAAGGCAATTGATTATTTAAAGAAGGAATTCGAGATGAAAGATCTCGGAAAGACAAAATTATGTCTTGGTTTGCAAATTGAACATTTGACAAACGGAATTTTTGTTCATCAATCTACCTACATAGAAAAGGTACTTAAACGGTTTTACATGGATGGAGCACATCCATTAAGTACTCCGATGGTTGTTCGATCACTTGATGTGAACAAAGATCCATTCCGACCTCAAGAAGAGAATGAAGAGCTACTTGGTCCTAAAGTACCATATCTTAGTGCAATTGGTGCACTAATGTATCTTGCCAATACTACAAGGCCCGACATAACTTTTTCAGTTAATGTTTTAGCAAGATATAGCTCTGCTCCCACAAGGAGACATTGGAATGGGATCAAACACATATTGCGGTATCTAAAAGGGACTACCGATATGGGCTTATTTTATGGCAACAATTGCAGTCCCGATCTTATTGGTTATGCTGATCCTGGGTATTTATCCGACCCACACAAGGCTCGATCTCAAACAGGTTATATGTTTACCTGTGGAGGCACTGCCATATCTTGGCGATCGACTAAGCAATCAATTGTGGCTACTTCATCTAATCATGCTGAGATAATTGCTATTCATGAAGCAAGTCGAGAGTGCGTGTGGTTGAGGTCTATAATACATCTTATTCGAGACAAATGTGGTGTGAAATGTGACAAGTTACCCACAATTTTGTATGAAGACAATGCAGCATGCATAGCTCAATTGAAGGGGGGATTCATAAAAGGAGATAGGACAAAGCACATTTCACCAAAGTTATTTTTCACACATGATCTTCAAAAGAATGGTGATATTAATGTGCAACAGATTCGTTCAAGTGATAATATGGTCGATTTGTTCACAAAATCTCTACCGACGTCAACCTTCAAAGAAGCTAGTGTACAAGATCGGGATGCGAAGGCTTAAGGATGTGAATTGATGCTCTCGTCGGGGGGAGTTAATGCGCGTTGCACTCATTTTCCCTTACAAGGTTTTGTCCCACTGGGTTTTCCTTGCGAGGTTTTTAACGAGGCAACCAAAAGGCGTATTATTAGATATGTGTACTCTTTTTCCTTTTCTAGATTTTTTTTCCATTGGGTTTTATTTTAGTTAAGGTTTTAATGAGACACATTACTTATTGAGTAGACATTCAAGGGGGAGTGTTAAGAATAGAATTCTATTTGGAGTGAATGTCTAGAATTCTATTTGGAGTGAATGTCTATCTTGTGGAGAGTTTTACTTTGTGACTAAGTCATATTTCTCCTATAAATAGAGGGGTCTTACCCCATTGTAAATCATCCCAAAATTCAATAAGAATTTCCTCTCTCTCTTTCTCTGCAATATTACTAATAATAATAATAATAATAATAATAATAATAATAATAATACATCAGATGGCGTATATAATAAGTGGGCAGTGGCTAAATTCGTAACTCCACTTAAGGTCAGTAAACGAAAGAAAAAAAAGATATGGGCCAAGCCCATTTACGTAACTATATATCAGATTTGACCTAGGGATTAGATAAGAAAAAGAATTAACTGTTAATGTTACAAGGAGGGTGAGCAGATGTTGGCACTACCCAGAAAAGATATGAGTCTATTTAGATTTTAAAAAAAATTGGCACTGTGCGAGAACCTTGGTAGAGAAATCAAAGCAATCAGGTATATTAATATCATTATCCTTTCATTTTTATGTGAATTTAAGTTATAGAAAGTGGTCTTTTATAGTTAGAGGGTAGGGATTTCACTGATTGGGAATTTGAAATTTAAAAGTGCTTAGTGTCAACTTTCAGCAGTTGATTAAAAAGCCACTTCCAACTTAAATTTGAAATTTTCTTTACGTGATTTTGTATATGTAATTGGGATGGTGATTATTATTCATGAGCTAATTAGTTAATGGTTTAACAAAAATTATATGGAATTCCAAGGTTAGAGTAGTCTGTTTTGGAATAAAGTGTCTGCTACTACAATTTTATCTCTTTAATTTAAGATATAATGGTCACCTAATGATTGGATAATAAGGAGGAAGGCAAATGATTGAATGATTTATATTTTGGGGACTTAAGAATGTATAGAAATCAAAGTTGTCTCTATTGTTGCTAGTTTTAAATCTGGATACTAATGATTAGCCAATAAATTGTAACAACGAGATGATTGACAGTTAGTAGAATAATGAGGTTAGGTGGATTAAGTCATTAAAATAAATTCGACGAATTGATGATTAAATATAAAATTCGGAAAATTTGGGTATTCCACATTAGTGATGGATTAAGCCTAATTGAGAAAATTAATACGGGGTCGATATTATATAATTATAGATTAACTGGAAGAATTTGTACGAATGACACAAGGTGAAGCATTTGGTATTTCGGCACGAGTACGGAGTAATCTTACCGCAATTTGTATTTTCATAACTTGAATGATTTACACATGACTTTTCATATTAATATGTTATCGATTATTTTAATTTTCATGTGGGACAAGTCTTTTACCCGATATGATATCGAAATAGTTATTTGAGATGAATACCGCATTTTTAAATATTTTGGTTGTCACTAGAACTATTTACCGTTACTTGAATTTATTGTTATCGAAAGGAATTATATGATTTGATAAGAACCGAAATGCCCTATATTATTTTAAAATAGTTTCTACGAGTATATATATGGATTACGGATACAAGTATAAATGAGAGTAGACATTGAAGGATCCCGTAGCTAACGGCGGGTTCGTTAGACCTGGTGCACCTTGTAATTACCGATTACTGTTATAGCCCTTGCTAGTGGAAAGGTAGAACTGGCATACCGTTACAGATTTTCCTCGAGTAGGGACTACTGTTATATATATGACTTCTTGCGAAGAAGTCCACAGTAATACCGATTACATGATCCGTTCATTGAAACCTCCCAAATTTGATTATTGATATTATATAGTGGTTACCGAGCTTATATTCTAAATCATTAATTGTTTTGTACTACAAGAAAAACATGATGAGGTTGAAAATTATTTATTGTTTCTGAAAGTCCATTTTTATGTTATTTTCTCTCTTTAACATACAAGCATGTTTCTGATTTTTCCCCAAATAAAAACGGTTGTGGTAAGTATTATTACTCACTGAGCTAGCAACTCATTCCCCGCTAAATATTTTTTTATAGAGACATCAGTTGACGCATGCAAGGATTTCGTTAGTTAGAGTGCACAGGTTGAGAATTCTTGGTGAGCCTTGCAGTTGTTCGCGTGAGCGGAGACTTTTATCAATTGTTATGGTTTTTTCTTTAAATTCTTAGTGTCGCTCCATAGTCAATAGTTTAGTGTCATGAGTATTCGTTTGTTAGTATAGTCTTATGTCGAGTATCGTCCTTCATTATGAAAGTTGGAGGTATATTAGTATTTCTGTTTGTTAGTGTGTTGATTAGTAATTGTGGAGACTTATTTTGGCTAACTTGTAAGTTGTCAATTGCCAGTTGAATTGTTATTAGGTTGTTGGTTGCTGATTTGAGACAGGAAATTTTTGGAATGGTCCGAAAGCAGGGGAAATTCTGCCCGATTTTCTCTAAAATTTTCGATGAGGCTTACTTGGGAGCACTTGCTCCTAAGCGCCGGTCACGATCCTATATTCGGTCATGACAAAGTTGGTATCAGAGCTTTGGCTTTAAATCCCGTGTCATGGTACTATGTCAAGCAGCCCGGTAGGATCTTTCAAATATTTCTTGATCCAATCCTGTCCATCTTGGCCCAAATCATTCCACCACAATCGTAACTCAAACGAGATTTTATTCATTAGTGAAAAAGGTCCATTTTGTACTATGCTCATCATGCACATTTAATAAAGGTGATTTAAACTATTTTCATTATTTCAGAAGAATCAACCTTTCAATACCTCGTTTGAAGATTTCAAGGCTATTATTATTTAAGGGAAATGACTTCAAAAGCGGCCATTTTTGCGCAAACAGCCTTCCGGCGTCCTTTCGGAACATTCGGCTATTTTTAAAAACGGCATCACTTTGATTTTATTGAAAACTAAAAACTTGACATTTTGGTTATTTTTTTTTTTGAAAAGGGATGGTTGGACCCGTCACGGGTTTCCTACGTATCTCGCCTAGTGGCGAGAATCAAACCAGCGTAGTTCAGTCAAATTGTTTTAAGACCAACTATTTTAACAAAAATTATTCCGACTTTTTTCACATTTTCTTTTCCTCAAAATTTCAACAATGTTTCATCAGTATTTAGGTATTGCTATTCTAAAAATTGTTATATTTCTCTCTTTTTATTTTCAGGTATTTAGCCGGTCAGCATAGTAATCCAGGACAAATAAATGCAACATATAATTATGCTCGGTCTTTCATATCCGGGTCACCTGTCCTAGACAGATCCTACCCCTGTGTTGAGTCCCATAAGTCAGATATGATGCAAATAATCGTCCTAAATCTAGGCTCAATATCCTGATTTTCAATGGTACTAGATTGTATACCCGAGCGGACAACTCGGACCGATAAGGGGGCTACGTACCGAGGACCCGCGGGATCGTCCGACTTTGTAACTTTTCCGGTCTCTGTTTCTTATTGGGTATGACGTAAAAGAAAGGGGAGTCTCAACCAGTAAGCACATCCCCGGAGGGAAGAAAAGAAAGGTTTTCAGAACAATTATATATATACAGTTCATGTAATATCAAAGCGGTAAACATATTGCACATTTATCAAAGCATATAATGAAATCAGATATAATCAAAAATAGCAATTTAATTGAGCTCGAATTCTTAAACCCTAAACCGAAGTTCTGGGTTTCTTATCCCCAACAAAGTCGCCAGAGCTGTCACACTTCCTTTTTCACTACTTACCCGAAGGTATGTGCCACCAATTACTACTACACCCCGGAAAGGGATATAATAATAATAGGGAAGGAGTTTTTCCAATTAAAGGACATTCGGATCGTGATTTTATTTATTAATTTTCAGAGTCGCCACTTGGGAAAATAATGATGTCCAAGTCACCGGTTTAATCCTGAACCGAGGAAATTATGACTATGTTTAACAATCTGTGAAACTAGAAATTCGGATAAGGAATTTTGTTAACCCGGGAGAAGGTGTTAGGCACTCCCGGATTCCGTGGTTCTAGTACGGTCGCTCAACTACCGCATTTGTTTTTATCCAACTTCTTTATATGCTTCAATTTTTCATGTATTATTAATGTCCCGCTTTGTTATTTTTAAGACTTGCGATGTCATAAAAATGCATTTCGAGTCATACCGTACCAGCACGCCTGTGACTTTAGTGCATTTCAGCTTCGACGAGATTTGAGATTTGGGTCACATAAATTTGCACCCGTATTAGGAATGTAATTTTATTAATCGCGCCTACAATGTCTACGTCTTTATTAACTTTGGGAAAGACCGTGAAATTCGCTAAACGATCTTTCCAAGTCTAGAATTTTATGTTGAGATTTATTTGGGGGCCCCGTGTGTTTTCATTCTTTGTAACGAGGCTTGTCCCTTATTTTAAAGTTCAATCCTATTCATACACTATATTTTCTATTTTTTGTTTTTCCTTCCTATAACTATTTTTGTGTTACTTTTTCAAACTATAATATTGGAGTCCAGGCCATTATTCGTTATTGGGCCTGGACTTTAGACTGCTTAACAGTCCATTATTAAAGACAATTGGGCCTCTGGAGCCCAACGTATACCACTATTCCTATTTGAAGGCAGGAATGTTGCCTTAACCAGATTTGGGCCTGTGTTCATGACTAGGCTCAGACTATACATGCGAAATTAAAGCAAAGCTAACATTTCAATATCAGTATTTGAGCAGGTATTATTCAGTACTACTAATTAATCATTTCAAACATTTTCAAGCTACATTTTTCGACCACTACTAATTTCAATTTTTAACAACTAATTAAACATTCTAAAACAGTAATTTGTATCAGTATTATTATTCTATATGGCAGGTTCAGATATTCAAGTAGTTATCATGGTACTAGTTTGCAGGATTATTTTGTCACGTTATTTCAACTGAAAAAAACAGTGTTTTGAATTAGCTAAACATGCTTGAACTACTGAAAATCACAAGGTTTAAAAGCGGATTTGTAGATAACTCATATTCAGTGTATATAAATAGTAATACAAGATGAACTACTTATACTTTTGGATTAAACGACTCTGATTCAGAATTCAAAATGGCTAAGTACCAGTTTATATGTCTAGTTTCAGAACATACTTATATATATTTAAGTGTATTAGCTGTGTATTGGCATGTTTTAGTTTTAGAATTAGGTGATAAACTACTAACTATGTTTAACTATATTATTGTCTACTACTACTTTACTCTAATCGAATTCATATAGTCTATATTTATTACAACTATTCCTAATGAATTGCAGAGGATCTATGTGTTATAACTACAAACAATAAGAAAAACAGAGATATCTTCAGCGAAAAGCAGTCCAATATTTTATTCCTTCATCAAGTTTTCAATTACATCTTCGAGAGATAGTAGTGTACCTGATCAAACGAAAATAAACTGATGAGTTCTAAGAAGATAAATGAGAAGAGAGGTCAGCAATGGCAGCAACAAAATATCAACAACAAACAGGAGCAGGTATTAACACAGCAGACTCCCAAACTCAGCAGATAAACAGCAATCATCTCGAGAAATAACAAAAATCCAAGCTAGTGGAGATGAACACAACAGAGAACCAGCAGCAAAGATTCTAGGAATAATACTCGACTCGAAGGCTAAGTAGAAGAACAATATAGCTTGAAATCCTAAGAGTTGAATCCCCAGAAATCTATCTCAATATGTGAAATTTTGAACTCTTCAAATTGGAACCAAATTCGAACTCCTCAATTCTCACCCTTAAAAATTGTGAACCCAAATTCGAACCCTTAAATTGTAAAATTCAGAATCCTTTTTCAGGCTTGAGACAGCCTATTTATAGAGTAATTTTGGGGGGAATTTCAAATTAATTATTTCTATTTTCCTCCCCCACTCTTTTCAATTAACTACATTAAGGTCTAGCAGAATTGTAACGGAATGCCCCTTGAACCCCTACTAGAAGGTTCAGGGGTGTTCCCTATATTGGGCAGGTTTTACCTAGTCGCCCCCATTTGCTAAGGTTTATTACACAATTACCTTTTATTTATGCCTATTCTACCCTTTATTATTCAAGTATTTTTGGAAAAACCAAACACTAAAGTCATTTATATCCCTATAGGCTCTATGTAATCTACAGAAATACCATTTACCTTTCCCCTTTTACCCTTTTCATTTGGTCAAATTTACCCGACCTACATTAGGTTTGTCAAGAGTTGGGTAATTGACTGTATTTAACCTATAGCCCGTTAAGGCTTGTTTTAAAAATTAACCAATCTTAGACTATAAACCTTTTCAATGTTAGCCACTTTTACAAAGATAGCCAATCACCAAAACTCATATTGTGTTGCAAACATAGCCACAAAAGCATTTACATATATAACCTAAATACACATAAGCACTCAGAAGTTCAGAAGAATTTAACATACAAATCATATTCCAAATATAGCCTTATTCATGTTGTTTGCACAACTAACCCTAATTACGACTTAACTATCAAATTAATCAGAACTCGGAGAGATAAGTTTATAATGGTTGAATTCCAACTAATTAAAACCCTAGTCGAGATAGGATATACTAAACAATCACATAAAGATAGCTAATAGCACATGATTTACAGGTAGCTAATATCAGAACCTAAGAACACTTAGACGATTTTAGGTACACATGAAATAAGATTCATGGCTAGTATGAACAAGTATGAACAAGGTATAGAACAGAGATAGATTTAGGTTTTTAAACTTGCATAGGAATAGATTCAAGTTTTAAACATATAAGCACATAAAGAGACTAAACAGAAACAAGTTTCAAACATAAAAGCCACTGAACAGGACAGGGCAGGGTACTTAGTTTTTTTAGGGCTTTATCATTTTTTTTCCTTTTCTTTCTTTCTTTTCTTCAGTTTTTTTAGGGCTTTATCATTTTTTTCCTTTTCTTTCTTTCTTTTCTTCTTTCTTTCTTCTTTCATTTTCTTTATTTTTCAAGTATTTTAGAGACTCGTGGTCTCCTAAGTATCATATCTCCCAAACAAGCCTTTGGGGGTCTGATTTGAGAGTGTGAGGGGTGTTTGGGGACTTGGGGTAAGGTTTTGAAGAGGTATCATTTTTGGGTGCTCGCCAGAGTAGGGTTCCGGCGAGACTTTTTCTAATATTCGAAGGGTTGGGGTAATATTTGAGGTATATGGTTATGGTGGGGTGATAGATCATCTCAAGACGGTTCTATGGTGTTAAAGTGGGGGTTTGGTTCATACTTTGGTGGTCGCCGGCTAGGGTTCCGACGACGGAATTTCAAGATTGGGGAGACTAGTAAGTTCTTGAACGGGGTTAATGGTGTATTGGGGTGTTTCAAGGTGGAGAAGGGTGTTTGGGGGTTGGCCTGAGCCGGGGAAGGCGATAGGGGAATGACCACCGATAGGGTTCCGGTGGTCTCCATGAGAGATGGGGGGAGAAGAGGAGAACCTAAGGGCGGCTAGGGTTTCGTCTATTGAGGGGAGGGTGTGTATAAAGAGGAGACTAAATGAATGGGGGGGGGGGGGTTGATATATATTAATTATATGTTTTTGATCATTAGCTGTTGGATTGGCCGAGATGAACGACTTGGATTATTTGGCCCTTAAAACGACACCGTTTGGTTTAATGAGGCATTTTCTTTGGTCCGTTAGATTAAGTATTTGAACGGACATGATTTAATTCCCCAGACTACGTCGTTTGGTTAAATGATTCATTGGCCTAGTCCATTTGATTAGGTGCAATTGACGGTTATGATTAATTCTCTAGACGTTGTCGTTTTATTAGTAAAGGCACCACCTTACTTGGCCCGTTGATCAATTGCATCAACGGCCCAGATTTAATCATTTTAACGACGTCGTTTGGTTTAGCAACTGGGCAGACCGGCTAAAATTGATTGGGCCTGGTCTGTACTTGTGTATTTGTGTATTTGGGCTGGATATATTGTATGTGTTTAGCCCAAATTGATATTATACATTGTATTTTTTTTTTGTATTTTGTTATTTATGACTTGTATTTTATTTAATTTCTTGTATTTCCTTTTTGTATTTTGTACTTATTTCTTTGTATTTATTTTACACTGATGCATTTCTTTTATATTTTTTTCTTGATTTCTAATTTTTGTATTTTTTTTGCTTGATTTTCCATTTCCTAGTATTTATTCTATGATTTTTTGTGATATTTTCTAATTAATTTCCTTTTTTTTTTGTATTTTCATTTCAAATTTATTTTTAGTAATTAAAAACAAACCCTGGTATTTTGCATACATAAATCAATACAATTGCAACCAAAAATTATTTTTGTATTTTTATATTTTGCAATTTAATTGCTTGGGGTAAAAATCATGTGCTCACAATGACCGTCTCAGAGTATGCCATCCGTTACACTAGGTTGGCCAGACAGACCTTCGTTTCTACTATTCGCGAGAAGGTTCGCCAATTTATTGAGGGTCTTATTTCATCTACTAGATCTAGCATGGCTCGAGAGTTTGAGATAGATATTTCTTATCAGCAAGTAGTGAGCATTGCTAGGAGGGTAGAGGGTTTTCACGCTAGAGATCAGGTAGAGAGAGATGCCAAGAGGACTCGAGAGTTGGGTCATTTCTCTGGTACCCGTACTCTAGAAGTAGGACGTCATGGTAGGGGCTATATGGGTTGCCCAGTTCATTCAGCTCTTCCTTCATCCAGCAGTACTCCAGCTCCTCCCAGATCTTAGGAGCCTTACTATGAACCCCCGATTTCTAGCGTGCCTCCGATACGGGGTGTCGCAGAGGTCAGTCCAGCAGGTCTGGACCTAGCCAGTAACAGCCACCGCGCCCTCCTAGAGCTTGCTTTCAGTGCGGGGACACCCATCATTTGGTGAGGGATTGCCATAGACTTGGGAGGAGTTAACCTCCACAGTATTGTCATCCGCAGTGTGCTCAATAGGATTCTCATGCTATTTTTCCAGCTCCAGCTGCTACCTTACCTGCCCAGCCAGCCAGGGACGGGTACCCGAGGGATAGAGGTCACCTTCGTGAGAGAGTTCGGGCTAGATATTATTGCATTCCTACTCGCACCGAGGCGGTTGCCTCCGATTCTATTATCACATGTACTATTCTGGCTTGTCATAAAGAGGCATTGGTTCTATTCGATCCCGGCTCTACTTTTTCATATGTGTCCTCTTATTTTGCTTCACGTCTGGGTGTGCCTCGTGATTCTTTGAGTGCCCCCATTTATGTTTCTACTCCTGTGGGAGATTCTCTTATTGTGGACTATGTTTATCGGTCATGTTTGGTTATTATTCGTAGTTTTGACACCAGAGCAGACTTATTATTACTAAATATGGTGGATTTTGATATTATCTTGGGCATGGACATGTTGTCGCCCCATTATGCTATTCTTGATTGTCACGCTAAAACCGTGACACTGGCTATGCCAGGTGTACGCATGTTGAGTGGAAAGTTGCTTCAGATCACACTCCCAGTACAGTTATCTCTTTTCTTAAGGTTTAACGTATGGTTGAGAAGGGGTGTGATGCCTATCTAGCTTATGTGAGGGATGCTAGTATTGACACCCCTTCAATTGATTCTGTTCCAGTAGTATGGGACTTCTCTGATGTGTTTCCAGCTGACCTTCCAGACATGCTGCCTGACAGAGATATTCACTTTGGCATTGATTTGTTGCCGGGCACTCAGCCCATTTCTATTCCTCCGTATCGTATGACTCCTCCTGAATTGAAGGAGTTGAAGGAGCAGTTACAGATATTTCTTGATAAGAGTTTTATTTGACCTAGTATTTCACCTTGGGCTGCTCCTGTCTTATTTGTGAAGAAAAAAGATGGTCTATGCGTATGTGTATCGACTACCGCCAGTTGAATAAGGCCACGGTGAAGAATTGCTATCCTTTGCCTCATTTTGATGATATATTTGACCAGCTTCAGGGGGCACATGTATTTTCTAAAATTGATATGTGCTCATGTTATCATCAATTAAAGATTTGGGAGCCAGATATTCCGAAGACTGCTTTCAAGACTCGGTATGGTCATTACGAGATTCTTGTTATGTCTTTTGGGCTGACCAATGCCCCAGCAGCCTCTATGCATTTGATGTACAATGTGTTCAGGCCATATCTCTACTCATTCGTGGTTGTTTTCATAAATGATATTCTTGTATATTTCTGGAGTCAGGAAGATCATGAGCAGCACCTGAGGATAGTGCTTCAAACTTTGAGGGAGAAAAGATTATATGCAATATTCTCCAAATGTGAGTTCTAGCTGAGTTCTGTGGCATTCTTAGGCCATGTGGTGTCGAGTGAGGGCGTTCGAGTGGATCCGAAGAAGGTGGAGGCTGAGCAGGATTAGCCCAGGCCCTCCTCAACTATTGATATCCGCAGTTTCCTTTGCTTGGTGGATATTGCCGTCATTTTGTGGAGGGGTTCTCATCGATCGCTACCCCTATGACTAGATTTACCCAGAAGGATACCCCTTTTTAGTGGACATAGAAGTGTGAGGAGAGCTTCTAGAAGCTCAAGAAAACCTTGATTTTAGCTCCAATCTTGATGTTGCCTACTGGTTTGGGTTCCTATACAGTTTATTATGATGCCTCACGGGTTGGACTTGGAGCGGTATTGATGCATAATAGTAGGGTGATTGCCTACGCGTCCAGATAGTTGAAGGTACATGAGAAGAATTACCCTGTCTATGATATTGAGTTGGGTGCCATTATTTATGCTATGAAGATCTGACGTCATTATTTGTATGGGGCGCCTTGTGAGATTTATACTGATCATCGGAGTTTGCAGCACTTGCTTAAGCAGAAGGACCTGAATATGCGTCAGATGAGATGGTTAGAGTTGTTAAAGGATTATGATATTACTATTCTTTATCACCCGGGAAAGGCCAATGTGGTTGCCGATGCCTTGAGTCACCGGGCAGAGAGTTTGGGGAGTTTGGCATATCTACCAGCCTCAGAGAGACCTACGGCGATAGATGTTCAGGCCTTGGCCAAGCAGTTCATTAGATTGGACCTTTTAGAGCCCAGTCGGGTTCTAGCTTGTGTGGTTTCTTGGTCTTCCCTATTTGATCGCTTCAGGGAGCGACAGTTTGATGGCCCTTATTTGCTTGTCCTTCAAGATAGAGTTCGGCGTGATGATGCTTGAGATGTTACCATCGGGATGATAGAGTGTTGAGGATGCAGAGGCGAACTTGTGTGCCCAATATCGACGATCTTTAAGAGTTGATTCTAGCTAAGGCCTATAGCTTGCAGTATTCCATCCATTCGGGTATAGCGAAGATGTATCAGGACTTGAGGTATCACAACTTGTGGAGGTGGATGAAGAAGGATATAGTTGACTATGTGTCTAGATGCCTCAACTACCAGCAGGTGAAGTATGAGTACCAGCGTCCGGGTGAGTTACTACAACAAATTGAGATCCCATAGTGGAAGTAGGAGTGTATCACCATGGACTTCGTATCTGGACTCCCGTGGACCGTGAGGATGTTTGATTCTATTTGGGTTATTGTCGATCGACTGACCAAGTCCACTCATTTTATACTTTTGTGCATTACTTATTCATTGGAGCGGTTGGCGGAGATTTATATCAGGGAGATTGTCCGGTTGCATGGTATTCCAGTTTCTATGATCTCAGAAAAAGGAACTCAGTTTACATGGTAGTTCTGGAGAGCCGTGTAGTAAGAGTTAGGCACTCGAGTGGAGTTGAGCACGACATTTCATCCCTAGACGGACGGATAGTCCGAGTGCACTATTCAGATTTTCCAGGATATGTTCCGTGCGTGCGTGATTCAGTTTGGAGGGTCATGGGATTATTTCCTGCCACTAGCGGAGTTTGCTTATAACAACATCTATCAGTCTAGCATCCAGATGGCGCCATATGAAGCCTTATATGGTAGGAGGTGTAGATCTTCGGTGGGTTGGTTTGAGCCGGACGAGGCCAGGTTATTAGGCACACAGATGGTTCGGGATGCAATGGAGAAGGTTAAAATGATTCAGGACAGACTCGGGGCAACCTAGTCCAAACAGAAGAGTTATGCGGACAAAAAGGTTTGCGATGTGGCATATATGGTTGCCGAGCGGGTTCTGCTTTGGGTCTCGCCTATGAATGGCGTCATGAGGTTTGGAAAGAAGGGAAAGCTGAGTCTGAGATTTATTGGGCCTTTTGAGATCTTGAAGCGAGTTGGGGAGTTGCTTATGAGCTTACCTTATCTCCTAGCCTAGCCGAAGTTCATCCAGTATTTCATGTTTCGATGCTCCGGAGATATCATGGTGATCTGTTGCATGTCTTGGATTCAATTCAGTCCAGCAGGACAAGGATCTATCTTATGTTGAGGATCCAGTGGCCATTGTAGACATGTAGATCAGAAAGTTGAGGTCAAAGATCATCGCTTCAGTGAAGGTCCAGTGGCGGGTTCAACCGGCCGAGGAGGAAACTTGGGAGATCGATGAGGATATGCGCAGCTAGTACCCTCATCTTTTTGCTACTTCAGGTATGTTTTCTATGCTCATTCGAGGATGAATGAATGTTTAAGTGTAGGAGGATGTAACGATCCGGCTAGTCATTTTAGGAATTTACGCCCAGATCCCCCATTAACTGCTTTCCCTAAGTTCATTTCTGCTATTTTAGTTTTTTGGGACGTTCGGTATTAGAATTCGGAGTGTTTTTGGGACACTTAGTCCATAAGTGAGAGTTTAAAGATAGAAAATGGTCCGTAACCGGAACAGTGTTAAGACGATCTCGAAATGGACATCCGATGGTTCCATTACCTCCGTTGGGTGATTTCGGGGTTGGGAGCGCGTTCGGAATGTATTTTGGAGGTCCTTAGCTCAATTTAGGCTTGAAATGTCAAAATTTGAATTTTTGAAGTTCCGGTGTGACAGTGAATTTCTGATCCGAGAGTCGGTTTGGAATTCCGGAAGTTTTTGTAGCTTCGTCATGTTATTTTGGATGTGCGCGCAAATTTTCAAGTCACTCGGACAAGGTTTGTATAGGTTTTTTATCGAAGGTGTGTTTGGCTAGAATTTGAAATTCATGGGCTTGATTCTTGGCTTAAATCATGTTTCCGACATTGTTTGGGGTGATTTAAGGATTGGTAGAAGTTTGAATGAGGTTATGGGGTATGTCTGTAGGTTTGGTTGAGGTCCCGGTGGCCACGGGTGTGTTTAGGATGTTCAACGGGTCATTTTCTCCTATTTTTGAACTGTTGTTGTTGCTTTTGGTGTGCCTTCATCACGCTCGCGTCATGTCCTTTGCGTTCGCGAAGGCTTATTTTGGCCACCTGGGAAATCCTTGTACACGTCTGCGTTTAGAGCTCGCGTTCGCGAAGCTCTACCTCGCCTTCCCCACATTCGCATCTTTCACATCACGTTCGTGTAGGTTAAAAGTCCTTTCATCGTGATCACATGCCTTCCACGCGTTTGCGTAGAGCAAATTTCTGGGCCTTTTATTTCTTTAACGCGTTCGCATCCCTTCCTTCGCGAACGCGAAGGGCATTTTGGGGACCTTCTATTTTCCTTCTTTGCGAACGCGTGTGACCTATCGCGTTCGCGATGCTTTAGTGATCCTGACAGTACTTAACATTTTTAAAAATGGGGGTTTTGCCATTTTTAACAAAACAAAAGCTAGAGAGCTTCGATTTTGGGAGAGATTTTGAAGGATTTTTGCGGGCAACGATTATGTAATGATTTTATACTCTTTTATGCTTAATACCCACTAATCTAACCTCAAATTTATCCTTAATTTCGGATTTTTATACGAAAATTGGGGTAAAGTTCTTAGACCTAATTGTGAGGATTTGAGGGGACATTTTACCTCCGATTTGGGAGATTTTATATGGTTAGACTCATGAGAGTGCGAGGTTCATGGAAATGTAAATTTTCCTCGGTTCTGTGATGTGGGACCCGATAGGTATTTTGGTTATTTTACATAATTTCGCGTAGTAGCTTAGAATTTAATTATAGAATAAATTACTTGAATCATTATTTAATATATGCAATTTAATTGAATAGATTTGAGCCATTTGAAGTCGAATACTCTTGGCAAGAACGTGACTTTGGATTAAATTTTGAGCCGGTTCGAGGTAAGTGGTATGTCTAATCTTGTGGGGGACTTCGTCCCTTAAGATATGAAATTGGTAATTGAACGCCTTGTGTGTGAGGTGACGAGCGCATACTTGAGCTCATTGTTGAAAATCCAAATTTTCCTTAAAAATACTGGAGCTGAGTTTTGTTCCTTATTTGCTTTATCCTATTTGCTATTATATAGCATGTGCTAGCTTAGAAAAACACGTTTAGTGGACTTACTTGCCTCTTTTCTTAAACTGCCTTGATTGTATTCTACGAAGCATATTAGGCTAGAATATACTATTATTTTCTATGTGTTTGGTAGTTATTTAATATTTTGAGCTGTTGTTGTTTGATTAAAATTTGGGACTAGAGGATGACATCCCGGGAACTCCCATGTACATGTCATATACTAAGATTGTGAGTGCGAGATACCAAGAGATCCCTGCCACAGAAATAATTATATATGGAGGATACCAGGAGATCCTCGGGATACCAAGAGATCCCAGAATTATTATTGTTGATATCAAGAGATCCCAGAATTATTATTGTGGATAGCAAGAGATCCCAGAATTATTATTGTGGATACCAAGATATCCTAGAATTATTATTAAAGATACCAAGAGATCCCCGAAAGATTTATTAAGGATACCAAGAGACCATCAGGATACAAGGAGATTCCCGATGATAAATATCTGATTATGGTTTGTACCTCTATTCTTTGAATGTGTTTGTCCTCTATCACTATTTTACTTACTTTCTTGCTGGATATCTGCTGTGATTATACACATATTATCTCCTCATTATCATATTGATTATTATGTTTTACCTTAGTAGGGCCCTAACCTTCCTCGTTACTACCCAATCGAGGTTAGGCTTGGCACTTAGTGAGTATCGTTGTGGTGTACTCATGCCTCTTCTAAGCATATTTTTCATGTGCATATCCAGGTACCTCTATGCAGACGCACTACCAGTAGATGCAGGAGCATTTTCGGAGACTTGAGGTATATCTTTCGCGTCCGCAGATCGTAGAGTCTCCCTCTCACTCTACCTTCTAGTTGGCTAGATGATATTCCATTTTTCCTTGTTATAGACATTTCCGGATTATTAGAGCAGTATTATGTTTCATTCTTAGACTGTGTTGTCCGTGGGTTTTCGGGTCCTTGGGATATTTTCATATTTCTAAAATGCTAAAGTGTATATGCCAAACTACAACTGTATACATTATTCATGTTGTTAAATTTTAATTACAAATTTTGCAATTATGTGTTAGGCTTATTTGGTCATGAGAACTAGGTGTCGTGATGACGTGTTCACAATCGATGAACTAGGATCGTGATATACTCCCACCCAATTTGAATGTGTAGTTATTTTTTTATATATTTATTTTTTATTTTTTATATTTAATTATAAGAATTAAAGGTTATTGGTTTAATACCGGTAATACATACATACATATATATATATATATATATATATATATATATATATATATATATATATATATATATATATATATATATATATTAAGTATTTTCAAGTTCAAAATTTAAAAATAGAAACTACTTTTACCTAAATTAACTAATTTGTCCTAAAAATGTCACATGGCATTGACACATGGAAAAATCCCATGCCTGACTTTCTTCCTTTTAAGTAAATATAGATTATTTCAAATCAAGAAAACTCCATTAATTTTCCGAAATAGTAAGGTGGGGGCGTGGGTCAAGGCGGGCAGGAGGGGACCACAATTATAACATTTTTAACAAAAATGCACGTGAAGTCTTTTCATTCATTATGTCACGATCCAAACCAATGGGCCGTGATGACCACCGAGTTCCTTACCCAACTAAATGCTAATGTAATGTATCATTTGTATTATTTTATCATAGGTAAATGAAACGGAGTAAAGAATGAAGGAAATACAAACTTATACATATGACATACTGGCCTATAAGACTAAAATGATCACTCGTACATCGAACATAGACCGACAAGGGCATATAATCTTTCACGTACACGATATATGTTTACAAGCCTCTAAGAGTACATAAATGTCATAAAAGTCGGGACATGGCTCCACCGTACTAATCTAAAATTTTTATTTAATCAAGTAAATATTTACATCCACCCGCTCATTTGACTCTAGAGTCGGGTCTACAAATATAGCCTCTTTTGTAAGAAATTTGTCCCCTATCTACCTTACTTACAATGCTAGCGTCGGTATCTATCTATTTTTCTAATACTCTTTTTCAATTACAATAATTCTCTCCTCTCATATGTAAATGAAGTACTATGTCTCTAACTAAATCTTTACTTTTTCTACTGATTTTTTGAAATTTTCTAAAATTTCTTTCTCTTCATATTTGGTACACTGCACGAGCAAAAGCATTGCCCAGAATTGTCCATTTCATATTTCTTCTCTTTGGCTTCTTTGTCATCTAGTTGACTTCCCCTTGCCATTTTTCTATTGTTCTATTGGTTTCGAATAGTTGCATAAGTTGAGTCCACACAAAATTTAAATATGCACACTCAAAAAAATAGATGTTCCATAGTCTAATCTTTTCCACTTGTGCACAATACACATTCCTTTGCTACATTGATGCGCCATTTGATTACTCTTTCCACAGTCGCTAGTCTTTGGTATAATGCCATTCACATTATAAACTGGTGCCTTGGCATCAGTCCTTTAGTTAGATATAGGCTTTTCCAGCTAGGCTTTGCATACTGTTGCATTTGATTTATGTATGCTTTCTTGATGCTAAACTTCCCTTTCTCCACATATGTTTCCAGCTCTTGTACTCCCTTTGTCAGCCACTTTCTTGCTTCCATAATCTTTTGGATGACCCGACTTGCTTGTCTTGAAGTGTCTATTATTTCCAGTGTCTTCTTTTTCATATAGGGATGATGAATCCATTGTATCCACAACTTATCCTTTTTATGTGTTATTTGCCAAAGAAGTTGTTCAATTGCATTCCTATTCCACAATTCAAAATTCAATACATTTAGTCCCCCTACTGCTTTAGGCTTGCAAATAGTCTCCCATGAAATAGGTGTTGATCTTCCTTCACTGCATCCTTTTCCACAAAAAATTCTTGCAAATAGTAGTCACATTGCCATGTACTTTCTTTGTAAGAATAAATACTTGAGCCCAGTAAGTCTGCATTTCAAATAAGACACTTTTTATTAGTTGTAATCTCCCTGCATATGACAAGTATCTAGTTGTCCACCTTTTAACTCTTGCTGTTATTCTATCTACTAATGGCATACACTGATTTACACTTAGCTTTTTAGATGATAGTGGCACCCCCAGATATATGAATGGTATATCCCAGTACTCAATTTCAGCTTCTTCAGTATGTCCTCCTTCTGTTGTGCATTTATGCCTTCCACATAAAGTGAGATATTTTCCATGTTTGCCTGTAGTCCAGAAGCAATTGAAAACAATTCAAACTGCTTTATTATCATCTCAATAGATATCATATCTACTCTACAACACTTTAGTAAATCATCTGCAAAACATGTGTGTATCACTTGTAGTTTTCCACATTTGGAATGATGGTTAAAATTTGGTTTTTTGTTCAGTTGCTTCAAAGCCCTATTCAAATACTCTATCACCAACACAAATAAGTAAGGTGACATAGGATCACCTTGTCTCAATCCCTTTTTAGCTTGGAACTTCTGAGTTAATCCCCCATTTATCAGCAAAGAATATGATACTGTACTTACACAATCCATAATAAGATTTACCATCTTATATAGAATACCAAGTTTCAACATTAAACTCTTCAAGAAGCACCAGTTAACTGAGTCATATGCCTTCTTTATCTCCACATTAACTATACATCTTGGAGATACTATTTTATGATTGTAACTTTTTATCAGTTCATGAGCTAACAGTACATTATCTATAATATTTCTCCCTTCAATAAATGCTGATTGAGAAGGTCCCACCAAATAGTTTACTACCAGTTTCAACATTTTAGTGAGCAGTTTTGCAATGATCTTGCACATTGTTGTGCAACAAGCAATTGGCCTAAACTCTCTCACATAGTTAGGTTTCAACACTTTTGGAATAATAGTGATGGTAGTACAATTCATCTCCTAGAGCATCTTTCCTGTGTCAAAGAATACTTCAATTGCTTTTATAACATCCTCTCATATAACTTGCAAGTATTCCTTAAAAATTCAGCTGGATACCCATCAATACCTGGAGCTTTATCATTTGGAAGTTGTTGAACCACCTTCCAGATTTCCTCTCTTGTAACAGGCTTCAGCAGTTCTTGTTGTTGAGCTAGTGTTAGGCATGGCCCATCTCTAGCCATATTGATGTCAATCCCATGTGCCACATTGCTAGCTTCCCCTAGTAACTTTTGAAAAAAACTAACAAACTCCTTCTGTATCAGCTCTTAATCTGTTACCCTCTGGTTCTGTTCTGTATATATTAAAATCACCTTGTTTTTAGCTTGATTTACTTTCAATTGTGCATGAAAGTATTTTGTATTTGAGTCTCCATGTTTTATCTAGATTGCTCTAGATTTCTACCTTATGATTTTTTCATATAATGCATCCCACTCTTCCAGCGGCTTTATAGTCTCATTTTCTTGTTCAATAAGTGCTAGATTCAGATGGTCTTGATTTAGTTTATTATGAATCTTTTTGAGTTGTTCTTTCAATTACTTTATCTTCAATTCAACTGATAAGTATTTCTTTTGCAAGCTTCTTGTCTGAATCTCCAACATCTTTAGCTTCCTGTAAATTGAATACATAGTATACCCCTGAATGTTTTGCTTGCATATGTTGCATACTGCTTCCTTTTTATTCTTCTTCTTCCATCAGTACATTTATCAATCTGTAAGACCTTTGCATTTTCATTCTTTCACTTCAGTATCTAACACCACGGGTGTATGATCAGAACACCCTGGTGTTAGATATATTGCCTCAATACGTGCATACTTTTCAAACCAATCTTCATTCCCTAAAGCCCAATCAATATGACTCTATATTCTATCTTCAGCCCCTCTTTTGTTGCTCCAAGAGTACTGGAATTCTCTTTTATTAATCAGACCTACACCTATATCTTTAATGCACTAATTAAAGTTCACAATTTCATTTAAGTGAACTGGAGCTCCATTGATTCTATCCTCTACTGTCAAAATACTATTAAAGTCTCCATGAATTATACATGGCCCTTTAATATCTTTACTTATCTCCCTCAGCTGGTTCCATTGATCCTTCCTACTACTTATGCTATGTACTCCATACACCACAGTGACATTACTCTAAAATTTAGAGTTTCTGTCCTATATATTACAATGTATAATCTGTACAGATGTATATACCACATGCATTCTTATTGCATTTTCTTTCCATGCTAACCAGATCCTACCATTAGGCGCTGTAGAATAATTATCCACCACTCTCCAATCTCTCCCAAACTTATCTTGGATCTTTTTAGCTCTTCTTTGTTTAAATCTTGTTTCTAAGCATCCAACCATATCTATCTTATTATTCATTAGAACGTCTTTAAACTCTCTTTATTTAAAGGACTTGTTAAGTCCTCTAATATTCCATGTGCTAAAAATCATATAGGGGGAATGGTTGTTGGAGTAGGCCCTTTGATACCACCTTCTATTTGCTCATTTCTCTCATCTCTGTCACTTGGCTCCTCCTGTATTCTCAAGGGTGCAAATTTGTTCCTTCTGATCATGTCTTCCAGGTCAGGTGGTGGTTGCCTTTTTTTCATACTCTGGTAAACTCTAGCTTGCTTACCCTTATCTTTAATTACTACCTGATTTTCCTGAGGCTTATCCTTTTGCTCCTTTGTTATATTTCTATTTTCCTCAGTCACTATCTCCTGTTCCTTTTCTTATCCATTTCTGTGTTGTTTCTTCTTATGTTTCTCATTAATATTCCTCATACAGTCTCCATTAGTATGCCCAAACTTATTGCACTCATGGCACAACATTGGCTTCCATTTATACTCAATCTTTTGGATTTTGAGTTTTCCATTTGGTTGTTCTATAGTTAGCTCATCCGGTAGAGGTTGCATAATGTCTATTTCAATTAACACTCTAGCATACGACACTCTTTCACATTTCGTTGTTAATCGATCTGTACATACTGGATTTCCCAAGCAACTTGTAATTCTACTTAGATTTTCTTCTGCCCAACATTGAATAGGGAGCTCCGGTATGTTCACCCATAGTGGTATCACCCTCATAGGTTCCTTATCAATTTCAAAACCCGGTTCCCAATTTTTTAGAATCATCGGTCTATTATTAAACATGTATGGCCCCTTAGTCATGATCAAATTCATATCATCAATTGATTCAAATTTGAATATGAAATAACCATCATCATGCAGAAACACTGTAGGTGTTGCTACTTATTTCCACACTCCATATACAAATTTCAGCATCTCCTTGAAAGTAGGATTACCTCCTAGCACATAGCCTATTAGTGTCGATCTCCACTTCTGACATTGCGTTTGTATTTCCTCTTGATTCAGCTTCACAATTTTGATTCCATCTCTTATTTCTGTTGGATAGAATTTCAATTGTAACCCTTGATTTACTGTTCTATTGCCATTGACAACTTCTGCCATAGTCCGTTTCACCCTTTCAGCTCCTGATTCCGCAGAGTATGTCAATTTCCTTGCTTTCGTAACCATATTTTGCTCAATTTCTTCCATAACTTCCTGTTCCTTCAACTGTGGTCCTTGCATACGGAAGTAACTTCGGAGCAAATAAAACGCACCAACACCTTCTGTTAAACTGATAGCCTACTTGAAGGACTTTCATCCTATCTATCGAGACCTGCGGGCATGAAATACAACATCCCCGGGCAAAAAGGGAGGTCAGTACGAATAATGTACCAAGTATGTAAGGAATGAAAATCAGTAAATAATAGACATGAGAGAAACATAGAGTAAAAGACTCGATATGTAACTCTAGATAACTCTGTAAATCATGAAATATTTATGTGACATGCATATATATATGAATGCCATGCCGTACATAGGTACATGGGTTCATAATATCATCAAGCCTTTCGAGCTTCTGAGGCCTTGAAAACCTCATTCTATATTGCCTCGATTTACGTGCACGATCCGAGCTTGTAGCCGGAAAGATTTTGTGATAGAAAATATGAATTCTATGAGAAATTTGGATAAAAATGATATTAATATTGATATGGTTGACTTCGGTCAACATTTTTGGTAAACGGATCCGGACCGAGATTGGATGGTCCCGAGAGGTCCGTAGAAAAATATGGGACTTGGACATGCGTCCAGAGTCGAATTCGAGGCCTAGAGCCCAAGTTATGAATTTTTATGTGAAATTGTTTTTAATGCAATTATTAAAGGAAATAAATTAATTGACCTTGGTATCGGGCTCGTATTTTGGTTCCGACGCCCGGTACAAGTCTTAAATATCATATATGTGATTTCTGTAAAGTTTGGTGACATTTGGATGTCGTTTGAGATGTTTTGGACCTTGAGTTCCAATGTTAAGAAGTTTTGAAAATCAAAAGTATGAAAATCATGAGTTTGAGGCTTGATTTGATTAAAACGAAGTGATATTGGCGATATGATCGCACGAACAAGTCCATAATGTGTTTTTGAGGTTGTGTACATGTTTGGTTTGGAGCCGGGGGGCTCGGGTAAAGATTTGATAGGCCGTTGGATGAAACTCTGAATTTTTGAACTGCTGGTTTTTCACCGAGCTGTTGGCTTCGCAATTGCGAAGTTTTCTCGCAATTGCGAAGGGGGACAGGCTCGCAAATGCGAACATTCATCGCAAATGCGAAGCCCCCTTTGGCCCAACCTTGTTCGCAAATGCGAACAATTGTTCGCATTTGCGAAGGTCCCCAGTGCCAGCCTATGTTCGCAAATGCGAACAAAAGTTCGCAAATGCGAACATTCCCCAATTTATGCCTTGGTTCGCAAATGCGAACCATTGTTCGCAAATGCGAACACTGCCTTATACAGCATGTGTTCGCAAATGCGAACATTAGTTCGCAAATGCGAACTATTCGCAAATGCGAACAAATGTTCGCAAATGCGAACTTCCCACCCTTAGCTTAATTTTCAAACTCCAGAAATTGGTCGGGGTTCGCAATTGCGAACCCATGTTCGCAAATGCGAACACAGAGACCTGAAAAACACGAATTTCAATCATTTCTTCACATTTTTACAAAACCAAAACACCCATTTGCGATTCTTCAAGGATTTCTTCTTCATCAAAACGATTGTAAGTCACTTTTTACTTAATTCTTTCAATTCCTAACATCATTAAACATGTTTTTCATAAGAAATCAAAGATTTTCATGGTAAAATTCTTGTTTTTGTTAGAAAATAGGGTTTTTCATAAATTGGGGAATTGGACCTCGAATTGAGGTCCGATTTTGAAACAAATTATATATATGAACTCGTGGGGGAATGGGTAACCGGATTTTGGTTCTAACCCCGAATTCCGACCATGTGGGCCCGGGGTTGAAATTCACTATTCATGGCAGAATGTTGTATAAGTTGTATTTGGTATTAAGAATTAGTTTGTTGAGTAGAATTGATGATATTAAATCAATTGTGTATAGATACGGTTGGATTGGAGCCAAATTGAAAGAAAAGACATTTCCACGGAGTGAATTGTTCATAAGCATTCGAGGTAAGTGTTTGTTCTATCCTAGCTTGAGGGAATAGGATTATGTGTTATGTGTTATGTGATCGAGTGCGGTGTATGAGCTGTGGTGACGAGCATCCATACACTGGCGTCTAGTATGACCGTGAGTCGTTGGAAAATGATATTTTGAGATATATTACGGGTGAATTGTTATTGTTCTCCCTTGTTGGGACTTGTTGTGAAGATAATTATTGATTGCCCTTGATGGGACGATTTATGAATTGCTGTTTCTTTCTTTGCCCTTAACTGTGATTGTTATTTGGGTGAGGAAGAGTGATAATGCACGAAGGGTGATGCGGTGCCATGTTTATTTATTTATGCACGAAGGTTAATGCCGTGCCATGTTTATTTATTGATTATGCACGAAGGATCATGCCGTGCCCTGTTATTGATTATGCACGAAGGATCATGCCGTGCCCTGTTATTGAACCATGTACGAAGGATCATGCCGTACTATGGATGTGAGGATGAGAGTAAAAGCACGAAGGGTGATGCCGTGTACTTTATTTGTTTGTTTGGTGAGGATGAGAGTAAAAGCACGAAGGGTGATGCCGTGTACTTTATTTGTTTATTTGGTGAGGATGAGAGTAAAAGCACGAAGGGTGATGCCGTGCAATTGCTTGCTATTTCTTGAAGTGATATTATTCGTGTTTACATTATACTTTGTCTTCTTTGCGAAATTATTAACCTGTGGTTAATTGTTGAATTCTTTAAGATATTCCTTATTGTGTTATTACTTGATTATTTCTTGTTATTTTGTGGTACACACATATATATTGAATTGCACAGGTTTATGTGAGTGTATGGTCCTAGGCTTGTCACTACTTCGCCGGGATAGGCCAGGCACTTACCAGCACATGGGGTCGGTTGTGCTGATGCTACACTTCTGTGCGTTTTTGCACAGGTCCAGGTTACGATCAGGAGCAGCAGCAGGAGTAAATAGATTGCGTGGGAGTTGATCATATTTGAGACCGAGGTAGCTTGCAGACGTCCGCAGGCCCGGCGTCTCTTTCTTTATTTATGTTATTAGCTGTAGTCTCTTTGTTCCGAGACAAACAGAATTATGTTATATTTCCTTGAGACTTTTATGTGTAGTATTCCATAGTAGTTTGTGAGTTGGTGACTCCACGTCTTGGGTAGAGGATTTCAGTATGATTTTCACTTTGTAATTAGTTATTTCTATTTGATAAAGTATTCCGCATTTATTTAATTAAAATTGTGTTAAAAACAGGATAGTATGAATACAATGGCTTGCCTAGCTACCACGAGTAGGCGCCATCACGATCCCGATGTTGGGGGAAAAATCCGGGTCGTGACAAGTTGGTATCAGAGCTCTAGGTTACATAGGTCTCGCCACTCACGAACAAGCTTAGTAGAGTTTGAGAGGTAGGTACGGAGACGTCTGTACTTGTCCTCCAGAGTCTATTGAGTTAGGAAAGAGTCTCTCATTTGTTCTTTCTTATCGTGTGAATTTGTTCTTCAAAGTGTTAAGTTAAATTTCCACTCTTGTCTTCCCACGAATGGCGTAGTCACGTACCGCTTATCCAGCCGAACAATGGCACAGGCTGGTGATAGATCAACTATGCCTTCAAAAGTTTTACGGAGGACAGATAGGTTTCACCAAAGTCTTCGCTGCCACCTTCAGCGGTGCATCTTTTGAGAACCCACGAGATTGTGCTTGACAGTTCTTATGAGGAATTTCAGAACGTGGGAATAGTTGAATGCGAGGGATCTCCGGGATGCTTTGGTCGGAATAGCGGGATTCATGGACGGCATTGCTAGAGCGGGTTTATTATCAGTTGCCCCAGCCACTTCTCGGGCTGGAGGAGGGGCCCAGACTCCTATTGCTCGTACTCCGGAGCCGGTAGCTCCTCAGCCTCAGGCACCAGTGGTCAGCCAGCTGTGGCCACTCAGTCAGGTACCACAGCTTATGCCGGCGATGGAGCGGCCATGACTTTCGATTCGTTATGGAGGCTTGATCGGTTCTCCAAGCTATTTACCACTACATTCGGTGGAGCCGCATCAGAGGATCCTCAGGACTTTTTATTCAGTTGCCATGAGATTCTCAAGACTATGGGGATCGTGGAGACAAACGGGGTTGACTTCTGTACCTTCAGACTTGCAGGATCCGCCAAGACTTGGTGGAGAGATTATTGCTTGACTCGTCCAGCAGGGTCCCCAGCTTTATCATGGGACCAGGTTTGCGGAACTATTTATGGAGAAGTTTCTCCCTGCTACTCGGAGGGATGTACTTCGGAGGCAGTTTGAGCGCCTCCATCAGGGCACTATGACAGTTACACGGTATGAGACGAGATTTATCGACTTGGCTCGTCATGCAGTGGTGATACTTCCCACGTGAGCGGGAGAGGGTCCGCAGATTTATAGATGGGCTCAATCAGCCGATTAGACTCCGGATGGCTATGGGTGTGGGGAGTGACATATCATTTCAGGAGGCAGCCAATGCGGCACGCAGAGTTGAGATGGCTCTTGCTAGGGAGGCGGTTATTCTTTAGATAAGAGGCCTCGTCATTCAGGCAAGTTTGGTGGTTCTTCCTCCGGTAGCAGAGAATCCTTTGATAGAGGCCAGTCCTTCGAGGCCTTTTCATTCCGCCCTTCAGGCTTCACGGGGTGGACCGGGTGATCGTGGTGTTCGGGGGCATCATTCGGACCAGGCCTACTATTAATGCTCGGCCTCTTCGAGTGTTCGTGGAGGCCGTTCGGGTCGTCGGGGCCGGCAGCCCTATCGGTCCAAGAGTTGCTACGGTTGTGGTGACCCGAGTCATTTTATCGGGAATTGCCCTCTAGCGACGGGCAACACTCAGGAGCGAGGTCCTCGTCCTATGATTCGAGGCCCCAGCTGACCCTCAGCCTGCCCAGCCAGCGAGAGGCGGGGGTAGAGATTATAGAGGTGGAGGTCGAGACCGGAGAGGTGGAGACCGTCCGGCGAGAGGTAGAGGTCGGCCGGTTGATGGTCGTCCTAGAGACGCGGCTCGGAGGGAGGTGCGGATCCCCGATTCTATGCTTTACCGGCCGGGCCAGAGGCGGAGGCATCGGATGCTCGTGATTACGGGTACTATTCTCGTGTGTGACGGAGGTGCTTCGGTATTATTTGACCCTGGATCTACCTATTCCTATGTGTCTTCCTACTTCGCACCGTATTTGGCTGTGCCCGGCTATGCTCTGGATATTCCAGTTTATGTGGCTACACCAGTGGGTGACTCCGTTGTAGTCGATCGGGTGCATCGTTCGTGCGTAGTTATATTTGGGGGTCTTGAGACCCGTGTTGATCTGTTGCTCTTGGATATGGTAGATTTTGATGTCATATTGGGAATGGACTGGTTGTCCCCATACCATGCTATTCTTGATTGTCATGCTAAGACTGTCACCTTAGCCTTGCCAGAATCACCCCGATTAGAGTGGAAGGGTACCTCAAGCCACTCTGTTCGACCTGTTATTTCTTATGTTAAGGCTCGACGTATGGTCGAGAAGGGGTGTTTAGCTTATTTGGCTTATGTTCGTGATTCCAGCGCAGAGGTTCCTTCCATTGAGTCGGTCCCTATTGCACGGGAGTTTCCTGAGGTTTTTCCTTCAGACCTGCCGGGCATGCCACCCGACAGGGATATTGATTTCTGTATTGATCTGGCACCGGGCACTCGGCCCATCTCTATTCCACCTTATCGTATGGCCCCGCTGGAGTTAAAGGAGTTAAAAGATTAGTTGCAAGACCTTCTAGAAAAAGGCTTTATCAGGCCCAGTGTTTCCCCCTGGGGAGCACCTGTGTTATTTGTGAAGAAGAAGGATGGCTCGATGCGGATGTGTATTGATTACCGGTAATTAAACAAAGTGACGATAAAGAACAAGTATCCACTGCCGAGGATTGATGATTTGTTTGACCAGCTCCAAGGAGCGAGGGTATTCTCTAAGATAGACTTGAGGTCAGGCTACCATCAGCTGAAGATCAGGGTGGCTGACATTCCTAAGACAACCTTTCGCTCCAGATATGGGCATTATGAGTTCTTGGTCATGTCCTTCGGGTTGACCAATGCCTCGGCAGCATTCATGGAATTGATGAATCGGGTATTCAGGCCTTACATAGTTCTGTTCGTGATAGTCTTTATAGATGACATCCTGGTATACTCCCGCAGCCAGGAAGAGCACGAGCAGCACCTCAGAGTGGTTCTTCAGACTCTGAAGGATAATCACCTATATGACAAATTTTCGAAGTGTGAGTTCTGGTTGAGTTCGGTGGCATTTCTGGGTCACATTGTATCGGTGGAAGGTATTCAGGTAGACCCAAAGAAGATTGAGGCAGTCCAGAATTGGCCTCGACCAGCTTCAGTGACTGAGATCCGGAGTTTCTTAGGATTAGCAGGTTACTACCGTCGATTTGTAGAGGGGTTTTCTTCTATTGCAGCCCCGATGACCAGGTTGACCCAGAAGGGTGTCCCGTTTCAGTGGTCAGAGGAGTGTGAGGCGAGCTTTCAGAAGCTCAAGACAGCCTTGACCACCGCACCGGTGTTGGTACTACCTACAGGTACAGGGCCTTATACAGTTTATTGTGACGCATCTCGTACAGGGCTTGGAGCGGTATTGATGCAGGATGGTAAGGTTATTGCTTATGCTTCGAGGCAGTTAAAGATACATGAGAAGAATTATCCAGTTCATGATCTTGAATTAGCAGCAGTGGTTCATGCCTTAAAGATCTGGAGGCATTATCTATATGGTGTGACATGTGAGGTGTACACTGATCACAAAAGCCTACAGTACTTGTTCAAACAGAAGGAGTTGAATCTACGACAGCGGAGATGGTTAGAGTTGCTAAAAGACTATGATGTTACGATATTATATCACCCAGGTAAGGCCAATGTGGTGGCCGATGCATTGAGTAGAAAGTATGCCAGCATGGGTAGTCTTGCATACATTCCGGTCAGTCAGAGACCATTAGCTCTAGATGTCCAGGCCTTAGCCAACCGGTTCGTGAGATTAGACATTTCTGAGCCTAGCAGGGTGTTAGCATGCACGGTCGCTTGTTCTTCATTATTAGAGCGTATCCGTGAGAGGCAATTTGATGATCCTCATTTGCGTGAGTTGAGAGATACAGTACAGCGGGGAGGTGCCACACAGGTAAACCTAGATGATGATGGGGTATTGAAATTGCAGGGTCGAGTTTGTGTACCCAATGTCGAAGGGATTCGAGAGTTGATCTTAGCAGAGGCCCACAGTTCGCGGTATTCTATTCACCCAGGCGCCGCGAAGATGTACCAGGACTTACGGCAACACTATTGGTGGCGCGGAATGAAGAAAGATATCGTTGCGTATGTCGCTCGGTGTCTAAATTGTCAGCAGGTGAAATATGAGCACCAGAGACCTGGTGGTGTATTCCAGAGGATTGAAATTCCCGAGTGGAAATGGGAGCGGATCACTATGGACTTCGTTACTGGACTTCCTTTGACTCGGAGAAAATTTGATGCTATTTGGGTCATTGTTGATAGACTGACCAAATCAGCACACTTTATTCCAATATCTGTCTCCTACTCGTCGGAGAGGTTAGCGGAGGTTTACATTAGGGAGATTGTTCGTCTCCATGGAGTGCCAGTATCTATTATCTCTGATTGGGGTACGCAGTTTACCTCGCGGTTCTGGAGAGCGGTCCAGCAGGAGTTAGGCACCCAGGTTCAGTTGAGTACAACATTTCATCCTCAGACGGATGGCCAGTCAGAGAGGACTATTCAGATTCTTGAGGACATGCTTCGAGCCTGTGTTATTGATTTCGGAGGCTCGTGGGACCAGTTTCTGCCATTAGCAGAGTTCGCCTACAATAATAGTTACCAATCTAGCATCCAGATGGCCCCGTATGAGGCGTTGTATGGTAGGCGATGTCGATCACCGGTTGGATGGTTTGAACCGGGAGAGGCTCGGTTGTTGGGTACAGACTTAGTTCAGGAGGCCTTAGATAAGGTCAAGACTATTCAGGAGAGATTGCGTTCAGCTCGAGTCTAGGCAAAAGACTTATGCGGATCGTAAGGTTCGAGATGTAGATTTCATGGTTGGTGAACGAGTATTGCTCCGAGTGTCGCCTATGAAGGGCGTGATGAGGTTTGGGAAGAAGGGCAAGCTCAGCCCTAGGTATATTGGCCCATTTGAGATTCTAGACAGAGTGGGAGGGGTGGCTTACGGATTAGCTTTGCCGCCTAGCTTATCAGCCGTGCATCCAGTTTTTCACGTATCTATGCTTCGGAGATACCACGGCGATCCCACACATGTGTTAGACTTCAGTACTGTCCAATTGGACAATGATCTATCTTACGAGGAGGAGCCGGTGGCTATTCTAGACCGGCGGGTTCGACAGTTGAGGTCGAAGAGTTATCCTTCTGTGCGTGTTCAGTGGAGAGGTCAGCCTCCTGAGGCATCGACCTGGGAGTCCGAGTCTGATATGCGGAGCCGCTACCCACACTTGTTTCCTGACTCGGGTACTTCTTTCTTTTGTCCGTTCGAGGACGAACGGTTGTTTTAGAGGTGGAGATTGTGACGACCCAAAGGGTCATCACTTATTTAATTAATCATTTCGAGCTTCGAGGCCTTGAAAACCTCATTCTATATTGCCTCGATTTACGTGCACGATCCGAGCTTGTAGCCGGAAAGATTTTGTGATAGAAAATATGAATTCTATGAGAAATTTGGATAAAAATGATATTAATATTGATATGGTTGACTTCGGTCAACATTTTTGGTAAACGGATCCGGACCCGAGATTGGATGGTCCCGAGAGGTCCAGAGGAAAATATGGGACTTGGACATGTGTCTGGAGTCGAATTCGAGGCCTAGAGCCCAAGTTATGAATTTTTATGTGAAATTGTTTTTAATGCAATTATTAAAGGAAATAAATTAATTGACCTTGGTATCGGGCTCGTATTTTGGTTCCGACGCCCGGTACAAGTCTTAAATATCATATATGTGATTTCTGTAAAGTTTGGTGACATTTGGATGTCGTTTGAGATGTTTTGGACCTTGAGTTCCAATGTTAAGAAGTTTTGAAAATCAAAAGTATGAAAATCATGAGTTTGAGGCTTGATTTGATTAAAACGAAGTGATATTGGCGATATGATCGCACGAACAAGTCCATAATGTGTTTTTGAGGTTGTGTACATGTTTGGTTTGGAGCCCGGGGGCTCGGGTAAAGATTTGATAGGCCGTTGGATGAAACTCTGAATTTTTGAACTGCTGGTTTTTCACCCAGCTGTTGGCTTCGCAATTGCGAAGTTTTCTCGCAATTGCGAAGGGGGACAGGCTCGCAAATGCGAACATTCATCGCAAATGCGAAGCCCCGTTTGGCTCAGCCTTGTTCGCAAATGCGAACAATTGTTCGCATTTGCGAAGGTCCCCAGTGCCAGCCTATGTTCGCAAATGCGAACAAAAGTTCGCAAATGCGAACATCCCCCATTATGCCTTGGTTCGCAAATGCGAACTATTGTTCGCAAATGCGAACACTGCCTTATACAAGCATGTGTTCGCAAATGCGAACATTAGTTCGCAAATGCGACCTGTTCGCAAATGCGAACAAATGTTCGCAAATGCGAACTTCCCACCCTTAGCTTAATTTTCAAACTCCAGAAATTGGTCGGGGTTCGCAATTGCGAACCCATGTTCGCAAATGCGAACACAGAGACCTGAAAAACACGAATTTCACTCATTTCTTCACATTTTTACAAAACCAAAACACCCATTTGCGATTCTTCAAGGATTTCTTCTTCATCAAAACGATTGTAAGTCACTTTTTACTTAATTCTTTCAATTCCTAACATCATTAAACATGTTTTTCATAAGAAATCAAAGATTTTCATGGTAAAATTCTTGTTTTTGTTAGAAAATAGGGTTTTTCATAAATTGGGGAATTGGACCTCGAATTGAGGTCCGATTTTGAAACAAATTATATATATGAACTCGTGGGGGAATGGGTAACCGGATTTTGGTTCTAACCCCGAATTCCGACCATGTGGGCCCGGGGTTGAAATTCACTATTCATGGCAGAATGTTGTATAAGTTGTATTTGGTATTAAGAATTAGTTTGTTGAGTAGAATTGATGATATTAAATCAATTGTGTATAGATACGGTTGGATTGGAGCCAAATTGAAAGAAAAGACATTTCCACGGAGTGAATTGTTCATAAGCATTCGAGGTAAGTGTTTGTTCTATCCTAGCTTGAGGGAATAGGATTATGTGTTATGTGTTATGTGATCGAGTGCGGTGTATGGGTCTGTGGTGACGAGCATCCATACACTGGCGTCTAGTATGACCGTGAGTCGTTGGAAAATGATATTTTGAGATATATTACAGGTGAATTGTTATTGTTCTCCCTTGTTGGGACTTGTTGTGAAGATAATTATTGATTGCCCTTGATGGGACGATTTATGAATTGTTGTTTCTTTCTCTGCCCTTAACCGTGATTGTTATTTGGGTGAGGAAGAGTGATAATGCACGAAGGGTGATGCCGTGCCATGTTTATTTATTTATGCACGAAGGTTAATGCCGTGCCATGTTTATTTATTGATTATGCACGAAGGATCATGCCGTGCCTCTGTTATTGATTATGCACGAAGGATCATGCCGTGCCCTGTTATTGAACCATGTACGAAGGATCATGCCGTACTATGGATGTGAGGATGAGAGTAAAAGCACGAAGGGTGATGCCGTGTACTTTATTTGTTTGTTTGGTGAGGATGAGAGTAAAAGCACGAAGGGTGATGCCGTGTACTTTATTTGTTTATTTGGTGAGGATGAGAGTAAAAGCACGAAGGGTGATGCCGTGCAATTGCTTGCTATTTCTTGAAGTGATATTATTCGTGTTTACATTATACTTTGTCTTCTTTGCGAAATTATTAACTGTGGTTAATTGTTGAATTCTTTAAGATATTCCTTATTGTGTTATTACTTGATTATTTCTTGTTATTTTGTGGTACACACATATATATTGAATTGCACAGATTTATGTGAGTGTCTGGTCCTAGGCTTGTCACTACTTCGCCGGGATAGGCCAGGCACTTACCAGCACATGGGGTCGGTTGTGCTGATACTACACTTCTGTGCGTTTTTGCACAGGTCCAGGTTACGATCAGGAGCAGCAGCAGCAGTAAATAGATTGCGTGGGAGTTGATCATATTTGAGACCGAGGTAGCTTGCGGACGTCCGCAGGCCCGGCGTCTCTCTCTTTATTTATGTTATTAGCTGGAGTCTCTTTGTTCCGAGACAAACAGAATTGTGTTATATTTCTTTCAGACTTTTATGTGTAGTATTCCATAGTAGTTTGTGAGTTGGTGACTCCACGTCTTGGGTAGAGGATTTCAGTATGATTTTCACCTTGTGATTCGTTATTTCCATTTCGATAAAGTATTCCGCATTTATTTAATTAAAATTGTGTTAAAAACAGGATAGTATGAATACAATGGCTTGCCTAGCTACCACGAGTAGGCGCCATCACGATCCCGATGTTGGGGGAAAAATCCGGGTCGTGACACGAACAGAGCTGCAGAGGAGCCAAGCGCTTGGTCGTATTGAGGCCCTGGAGGAGCGGATGCGTCAGGCGGTACTAGCTGATTTGGTTGTATTGCGCATATGACGCTATATATATATATATATATATATATATATATATATATGTCTATGTGTACGCGTGTTGTGCGTGTACCCATTTATATATTTTTGTGAATTTGCATTTTTACTATTTGGACTCTTAATATCATAGTATAAGTGACTTTGCCATATGTTATGATTTCTTTCACCGCTGGTGCTATTTTTTTGGGATATTATATGTCTTGAGAGTTTTATTATCTTAAAAAAAAATTTACCTACATGAGCAACTTTTAAAAACAATTGAATTTGATTCTTTTACCTATTGGGTAATTCAAATGCTTAATTATTTGTTCTCAACATTAAATAATTTCATTGATTTGACTCAATTTCATAATATATACTCCTATTAGTCTATTCCAATTTTAAATATTTTTAGTTTTAAATCCTTTTTTTTTTTGGTAAGAAGTTTTAAATCCTTGTGTCTGTTGTGATTATTAGTAATTTGACTTTTGCCAACCATTTCTCTCTTTGTTTTTCTATTTTATACTGTTAAATACTTTTATTTGTTATTTGTTCTAAATGTTGAATGTACTTTTCAAATATTGTGCTTAACTTGATGAAGAGTAAAACATTACTGTGGTATGTTATGTTCAAAAATAATAGGAATGGAACTATACAAAGTTAATTGTCGGCTCAAAATTGAATCATCCTTGCGAAGGTAATGCCAATTAGTGAATGGAGAACATAAAATTACGCAAAATATATATATATATAGAGAGAGAGAGAGATATTTTAAATAAATGAAATCATTCAAAGTTCAGCTTGATTATATCATATATATAGAGAGAGAGAGAGATATTTTAAATAAATGAAATCATTCAAAGTTCAGCTTGATTATATCAAATTCCATTTTTGTAATATCAAAAGATGCAGCTGGAAGTAAATTATTCTCCATCAAAACTATTTATTGTAGTTGAAAGTAGAGTGTCCTTTAAAAAGAAAAATAATTTGTGAGAGAGAGACCAAGAGAAACCAATTCATACTCCTCAAATTGCAAGTTGATTACCGTGAACATTTTAAAGGAAAGGTCCAAATTTGAATATAAACTGATGATAAAATTAAGTACTAAATATTACGACCTCCTATATAATTCAAGGAAGGAAAATATTTAGTCACAAAACTTTGAAATGGTTTTAAAGTCCTAAATATTGGGAACGTAATTTAAACTATAATTTTGTTCAATATAAAATTAATCGAACACTTTTACTTGGAAAGAACAATTCTCCGAATGCTCAAAACTAAGTAGCTGATTGTATGCAATGTTATTATGTTTATTTTCACAAAATAAAATTTTTAAGTGACTTTGGCCAAACAAAATGAAGTACTTCCAGTGGAAAGGAAAATTTGAGAACGTTAGTTTACATTGTTTTCGTCCTCTTCTGTTGCCTTTCCCCTAAATATTAGGAAAAATATAGGTATTGTTGTATCATAATTAACGTGAATCTATATATGGTAAACTCTTCATTGACTATTAAATTTAGTGCATGTAAAAGTCCTAAATATTAGAAGATAAGTAAAATGACAATTTTATTCAATGCCAAATCCACACATGTACAGTTGCAATATATATATATATATATATATATATATATATATATATATATATATATATATATATATATATATATTCGCGTATATAACACTATTTGGTCATGTGTCAATGTAAATGCATATTTAAATGCAATGCGTGAGAAGTACGTCAATAAAATCTTTCGGAATATCATAAGACCATTACTATTTAACCAAAATATGAAATTTTAATTAAAACTAGAAAATAAGAGAAAAATCGGGTTACTGATAATCAAGAGAGCGAAAAAATATAATAGGCTTTCTTTGAATAAAAATAAGCAATAAAGAAATTTGTATTCCAATATGATGTCCAAGATTTTCCGTATCCCCACAAATGATAAAACTTCTTCATTTTATAGCTGGTCCTAGGTAAAAGAATGAAACTTAAGCTTTAATGAGACAATTATGAATAATAAATGACATTGAATAAGCCGTTACAAAATCATTCCCATTAAATGCCAATTCTCCAACGTATCAGATATTTAATACTGAATTTGGACTCCTTTTCGTCTTGAGATTCATATGTTTAATCCATTTTGTTTCGTTGGCTTTAAATGACTCGAATTGGTACGAGACTCGTGTCTAAAATCACTTTTCATGCATGTTTACTTTCATTTTCCCATATCTTCAATCACCAAATTCTTGTTCTTTGAATCTTCAAGAATTTCCAGACTTAAATGCTTCATTTAGATACGAGATACGTATCTAAATTGTACCTCGTGTCTATTCTGAGTTCTTCTTCTCAATTAACTATTATATGTTGACCTTTTGACCAATCCACGTGTCATGCCACGTCACATTTAATATAAATTCAGCTTTTTTCCAATACAATTACACCTTTGAATAATATCATGAAGTAAACTTTTACAACTTACGTATTTCTGAGACCTATGAACAAATAATATAATAATATGACACATGGAAAATCAAGAATATAAGTATCTCCTGCATTTTTATGAATAATGTCATTTATGGAAGTTGTACATTTGCTCATTTCATTTGCATAATATAAATTATGCTAAAAGGAAAGAAGGGATAGCCTTAACATACCTGAAACGATTTTTTAAAATTTGCTATTCACGCTTTACAAAATCAATCAACCAAAGGTATCAATTTTTTGGTACGGATTTGTTTTGCTCTTCAAAGAGCTCACGATCAGCCACTTGGCACATACATCCGTCACACAATAAATAAACACTACCAAGATCCGGAACCCCACGGTAACACAGACTAAAAGAGAAATACAACTGTGGCTCTATGTGTAAAGAGTATCTAACAACGAAATGAAGAAAAATGTCAACTAGTAATGCTAGAATAGAAGGGAAGCCTCCGGATCCGCGGACGTAGCAGATCATACCTCGAAGTCTCCCAGAAAGCTGCAGAATCACCTAGTACGAGCCTGCTCTGATGTACCTGGATCTGCACAACAAAAGTGTGCAGAAGAGTAGCATGAGTACACCACGGCGGTACTCAGTAAGTGCCAAGCCTAACCTCGATGGAGTAGTGACGAGGAAGGTCAGGGCCCTACCGAGAAACAATAATAATATGATGATAACAAAATAAACAGTTTAACAGATAATGACAATAATTTCCGAAATAACAACATTACGATGTTTACTGCAACTGTCTACAATCAAGCTAACAACAAATAACCAACTCAAATAAACAAATCCAGGATCTGTGGGAATTGAACCCACAGTCCCATTCTCAGTACCTCTGGGTCTCCGGGAATCGAACCCGCAGCCCATGTCTCGATAATATCTCAATAACTCAGGATCTCCGGAATCGAACCCGCAGTCCCTACCAATAAGTCAGGATCTCGGGAATCGAACCCGTAGTCCACATTTCAATAATATCAGGATCTCGGGAATCGAACCCGTAGTCCACATTTCAATAATATCGGGATCTCGGGAATCGAACCCGTAGTCCACATTTCAATAATATCAGGATCTCGGGAATCGAACCCGTAGTCCACATTTCAATAATATCGGGATCTCGGGAATCGAACCCGTAGTCCACATTTCAATAATATCAGGATCTCGGGAATCGAACCCGTAGTCCATATCATTAATCTCAGGATCTCGGGAATCGAACCCGTAGTCCACATTTCAATAATATCAGGATCTCGGGAATCGAACCCGTAGTCCATATTATTATCACTCCGGGTCTCTGGGAATCGAACCCACAGCCCTGGGATCTCCGGGAATTGAACCCGCAGTCCACAAACACAGCAAGTAAAGGAAATGCACAGAGGGAGGTATAATATGCTTAACGATAGCTTCGCCGATGAACAGCGCCAGCGATTTACCAAGAAAACTCAAGTAAGTCAATTAAGCAACTAGACAGTTAGATTCTATCTAATCATGCTCTTCTAACCACTACCGGGTAAAAATATCAAATTAACAGCCAAAGACAGGAATATCGCTCGTCGAACATTTTAAATAAAGTACGTGTTCAACAACCAGCGCATGTACACGCCCGTCACCTCGCGTACAAGGCATTTAAACTATCACATAATATCCTAGGGTGAAAATTTCCCCCACACGAGGTTAGACAAGCCACTTACCTCAATTCCGGTACAAAACCGCTAAGAAATAACCCTCTTGCCACGAATGTCGGCCTCCACAAGTGTAGAATCCGATAAAAATCAATAGAATCACATCAAAATAGGCCAATTGGGCATTACCCAATCAAATTAACTCAAAATTCACCAAAACCCACAAGTTGCCAAAACCCGACTTTCGGTACGCTTATCGAAAAATCACGAAAATTATATTTTCGGGTTCCTTATCTCAATACGAGTCTAGGCATATAAAATTTACCAAAATCGGACTCCATTTGCCCACTCAAATCAGAGATTTTCTAACATTTAGGCCTAGGGCTCAAACCCACCTTTAATCTTCCAATTTTAGTGAAATAATCACGGATTTCATGATAAACCAACGAATTAAGGTCAAGAAACTTACCCCCGATGATTTCCCGATGATTTCCCAACGTTTCCCCTTCAAAATCCTCTCTTGGAGCTCAAAAATGGCGTTTTTGCGAATGAGGGTCGCGGCTGAAATGTTTCTGGACTTAAGTCACTGCCAGACATTTTTACTCTATGCGATCGCATGATCCCTGTTGCGATCGCATAGAACAAATTTTGACCCTCGCCAAACTACTCTATGCGATCGCATAGCCCTTAATGCATACCGAAAAATAACTATGCGATCGCATGCCCTGCTCCGCGATCGCATAGAACAAAAGCTGGACCCGGGACCCCTCTTCTCTATACACTATGCGATCGCATAGGACAGTACGCGATCGCATAGAACAACTTTCCAGAACTATGCGATCGCATGATACCATGCCCGCGATCGTATAGAACAAATACTCGGCCTCTTCGAAACCTTCTATGCGATCGCGTTAGCCCATTGCGATCGCATAGAGCATTCGTCTGCAGCACACACCAGCAGTTAACAGCATTTCCAAAATGCATGAAATAGCCCGATTGGACCCCCGGATTCATCCCGAGACCCCGGGATCCCAACGAAAACCACCAACCTATTCCAAAACATGATACGAACTTATTCTAATCATCAAAACACGTCTAACAACATCAAAACCCATAATTCTCATCGAATTCAAGCCTAAATTTCTTAAAACTTTCCGAATTGCATATTCGATCAAAAACCCGACCAAACGACGTCCGAATGACCTGAAAATTTGCGGACATATCCAAAATCACATAACGAAGCTACAGAAATTGTCGGAATTCCATTCCGACCCCCGGATCAAAATCTCACCTATCGTTCGGATTCTCCAAAATTTCAACCTTCGGCATTTCAAGCCTAATTGAGCTACGGACCTCCAAAATATATTCCGAACGCGCTCCCAACCCCGAAATCACCTAACGGAGCTAATGGAACCATCGGATTTCCGTTCCGAGATCGTCTTAATACTGTTCCGGCTACGGGCCATTTTCTAGCTTCAAAGCTCTTATTTAGGGACTAAGTGTCCCAAAAATGCTCAAATTTTCGGAACCGACTCTCCCGGCAACCCACAATAGCAGAAATGAACTTAGGGGAACAGTTAAGTTAGGGATTGGGGCGTAATTTTCTAAAACGACCGGTCGGGTCGTTACATCTTCCCACACTTAAAGATTCGTTCGTCCTCGAACGAGCATAGAAAACATACCTGAAGTAGTGAAAAGATGAGGGTACCGGCTGCGCATATCCTGCTCGGTCTCCCAAGTCGCCTCCTCGACCGGCTGGCCCCGCCACTGAACCTTTACCGAAGCGATGTTCTTTGACCTTAGCTTTCTGACTTGCCTGTCTAGAATGGCTACTGGCTCCTCAACATAAGACAGATCCTTGTCTAGCTGAACGGATGTGAAATCCAACACGTGCGACGGGTCACCATGGTATCTCCGGAGCATGGAGACATGAAATACGGGGTGAACTCCGGCTAGGCCGGGAGGTAAGGCCAACTCATAAGCAACCTCCCCAACACGCCTCAAAATCTCAAAAGGGCCAATAAATCTAGGACTCGGCTTCCCTTTCTTTCCAAACCTCATAACGCCCTTCATGGGCGAGACTCGAAGCAGAACCCATTCACCAACCATAAAAGCCACATCGCGAACCTTCTTGTCCGCATAACTCTTCTCTCTAGGCTGGGCTGCACGAAGTCTGTCCTGGATCACCTTGACCTTGTCCATTGCCTCCTGAACCATATCAGTACCTAGCAATCTGGCCTCGCCCGGCTCAAACCAACCCACGGGAGACCCGCACCTCCTACCATATAGGGCCTCGTACGGTGCCATCTGAATACTAGACTGGTAGCTGTTGTTATAAGCAAACTCCGCCGGTGGCAAGAAGTGATCCCATGAACCTCCAAACTCAATCACGCACGCACGGAGCATATCCTCCAAAATCTGAATAGTGCGCTCGGACTGCCCATCAGTCTGGGGGTGAAATGTTGTGCTCGGCTCCACCCGAGTACCTAACTCATGCTGTACAGCCCTCCAGAACCGCGAAGTGAACTGAGTGCCTCTATCTGAAATAATGGAAATGGGAATACCGTGCAGCCGAACTATCTCCCTGATATAGATCTCTGCCAGTCACTCCGATGAATAAGTAGTGCTCACCGGTATAAAATGGGCGGACTTGGTCGGCCGATCCACAATAACCCAAATGGAATCAAACTTCCTAACAGTCCGTGGAAGCCCAGATACAAAGTCCATGGTGATGCGCTCCCATTTCCACTCTGGAATCTCAATCCGCTGCATCAATCCACCTGGGCGCTGATGCTCATACTTCACCTGCTGGCAATTGAGGCATCTAGAAACATAATCAACTATATCCCTCTTCATCCGCCTCCACCGGTAATGCTGTTTCAAGTCCTGATACATCTTCGCGGCACCCGGATGGATGGAATACCGCGAACTATGGGCCTCTGCTAGAATCGGCTCTCGAAGATCATCTACATTGGGCACACAGATACGCCCCTGCATCCTCATAACTCCATCATCCCCGATGGTAACATCTCGAGCATCACCACGCCGAACTCTATCCTGAAGGACAAGCAAATGAGGGTCGTCAAACTGACGCTCCCTGATGCGGTCAAATAGAGAAGACCGAGAAACCACACATGCCAGAATCCGGCTGGGCTCCGAAAGATCCAGTCTAACAAACTGTCTGGCTAAAGCCCGAACATCCATCGCCATAGGCCTCTCTGAAGCTGGTAGATATGCTAAACTCCCCAAACTCTCTGCCCGACGACTCAAGGCATCAGCAACCACATTAGCCTTGCCGGATGATAGAGAATAGTAATATCATAGTCCTTCAGTAGTTCCAACCATCTCCTCTGACGCATATTCAGGTCCTTCTGCTTAAGCAAGTGCTGCAAGCTCTGGTGATCAGTGTAGATCTCACTGGTCGCCGTATCATTAAAAAAACGCCAAATTTTCAAGGCGTGAACAATGGCAGCTAGCTCCAAATCATGAACATGGTAATTCTTCTCATGCACCTTCAGCTGTCTCGACGCGTAGGCAATCACCCTACCGTCCCGCATCAATACCGCACCGAGTCCAACTCGTGAGGCATCACAATATACGGTATAGGACCCCGTACCTGTAGGCAACATCAATATAGGGGCCGAAGTCAAAGCTGTCTTGAGCTTCTGAAAGCTCGCCTCACACTCGTTTGTCCACTGAAAAGGGGCACCCTTTCGGGTCAATCTAGTCATAGGTGTTGCAATCGAAGAGAACCCCTCTACGAAACGACGGTAGTAGCCCGCCAAACCAAGGAAGCTGCGAATCTCAGTAGCGGAGGAGGGTCTGGGCCAACTCTGCACGGCCTCCACCTTCCTCGGATCTACTCGAATACCATCACTCGACACCACGTGGCCCAAAAATGCCACTGAACTCAACCAGAATTCACATTTAGAGGACTTGGCATAAAGCTGCTTCTCCCTCAGGATCTGAAGCACTGTCTTCAAATGTTGCTCGTGCTCTTCCCGGCTCCGAGAATATACTAGAATATCATCAATAAAGACAATCACGAACGAGTCCAGATAAGGCCTGAACACACTGTGCATCAAATGCATAAATGCTGCTGGGGCGTTAGTCAACCCAAAAGACATCACGAGGAACTCATAGTGACCATACCGGGTCCTGAAGGCAGTCTTCGGGATATCTGGCTCCCGAATCTTCAGCTGGTGATACCCGGAGCGCAAATCAATCTTAGAAAACACATGTGCGCCCTGTAACTGGTCAAATAAATCATCAATACGGGGCAAAGGATACCGGTTCTTCACTGTAACCTTATTCAGCCGACGATAGTCAATACACATACGCATAGAACCGTCCTTTTTCTTCACAAACAATACAGGAGCACCCCAAGGCGAAACACTGGGTCGAATAAAACCCTTGCCCAATAACTCCTGTAACTGATCCTTCAACTCCTTCAACTCGGGAGGAGCCATACGGTACGGTGGAATAGAAATGGGCTGAGTGCCCGGCAACAAGTCAATAGCAAAATCAATATCTCTGTCGGGCGGCATGCCCGGAAGATCGGCTGGAAATACATCGGCAAAGTCACGTACCACATGAACAGAATCAATAGAGGGAGTGTCAATACTGACGTCCCGCACATAGGCTAGATAAGCAGCACACCCCTTCTCAACCATACGCTGAGCTCCGAGAAAAGAAATAACACGGCTAGGGGTGTGATCTAGAGTACCACTCCACTCAATACGTGGAATGCCTGGCATAGCCAACGTCACGGTCTTGGCGTGACAATCAAGAATAGCATAATGGGGCGACAACCAGTCCATGCCCAGAATAATATCAAAATCGACCATCCCAAGCAGCAATAGATCCGCTCTGGTCTCAAAATCACAAATGGTAATCAAACACGACCGATATACGCGGTCCACGGCCAAAGAATCACCCACCGGAGTGGAAACATAAATGGGGGCACTCAAAGAATCCCGAGGCACACCCATGTGAGAAGCAAAGTAAGAATAGAACCGATGCCTCCCTGTGACTAACCATAATAATACCGGTGATAACGAGTCAGATGCAACAGCTGCAGTGCGATCAGGAATAGCATAAAATCTGGCCTGACCCCTCTCTCGAGGGCGGCTTCTGGCACTCTGATCCCCGCCCCTGGCTGGCTGGGCAGGTGGAGTGGCAGCTGGGGCTAGAATGATGGCCTGTTGACCATGTGAACCATATTGAGGCTGCGAAGTATGTGGAGGTGCTCCTCTCCTATGGCTGGGGCACACCCTAACCAGATGGAGAGTATTCCCACACTGAAAACAAGCTCTGGGAGGACGCGGTAGCTGTGACTGACCGGTCTCGCCCCTACTAGTCTGACCCATGGAGGTACCCCGCACAGGAGGCATACTAGAAACTGGGAGCATAATAAGGCTCCTGAGGTGCTGGAAGAGCTGGACTACTACCGGCTGCTCGCAATGTTGAATGAACTGGACGACCGGAACAACCCCAGCCAAAACGATCGGCTGCTAAAGTGCGGGCACCAGAGAAATGGCTCGACACACGAGACCACTTAGCCTCCCTCTCTCCCCGCTCTCTAGGGAGCATACTCTCGATCCTCCGGGCAATGCTCACCACCTGCTAATATAGTATATCTGTCTCCAATTCCCTAGCCATGTTGGATCGGATCGGCGGAATAAGGCCCTCAACAAATCTCCGCACTCTCTCCCAGACCGTGGCTACCAAAGCCGGTGCATGCCTAGCTAGACGGGTGAAACTAATAGCATACTCGGATACTGTCATGGAGCCCTATTGGAACCGCTCAAACTCCGATTGCCAAGAATCCCTAAGGCTCTGGGGAACAAACTCCCTCAAAAACAGATTAGAAAACTGCGTCCAGGTCAATGAAGTAGACTCATCTAGACTATCCAACTCATATGTGCGCCACCAATCATAAGTGGCCCCACGAAGCTGAAAAGTAGTGAAGGAAACCTCGCTGGTCTCCGCTATCCCCATGGTACGAAGGATACGATGACAGTCCTCTAGAAGACCCAATGCATCATCTGTAGCCAAACCACTGAACACTGGAGGATCATATTTCTTGAACCTCTCTAATCTACTCTGCTCGTCCTCGGAGGCAGCTGGTCCACCTTCGGGTTGTACTGGGGCGGCATGAGGCATAACAATAATCTCTGGAACATACTCCACGGGTACTCGCTGCTCAGGTGTAGCGGCTGCGGGAGTCTAGGCCCCTCCACGGCCTGATACGTAGCTGCAGTGAGAGGAAGTAACCCTGCCTGAGCTAAAGTAGTATACATGCTCATGAACAGGGCCAGGGTCTCCTGGAGTGCTGGAGTAGTAGCAACCGTAGTCGGTTACTAGGTGCCTGCGCTCCAACCTGATCCACCGGTGGTGTATCAGTGGCAGTGTGCACGGGTGCTGTGGCCGCACCTCGGGCGCATCCTCGTCCTCTACCTCGGCCCCGGCCTCTGACGGCGGCAACAGGGGGCGCGGGTACCTGATCGTCGCGAGTAGCTCGTGTCCTCACCATCTGTGAGAGAATGGAAATCAATAGTTTAGATTTTGATGCCAAAAATATCGCACGACACGGAATCCAAAGAAATGAAGAGTTTCCTAAACAGTTACATAGCCCCTCGTAGATAAATACAGACGTCTCCGTATCGATCAGCGAGACTCTAAGTAACCGGTCTGTGTCCCGTGACTCCTATGAACCTAGAGCTCTGATACCAACTTGTCACGACCCTAGTTCACCAATTGTGAACATGTCGTGATGGCACCCAGTCCCCACGACTAGGTAAGCCTAACACGTTGCGGAATATATAAATTATAATTACTTAAATAAGAAACAGCGGAAAATAACATAAAAGATATGTAATCCGTGCCACTTAGCACATACATCCGTCACACAATAAATAAACACTACCAAGATCCGGAACCCCACGGTAACACAGACTAAAAGAGAAATACAACTGTGGCTCTATGTGTAAAGAGTATCTAACAACGAAATGAAGAAAAATGTCAACTAGTAATACTAGAATAGATGGGAAGCCTCCGGATCCGCGGACGTAGCAGATCATACCTCGAAGTCTCCCAGAAAGCTGCGGAATCACCTAGTACGAGCCTCCTCTGATGTACCCGGATCTGCACAACAAAAGTGTGCAGAAGAGTAGCATGAGTACACCACGGTGGTACTCAGTAAGTGCCAAGCCTAACCTCGATGGAGTAGTGACGAGGAAGGTCAGGGCTCTACTGAGAAACAATAATAATATAATGATAACAAAATAAACAGTTTAACAGATAATAACAATAATTTCCGAAATAACAACATTACGATGTTTACCGAAACTGTCTACAATCAAGCTAATAACAAATAACCAACTCAAATAAACAAATCCAGGATCTGTGGGAATTGAACCCACAGTCCCATTCTCAGTACCCCTGGGTCTCCGGGAATCGAACCCGCAGACCCGTAGTCCACATTTCAATAATATCAGGATCTCGGGAATCGAACCCGTAGTCCACATTTCAATAATATCAGGATCTCGGGAATCGAACCCGTAGTCCACATTTCAATAATATCGGGATCTCGGGAATCGAACCCGTAGTCCACATTTCAATAATATCAGGATCTCGGGAATCGAACCCGTAGTCCACATTTCAATAATATCGGGATCTCGGGAATCGAACCCGTAGTCCACATTTCAATAATATCAGGATCTCGGGAATCGAACCCGTAGTCCATATTTCAATAATCTCGGGATCTCGGGAATCGAACCCGTAGTCCACATTTCAATAATCTCAGGATCTCGGGAATCGAACTCGTAGTCCATATCATTATCACTCCGGGTCTCTGGGAATCGAACCCACAGCCCTGGGATCTCCGGGAATTGAACCCGCAGTCCACAAACACAGCAAGTAAAGGAAATGCAGAGAGGGAGGTATAATATGCTTAACGATAACTTCGCCGATGAACAGCGCCAGCGATTTACCAAGAAAACTCAAGTAAGTCAATTAAGCAACTAGACAGTTAGATTCTATCTAATCATGCTCTTCTAACCACTACCGGGTAAAAATATCAAATTAACAGCCAAAGACAGGAATATCGCTCATCGAACGTTTGAAATAAAGTACGTGTTCAACAACCGGCGCATGTACACGCCCGTCACCTCGCGTACAAGGCATTTAAACTATCACATAATATCCTAGGGGTGAAAATTCCCCCACACGAGGTTAGACAAGCCACTTACCTCAATTCCGGTACAAAACCGCTAAGAAACAACCCTCTTGCCGCGAATGTCGGCCTCCACAAGTGTAGTATCCGATAAAAATCAATAGAATCACATCAAAATAGGCCAATTGGGCATTACCCAATCAAAATAACTCAAAATGCACCAAAACCCACAAGTTGCCAAAACCCGACTTTCGGTACGCTTATCGAAAAATTACGAAAATTATATTTTCGGGTTCCTTATCTCAATACGAGTCTAGGCATATAAAATTTACCAAAATCGGACTCCGTTTGCCCACTCAAATCAGAGATTTTCTAACATTTAGGCCTAGGGCTCAAACCCACCTTTAATCTTCCAATTTCAGTGAAATAATCACGGATTTCATGATAAACCAACGAATTAAGGTCAAGAAACTTACCCCCGATGATTTCCCGATGATTTCCCAACGTTTCCCCTTCAAAATCCTCTCTTGGAGCTCAAAAATGGCATTTTTGCGAATGAGGGTCGCGGCTGAAATGTTTCTGGACTTAAGTCACTGCCAGACATTTTTACTCTATGCGATCGCATGATCCCTGTTGCGATCGCATAGAACAAATTTTGACCCTCGCCAAACTACTCTATGCGATCGCATAGACCTCAATGCGATCGCAATGCTTACCGAAATATAACTATGCGATCGCATGCCATGCTCCGCGATCGCATAGAACAAAAGCTGGACCTGGGACCCCTCTTCTCTATACACTATGCGATCGCATAGGACAGTACGCGATCGCATAGAACAACTTTCCAGAACTATGCGATCGCATATCCATTCCCGCGATCGCATAGAACAAATTCTTGGCCTCTCCAAAACCTTCTATGCAATCGCATTAGCCCATTGCGATCGCATAGAGCATTCGTCTGCAGCACACACCAGCAGTTAACAGCATTTCCAAAATGCATGAAATAGCCCGATTGGACCCCCGGATTCATCCCGAGACCCCGGGATCCCAACGAAAACCACCAACCTATTCCAAAATATGATACGAACTTATTCTAATCATCAAAACACGTCTAACAACATCAAAACCCATAATTCTCATCGAATTCAAGCCTAAATTTCTTAAAACTTTCCGAATTGCATATTCGATCAAAAACCCGACCAAACGACGTCCGAATGACCTGAAAATTTGCGGACATATCCAAAATCACATAACGAAGCTACAGAAATTGTCGGAATTCCATTCCGACCCCGGATCAAAATCTCACCTATCGTTCGGATTCGCCAAAATTTCAACCTTCGGCATTTCAAGCCTAATTGAGCTACGGACCTCCAAAATATATTCCGAACGCGCTCCCAACCCCGAAATCACCTAACGGAGCTAATGGAACCATCGGATTTCCGTTCCGAGATCGTCTTAACATTGTTCCGGCTACGGGCCATTTTCTAGCTTCAAAGCTCTTATTTAGGGACTAAGTGTCCCAAAATGCTCAAATTTTCAGAACCGACTCTCCCGGCAACCCAAAATGGCAGAAATGAACTTAGGGGAACAGTTAAGTTAGGGATTGGGGCGTAATTTTCTAAAACGACCGGTCGGGTCGTTACACCTTCAACATACCTGAAACGATTTTTTAAAATTTGCTATTCACGCTTTACAAAATCAATCAACCAAAGGTATCAATTTTTTGGTACGGATTTGTTTTGCTCTTCAAAGAGCTCACGATCAGCCACGGATTTGGTATGTTATCAATTGTTTTGCTATTCACGTATTTGGTTTGCAAGACTTATGACCTTACATTGCCAAAAATGTGTAGTCTTACTAGTCATAGAAAGCTTTTGGGTGTGACCTACTTGTTGGATGACTATGCCATCCTAATCCTCCTAATATTTCATCTACGCAAGACTTAATGAGTCATTTAAATGGGATTAGGGTTCTACCACCTAATTCTTTAGTTTGGGGGTTTAATCATTATCCAATAATTCCTTAAATATGTAGATAATATTTTATTACTCAATAATAAACCAATTATTCAGCTAATTAAAAATTATCTCAAATCTTAAAATACTACTCTCTTGACACTCTTTATATACCATATTATCATGGTCATGTGGTACCTTGTATGGCCCTAGTTCATAAATATCGGGTATTTTAGCTTGGGCCGTATTTTATCCCAACATGCCAAACTATGACGAAGATTCTGTTTCTTTAATTTTTTTACCCTCTCACCTTCACGAATCTACTCATCACTTGTTTGAAATAGTATAACGCATATAAATCTTAAAATAATCTCATTCCCGAACTTACGTCGAATAACTTACGATAAAACTTTAACATACAAAAATGCGGGATGTAACATCTCATTTTCAAGACTTATCCATTTACTTATAGCATACATTCACGTACGAAAATATGGATGTAACATCATTCCCCCCTTTGGAATATTCATCCTCGAATTTTGATATATGCACTTATCATTTTCATAAATTATGTCTTTTGAATACTTACTCTCATTTCCATCTAGGTAACTGTTCTCTGAACAATTCCAAAGGCCAAGGCATTCTCCCCCTCTCCTCCCCTATTTAGGCCTCTTTCTCACACCATGACTTGTGGTCGGAATCCTTCCATTCTCGTAAATGTTGCTATCTTCTATCGTGCAGCATGCACGACTCTGACGTTGCAAGTGCACCTATGTGACTCTTCTCTCCTTTTTTCCTTCGGCTTTTAGCCAATCTCTAGGCCTTACTTTATAAACATATACAGAGCTTGATAAGACGTCCCTTTAGGAATCTATGGGTATACAGAAACTCTTTGCTTGGTACTTTGTTGAACTTACGAATATTTGTTATACCTTATTTCATAGATTCGTTTATCCATCCGTATGACTTTATTTCCATAACTCATAATTTGATTTATCGTTACTGAGTTCTTCAACCAAACTCCATGATACTCTATTTACTTATCCTACATGTATAAACCTAACTCTTTTATTGCTTCCTCGTGACTGCTCATCTTAAAATCGTTGGCCTATTCTCAGCTCATACTTTGTTACTCTTATCTATCCATTGTTGATTCACCTCAACGTTGATATAAAATCTACCATTGATAACTTGAAATTTCTTAAGTAATGCATTGTCACTGGGATATATGTCTTGTAGAGGAACATCTGAAATGATTAGAGTGATCCACTTGTCGGGATACTATAGAGTAAGGTGACTTTGAGGTGAAGATGTCATTAGTGGTGATTCCCCAGATCATTCTGTCCTCCTCTATAGGATTGGATGGTATTAATGTATGTAGGATGGTATTTTGGATACTTGGGGGATGCTTAGGGAGATAGAAATTTCCAATTCCCATTATTGTGAACTGATTCCACTGTTATGGCCAGGTCCTCTGGTGTAAGTGGGCCTTCAAGTATGGATCTGGTTTAGGGAGGTTTGTGATCCAAAGGTCATCGATGAATCTGACTCTGTTCCCTAAGTGCACGACCCATCTTTTGGCTTGTATACGTGTTTTCCACCCTTCGAGTATGCATTTCCAGGTGTAGCCAAAGAGTTTGATAATGATCGAGTAGCGATATGGCTCGTATAATCTGTTTTTGTCTTCTCAGGGGAGAAGGATTGGGTCTATTTTTACCTTGCCGTTTTGTTGATTTTCTGGGTTTTCTAGCTCAAATACAAAGTAGTCTGCTCGTGAGGTATCCTTTTTGTCAAAGAGCATTTCTTTGTAGGAGTGTAATTGAGGGGTATCTTTTCCATTTTGCCGGAGTCTGGTGATTTTGGTGGTATGTTAGGTATTTTTTGTGGGTTGTCCATTGGATTTGGTTCTACTGAGAGGTGACAGTTTCTATCTCTAGGTTTTCTGAGTATCTTCAATGTTGAGTTACTTAACTAGAAGTTATCACCAAAGACCCATATTTTTAGTACTACATTTGTATTAGTTTTTCCTTCTATGATTTTCATGGGGGGGGGGGGAGAGGGGTTAAGAATAACTTCGGGTAAAGGGAATTCAAAACCTTTAACATCCGTCATACTGATTTTAATATTGCCCAAATACATATTAGTTCAAAAATTATAAAATTAAAAGTAAGAAGCACTCCCTCTATTTCAATTAAGATGACACACTTCTCTTATTAGTCTGTTTCAAATAGAATGGCACCTTTCTAGAAAAATAATACAACTTTAAACTCTTTATTTTACCTATTTCACCACTAATGAGAAGCTTTTATAACCATACAAATGTCATGGTTTTACAAAGCTTTTTCCCTTGAAATTTTAAAACCATAAGTTTCAAAAGTTTTTTTTTCTTAAATTTTGTACGGAGGTAAACTACCTCATTTAAATTGAAATGGAAGGAGTAAACTTGTCACGACCCAAATCCGGTCGTAATGGCACCCAACACATTGTTAGGCAAGCCCGACCATTCAAAACTAATCCCAACTTATGATGATTCAAGAATTTGAACAATGATATTAATCAAAAGACTAGATATACTGAGTAATATACTGAAATCCAACAAAAATACTAGAACATAAACCCAAACAGGATCCGGTGTCACGACCACAAGCCTCTAATACAGAGTGTCATCCTATAACAAAATTGTCTAAGAAATATTGAATAATTAAAGATAGGTATAGGAGGGAAGGATCATGCCATACAGCTACCTCGATGCTCCCGAAAGATGCTACTCAGCTAAACATGTCCTCCCTCAGCTTGTGATGCATGCACCTAGATCTGCATACAAGGTGCAGGGAGTAAAGTGAGTACTCCGCATCAGCGAGTAATAAACATAAATAATAGGTGAAGATAAGCAATCACTACAAAACACAAGGCAAACTATACAGGCAGTGCCAAGCCTTTAACAGTATAACCAACAACTCAATGAAATAATAGCACAGAAGGAACCATGACAGATAACAGGTAAGAAAAAATGCAAGAACTCAATTCAATGCAAATACCAGTACACTCAAGTACTCATTATGGCGTGTAGTCCGAGCCAAACTACAAAAAAAACAGCACTTAGCGACGGATTTTAGCGACAAACTGTATTCCGTCGCTGATTAACGAATGATTGGCTACGGAATAATAATTTCGTTGCAAAAAAAGGCAAAAAATAGTTAGTATCTAATATAGCGACGGAATAGCGACGAAGTCGAAAATTTGTCGCTAATTTATGGCGCTAAATATTGGCGCCCTCAATTTACCAACGAATTTAGCGACAAAAGGTGAGCGACAAAATATTTTACCACAGCGACGGATTTAGCAATAGAAAATCTGTCGCTAGACTTAATTTCTTTATCAAAATATTATAAAACTCCTTGCTACAGAAATTTCCGTCGTTACTATTTTTTTATGAAAAATAATGTTATTGTTAGCGACGGAACTTTATCCGTAGCTACGCCGTCGCTGAAAACCACATAAGTATTTTACCTAGGGCACAAATATGGTAAAACATAGTGTCTTCTAAAACAATAGAAGACACACGAGAGAGCAAAATCGGGCGGCTGATACCAAAAATCAGTAGAACACGATAAGGGTTTTCAAGAACAAGCGCAAAAGTAGTAGCCAACTTGAATCTAAGGTTTGTAGATGGCTTTGTTTCTTCTTCTGTTTCTTATGCTTAGTACTAATTTTGGGTACCAAAAAGATAAGCCACGATTTGTATAAAATTTGCAAAAATCAGTAGCCAAGTATGGTTTTCTATTTGGGCATTTAAAATTTGATTTTCCTGAAATTTTTGGAACAACATTTGAGATGGCTCTTGCTTTTGTATTTGTGTGTCGAAAAATTATTTATTTTAAAGTTGTTTTTGTACTAATATTTCTGAATTTTTTGTATGGATTGTAAAAAGGGTTGTAGCAATTCCCATTCTTAGAAGCCTTTTTCTTATGTGAGTGTTCCAATAATATATGAAACTAATAGATTTCTCTGTGTGTATGTGTTTCTCTATGTGTATGTGTCTCTCAAATTTGCAGCAGGCGTGTATGTTTTTCTCCAGATATTTATTCATTATATGTTTTATATTTATTTTTCTTTTTCTCACCATTTCAACTGTATTTGTTTCAACGGTACATGCCTGCTCTCATTGACAAAAGCAATCTCAAATTGGTTTTAGTACATATAGACAAGTTTTGCCAGGATTATTTTAGAATGATAAATTCTCACATAAACAATTTTATAGGCTTTGACTTTTCTTTAGTAGGAATATGATATTTAGCATTGGATTGGTGTCAGTGTCTATGAAGCTTTTCAGTATTTTGCTGAAGCATTTTCTTCCTTTACTTGTAAGGGCATATAATACTGTAATGGATTTTTGTGAATACTAATCTTAAACATAAAAAATGAACAAGAAAAGTTAAATAAAACTAGTTAAAGGACAAATTTTGGATATTCAAACGAAGTTACAGTATAAGCATAAGTTGGAATTTATCTTTTTTGTTTGTTAATTTCAGCTCCATAACACAGTCATCTAAAAAAAATTAGCTCTTCGCAATTTCAAGCATTTTTTCACCGGAGGACAAGCATCTTTTGAAATGATATTATATAATTGAATAAATAAATTTCCATGCATCTTATTTGATGTTTTGCCCAGACCACTCTTTCTCTGTGTATTCATCAATTTTTTTATATTGATTGTTGATTAGTAACTTTAAATTTGCCCAGACCTCAATTTTTCTTATTATCTTATTAGAAAAAAGAAGTTTGATTATCTTGTTTTGTTTCTACATTAAATAGGAATATGGATACTTTAGAGCGTGCTTGGATGTATGAGAGGTTGGATGGCCGAGGGGGAATTAATTCTAAATTTGTAACTGGTGTGGATAACTTTCTCATGTTTGCACGTTCTCAGCAAAATCGCATGAGTGGTGAGAATGTTCGATGTCCATGTAAAAAATGTTGCAACATTATATACATGGATGTTGAAACAATTAGATTGCACCTTTTTAAGTTTGGATTTGTTGAAAACTATTCTGTTTGGAAGTATCAAGGGGAAAACGATGTGTCTGGGGTGGCGTCTTCTAGCAGTGATATACATGGTGGTGTTCAACCTGAATTTGGATATGACAATCCATACCGACAAATGGTTTTAGATGCAGCTGGACACAACTTTGGCCAGGGTTCTAGTTGGCAAGCTTATAGTAATTCTGAATTTGAGTCGTCTCATCATTTTGAGCCTTCAATGGAGGACGAGGTTAATCCTTCAATGGAGGAGGAGCCTAATCCTGAGTCTCAAAGGTTTTACGATTTGCTAAAGGCCGCTGATACAGAATTGTATCCTGGTTCTTCCCTCTCTCAACTTGCAATAGTTTCTAGGATGTTAAACATTAAAATGGAGAACACTCTATCACAAAGGGGATATGACCAAATGATGCAATTGATGAAAGAGGCTTTACCTGAAGATAACATAATGCTTGAAAGTTATTATCAAACCAAGAAGCTAGTGCGTAGCTTGGGTTTGCCAGTTGAAAAGATTGATTGTTGTAATTTAGGATGTATGTTGTATTGGGGTGACGATGAAGATCTCACATCGTGCAAGTTTTGTGGCTACGAGAGGTTTAAACGTCGTGTTGGTTCTCGTAAGAGGAAATTAGTCCCTTATAAAAGGATGTATTATTTTCCTTTGATTCCTAGATTGCGAAGATTATATGCATCTCATGCTACAGCTGGTGATATGAGATGGCATCATGAGCATATACAAGAGGAGGGGGTAATGCATCATCCATCAGACTCTGAGGCTTGGAAACACTTCAATGAAACTCATTCATTTTTTGCTGCTGAACCAAGGAATGTAAGGCTGGGGTTATGTACTGATGGTTTCCAACCATTTGGTCAATCAGGAAGAAAATACTCTTCATGGCCAGTGATTGTCACTCCATACAACTTACCTCCTTGGATGTGTATGAAAGAGGCGTACATGTTCTTAACTGTCATTGTTCCAGGGCCAACCAATCCGAAACAAAAAATTGATGTTTTTCTACAACCTCTAATAAAAGAATTGACCTTGTTATGGGAGGAAGGTGTGGAAGCATTTGACATCTCAAAAAAGCAAAACTTTCAATTAAGGGCGGCTTTGATGTGGACAATTAGTGACTTCCCAGCATATTCGATGTTATCAGGATGGAGTACTGCCGGTAAGTTAGCATGTCCTTATTGTATGGAGGAAGCACAATCTTTTAGATTACGTCATGGTGGAAAACAAACTTGGTTTGATAGTCATAGAATGTTCCTTGAACAACATCATCCATTTAGGAAAGATCGTAAAAACTTTCTTAAAGGTCAGACTGTCAAAAGGCTACCACCAGCACTTAGAACGGGAGATGAAATTTTGAACCAAATTAGTGAGTTAGGGCTAAGAAAAGTAACAGAGGAAGATGCACAAGTAGTTAATTCGAGAATATGTAAATCTTGTGGATGGAAAAAGCGAAGCATCTTTTGGGATTTGCCTTATTGGAGTTCTAACATGATTCGACATAATCTTGACGTCATGCATATTGAAAAGAATGTCTTTGATAATGTGTTTAACACGGTTCTTAATGTTAAAGACAAAACCAAAGACAATCCCAAAGCACGTCTGGATATGCTAACCTATTGCGATAGACCTCAGTTGGCAAAGGATGTTAGTGGCAAATATCCCAAAGCTACATATACAATAGACAATGAAGCAAAAAATATCTTATTCGATTGGGTGAAAAGTTTGAAGTTTCCAGATGGGTATGTTTCAAATTTAGGTCGATGTCTAGAGACGAACAAGTCTAGGTTATTTGGCATGAAAAGTCATGATTGCCACGTGTTCATGCAACGATTAATGCCTATTGCCTTCCGTGAATTACTTCCTAGTAATGTATGGCAGACACTTACAGAATTGAGCTTATTTTTTAAAGATCTTACTTCGACCACTCTACGAGTGGCTGATATGGAGAGATTATCAATAGACATCCCACAGATCTTGTGTAAGTTGGAACGTATATTTCCACCAGGGTTTTTTAACTCAATGGAACATTTGCCCGTGCACCTGCCATATGAAGCAAGAATTGTTGGACCTGTACAATATCGATGGATGTATCCTTTTGAGAGGTAAATTTAAATATGTCATAATAGTGACAAATATGCTACACATGACTTTTTAATTTAACGGTCCATTCGTTTATCTATTTAGGTACCTTGGAACTTTGAAAAAAATGATCGGGAATAAAGCTAGTGTTGAGGGATCTATTTGTGAAGCATACTTGATGACAGAGTCAACACAATTATTTTCTCATTATTTTGAACCTCATGTCATTACACGTAATCACAATGTGGACCGAAATGATGATGGTGGTGTTGTAGAAAATCATGAAGGAAATTTATCAATATTTACACATCCAGGCCGACTATCGGGAGAACCAAAAAAGAGGAGTTTATCCTTGGAAGAAATCAAGGCTGCCCAAACTTACATTCTACTAAATTGTAAAGAGGTTGAGCCATTTGTAAGGTAACATTTGAAAGTTATACTTGCTTAATATAACAAATATTCATATATCAGAAGCATATTAACTCTTATAAATAAGATACTATGTACGTGGAACGTTTACAAGAAGAATATCCGAATGTAACTCGGGATCAAATAGATGAGAATCTCGAAACATATTTCTCTATATGGTTCAAGCAATATGTAAGCCTCCAACAATAATTTACTTTTATACAATAATGTACATACATTGACTTGTTAAATTTAATTAAGTGTTACAAATTTTTAATAGGTCCGAAGCAACCATATTGAGAATGCATTCTTGCGTAGCCTTGCTCATGGACCATTGACAAGCGCGATATGTCATTCAGTGTATTTTGTTAATGGATATAAATTTCACACAGAAAGTCATGGTAGCGCAAGATCAACAATGAATAGTGGAGTTTGTATATCGGATCCAAATGTTGGTGACTACTATGGTCGGATACAAGAGATTATACAAGTAGAATACCGTGAAGAACCTTTAAAGAATACTGTATTATTCAAGTGTGAATGGTTTGACCCAACAATACATGTTGGTGTTAAAAAGCATAATCAATACAAATTGGTGGATATTAACCACCGTCGTCGATATAAAAAATATGAACCTTTTATTCTTGCGATGCAAGCAACTCAAGTGTGTTATGTTCATTATCCTAGCAAGAGAAAGGACAAGGAGGATTGGTTAGCTGTATTGAAAGTTAAACCTCGACACGTTGTTGAATTACCCGATGATGAAGTGATGGCAATTTCATATACGAATATCCCCTTCCAAGTTGAAGAAGTTGAAGATCATGTGATAGATATGAACATTATTGTTGATGAAAATATACTCTTACATGATCCAAATGGGGGTTTAATTGAAATGGATGAACACGTTGATGATGAATTAATGCTAGATCTTAATGAAACTGAAGAAGAAGAAGAAGATGATGATGAAGAGTATGAAACGGAAGATACATAGGATGATGAAGAAGAAGAAGAAGAAGAAGAAGAAGAAGAAGAAGAAGAAGAGTATGAAACGGAAGATACAGAGGATGATGAGGAATATTTGGTAGAAGAAATAGATAGTGACTAGTGTGTTAATTAAAAATATGTTGATGTATCTTACTATATTTTGTTTATTGTAATCTAAGTTGAATGTTACGTATTTTGTTTCTTGTAATCTAAGTTGAATGCTATCTGCAAGAATATATCTATATTTGTTGCTTTTCTTTGATGTCTAAGTTCTCACTTATTTCCCTAAATTTATCACTTACTATGACTCTAATTTGTTTACATGTACTTTTTTGTAGATATGACTCGAGGGAGAGGCAGAAATGGCATGGCTCGTGGAGGCAAGTCTTCAATCAGGAGTATGGGTAATGCTGCTATTCGTTCGAATATGCCTTCTGTACCCATTCCCATAATCAGTCCTCAACAAGGTGGTACAAGTTCTTTAGTTGGGCAGAATCACAAAAATGAAGTACAAACTTTAGCTCCTAGCAGTACGACACCCGTTCAAACATCAGGTCATGGTAGTACCCCAACTATTCATTCTGAATCATCTCCTAATACACCTGATCAGAGTAACCCAATAGGTGAGGGCATATCTACTCAAAGCAACACAATTGGTGAAGGTGAGTGCACTAGTAGTTGCGGGCAGCGGACACTTGTTACTCTTTCTCCTATTGGGTTAGTCCATATTATATTTTTACTATTATTTTTTATATAGAAATTTTGATTTATGATACCCCTTTAACTATTTTCTTCAAAATTTTTCAGGTTAGAACCTAGTGGATTATGCTCGTCGAAAATATTTAAATCTTTCAAGCATGAACTTGATCCAAATGGAATCAATTGGAAAAGTGTCTCTAACGAGATAAAAAACTTTTATTGGGGAGAATTTAAGGTATAACTTCTCATTACATTATGAATTTAGGAAGTATATTAACTCTTATAAATAAGATACTAATGTTATTACTTTATAAAATTATTTCAGAAGAAATTCTATTGGGACTCTTCCATTGAAAGTGCAGTGAGCAGCCAATGGGAGAATAAGGCATCAATAAGGTACAAAGATTTCATTTCCAAAATGAAAGCTAAAAAAACTAGGCCAAGAGGTGTTCCAGTAGAAGTGTGGGAAAGTTGGGAACAACTTTGGAAAGATCCCAAGTGTGTTGAAAAGTCGGAAATAAATGCAAATAATCGCCGTGGCGGTAGGGATGGAGTCTCCACCGGGACTCACACAGGTGGCTCTGTCTCCATTGGGGAGTATCGCAAGAGACTTGTAAGTATATTGCAACTTTAACCTTATTGGAAGTTTGAACTTAAAATTTCTTCTTGTTGGTGTTAACAATTGCTTATAGTAAGCTTAGCTTTCGTTAGGGGTAATGCTTCTAGTTTTAATCCAAGTAAAGCAGTGAATTTTTATGTTAAAATGTTGCATTATGGTTTTGTTCCTAATAATTATACATTTTCTTTTGTGATTAAAGCTTTGTCTAGTACTAAAGAGTAATTTTTAGTGAAGCCTTACATTGTTCAACAATTAAAACAGGAACTAAAGAAAGCTAGTGTTGGTTTTATTATTGGTTTTATACAAAAAAGTGAACTAGAGAAAGCTAGTGTAATGATCTTTTACTGTGCTTCTTGTTGAAATAGATAATGTTACTGCTTCTTGTTGCTTAATATAGCAGAGCAGTGTTAGTGACTCCTCAGCTGAAATGGATAATGTTACTGCTTCTTATTTCTTAATGTAGCAGAGCAGTGTTAGTGACTTCTCTGCATTTTTCTATAAAAAAATTGTATTCTCGTCATTATCCCTTTACTGTGCTGGTGAAATGGGTCAAATATTGTTCTAAAGCTTTTAATATGTTGTTGTGCATTCTCTTAATGATCTCAATTAAATATTTGAACTATATATAGAGTTTGGAATAAGCAATTAAAATAGGTGTTGTAAATAATATTTTCTTATAGCATTAAGGTATAAAATTTAGCCATCGTATAAAATTACAGCGTTAATCTTCTCTTTTGTATAAAATTATAGCATAGTATAAAATTAATAAGTCAAAACAATACTAAATTTACTTAATTACAGCATAGTATAAAATTACATCATTAGTATTCTCTTTTGTTGGTCATGTATTCATAGACCAACATTTTTTATTCTCCTAGCATACCTTCACATAGTGGGCATGTTGTACTACGTTCCTACCCTATTTACTTAGCATGTCTCTGTTGTGAAAGTCTTTTCTAGATATCAAAATACATTATAAATATCCATTTGGGACATCCTTGATTATTGCATAACAGTATCTTCCAGGTTGCCTTTGGAAACTCTCCTTTTAGCTTATCGTACATGCCTCAAATTCAATAGTTTTCTGTATTCAAAATCTATTTAGGAGATTGAAGAACCTTACTTTACTCAATTTGTCTTTGTACAGTAAAGTATGTTTTTCATAGTTGGAGTTATCAGTGACGTGTGACAAAAGTTCTGGTTCTACTATAGTAATATTTTCATCCTTTTAAATTTTTTTTTTGTACAGGCTGTTGAAAAGGGTCGAGACCCAACACCAAGTGAGTTACATTTGTACGTCCATACACATGGGCATGATGGAAAATCTTATCTTGATGAGAAAGCTCGAATCGTTCATGTAAGTCCAATATTTTATAAACTTATTTACTACAATATAAAAAGAGTAAGAAAAGTATCCTTTCTGTTGGTTAATTAAATGCTCAACATTCTTAATTGTTTTAATTTCACTACTTATTACACCTCTTTTACAGGAAAGGTATCAGGAAATATTACAGGAACAAACACAAACTCAATCTGATATTGATCAATGGAAAGCGTATTACGAAGCCGCGGGAGGGGAAAAGAAGAGAAGAGTATATGGTCTTGGATCTCAAGCAAAATGCTACTATGGACCGAATCTTCGTGGCTCTTCCGGATCAGATGCTTCATCGTCAATACCACCTTCGAGTGCTCAGTCAACATCGAACCTGGATGAGTTAGTGATGCGTTTGATTCCTGCACTAACAGAGCACATAGTTCCTGTGCTAACTGATCACATGCTTCCAGTATTGACTGAGCGGGTGCGTGAAATGATTTCGTCACCCTCCTTGACTTCTACTGACCGCCTATCAGATGTGGTACCAAAAGCACATGCTTCTCCTACTGCTACTATTCTTGGGGTTCATCCTTCGGTTTCAAATGATGACCTTAACCCCTAAGCCTCGTATTTGGAAACTTTTTGTTTTGAACTTTATTGTTGGTGTTAGGGATAATTTGCACCTTTTGGTTTGGAAGCTTTTGTTTTGAACTTTATTGTTGGTGTTAGGGATAATTTGCACCTTTTTGGTTTGGACTTTGTTATTGGTGTTAGGGATAATTCGAACTTAATTGTATTAGCTATATGCATATTGATATCATTTTGGACCTTGAAATATGTTAATTTGTATGAATTTTAGTTATTATTAAGGATATCTAATAATTTACGTACAATGTGCCTGAGCAGGAAAAATTATAATATTCGATAAAAAGATCTAAAAAGGAAAAATGTTGCGACAGATTGCGACGGATATTTTTTGTAACCAAAATAAATATATAAAATAACATTGCGACAGACGATTTTGGTCGCCAAATGAAAAGCTGAAATGAGTCTCTTGGCGACAGATTAGCGACCGACTTTCTATCACAAAACCATGCCAGCGACGAAATGCATTGTGAATTTAGCGACACAATTTTTAAATATATTTCTATAATTTTGTCGCAAATTATAGCAACGGACAGTGTTCGTCGCTATAACGTCGCTAAAATTGCGACGGATTCCATTTTTCCGTCGCAAACAGCTTAGCAACGAGCAAATCAGCAACAAATGGTAATCCGTCGCTAATCCGTCGCTAATACTGTTTAGCAACGGAAAAGTCTATTTAGCGACGGATTTGGGTCGATCTCCACTTCTGACATTGCGTTTGTATTTCCTCTTGATTCAGCTTCACAATTTTGATTCCATCTCTTATTTCTGTTGGATAGAATTTCAATTGTAACCCTTGATTTACTGTTCTATTGCCATTGACAACTTCTGCCATAGTCCGTTTCACCCTTTCAGCTCCTGATTCCGCAGAGTATGTCAATTTCCTTGCTTTCGTAACCATATTTTGCTCAATTTCTTCCATAACTTCCTGTTCCTTCAACTGTGGTCCTTGCATACGGAAGTAACTTCGGAGCAAATAAAACGCACCAACACCTTCTGTTAAACTGATAGCCTACTTGAAGGACTTTCATCCTATCTATCGAGACCTGCGGGCATGAAATACAACATCCCCGGGCAAAAAGGGAGGTCAGTACGAATAATGTACCAAGTATGTAAGGAATGAAAATCAGTAAATAATAGACATGAGAGAAACATAGAGTAAAAGACTCGATATGTAACTCTAGATAACTCTGTAAATCATGAAATATTTATGTGACATGCATATATATATGAATGCCATGCCGTACATAGGTACATGGGTTCATAATATCATCAAGCCTCTGAGGGCATTCCATCATATCATCTCGGCCACTCTCGTCAATTTGTACTAGCTGATTTGGTTGTATTGCGCATATGACGCTATATATGTATATATATATATATATATATATATATATATATATATATATATATATATATATATATATATATATATATATATATATATATATATATATATATATATATATATATATGTCTATGTGTACGCGTGTTGTGCGTGTACCCATTTATATATTTTTGTGAATTTGCATTTTTACTATTTGGACTCTTAATATCATAGTATAAGTGACTTTGCCATATGTTATGATTTCTTTCACCGCTGGTGCTATTTTTTTGGGATATTATATGTCTTGAGAGTTTTATTATCTTAAAAAAAAATTTACCTACATGAGCAACTTTTAAAAACAATTGAATTTGATTCTTTTACCTATTGGGTAATTCAAATGCTTAATTATTTGTTCTCAACATTAAATAATTTCATTGATTTGACTCAATTTCATAATATATACTCCTATTAGTCTATTCCAATTTTAAATATTTTTAGTTTTAAATCCTTTTTTTTTTTGGTAAGAAGTTTTAAATCCTTGTGTCTGTTGTGATTATTAGTAATTTGACTTTTGCCAACCATTTCTCTCTTTGTTTTTCTATTTTATACTGTTAAATACTTTTATTTGTTATTTGTTCTAAATGTTGAATGTACTTTTCAAATATTGTGCTTAACTTGATGAAGAGTAAAACATTACTGTGGTATGTTATGTTCAAAAATAATAGGAATGGAACTATACAAAGTTAATTGTCGGCTCAAAATTGAATCATCCTTGCGAAGGTAATGCCAATTAGTGAATGGAGAACATAACAAAATGAAGTACTTCCAGTGGAAAGGAAAATTTGAGAACGTTAGTTTACATTGTTTTCGTCCTCTTCTGTTGCCTTTCCCCTAAATATTAGGAAAAATATAGGTATTGTTGTATCATAATTAACGTGAATCTATATATGGTAAACTCTTCATTGACTATTAAATTTAGTGCATGTAAAAGTCCTAAATATTAGAAGATAAGTAAAATGACAATTTTATTCAATGCCAAATCCACGCATATTGGGCAATATATATATATATATATATATATATATATATATATATATAGCGTATATAACACTATTTGGTCATGTGTCAATGTAAATGCATATTTAAATGCAATGCGTGAGAAGTACGTCAATAAAATCTTTCGGAATATCATAAGACCATTACTATTTAACCAAAATATGAAATTTTAATTAAAACTAGAAAATAAGAGAAAAATCGGGTTACTGATAATCAAGAGAGCGAAAAAATATAATAGGCTTTCTTTGAATAAAAATAAGCAATAAAGAAATTTGTATTCCAATATGATGTCCAAGATTTTCCGTATCCCCACAAATGATAAAACTTCTTCATTTTATAGCTGGTCCTAGGTAAAAGAATGAAACTTAAGCTTTAATGAGACAATTATGAATAATAAATGACATTGAATAAGCCGTTACAAAATCATTCCCATTAAATGCCAATTCTCCAACGTATCAGATATTTAATACTGAATTTGGACTCCTTTTCGTCTTGAGATTCATATGTTTAATCCATTTTGTTTCGTTGGCTTTAAATGACTCGAATTGGTACGAGACTCGTGTCTAAAATCACTTTTCATGCATGTTTACTTTCATTTTCCCATATCTTCAATCACCAAATTCTTGTTCTTTGAATCTTCAAGAATTTCCAGACTTAAATGCTTCATTTAGATACGAGATACGTATCTAAATTGTACCTCGTGTCTATTCTGAGTTCTTCTTCTCAATTAACTATTATATGTTGACCTTTTGACCAATCCACGTGTCATGCCACGTCACATTTAATATAAATTCAGCTTTTTTCCAATACAATTACACCTTTGAATAATATCATGAAGTAAACTTTTACAACTTACGTATTTCTGAGACCTATGAACAAATAATATAATAATATGACACATGGAAAATCAAGAATATAAGTATCTCCTGCATTTTTATGAATAATGTCATTTATGGAAGTTGTACATTTGCTCATTTCATTTGCATAATATAAATTATGCTAAAAGGAAAGAAGGGATAGCCTTAACATACCTGAAACGATTTTTTAAAATTTGCTATTCACGCTTTACAAAATCAATCAACCAAAGGTATCAATTTTTTGGTACGGATTTGTTTTGCTCTTCAAAGAGCTCACGATCAGCCACGGATTTGGTATGTTATCAATTGTTTTGCTATTCACGTATTTGGTTTGCAAGACTTATGACCTTACATTGCCAAAAATGTGTAGTCTTACTAGTCATAGAAAGCTTTTGGGTGTGACCTACTTGTTGGATGACTATGCCATCCTAATCCTCCTAATATTTCATCTACGCAAGACTTAATGAGTCATTTAAATGGGATTAGGGTTCTACCACCTAATTCTTTAGTTTGGGGGTTTAATCATTATCCAATAATTCCTTAAATATGTAGATAATATTTTATTACTCAATAATAAACCAATTATTCAGCTAATTAAAAATTATCTCAAATCTTAAAATACTACTCTCTTGACACTCTTTATATACCATATTATCATGGTCATGTGGTACCTTGTATGGCCCTAGTTCATAAATATCGGGTATTTTAGCTTGGGCCGTATTTTATCCCAACATGCCAAACTATGACGAAGATTCTGTTTCTTTAATTTTTTTACCCTCTCACCTTCACGAATCTACTCATCACTTGTTTGAAATAGTATAACGCATATAAATCTTAAAATAATCTCATTCCCGAACTTACGTCGAATAACTTACGATAAAACTTTAACATACAAAAATGCGGGATGTAACATCTCATTTTCAAGACTTATCCATTTACTTATAGCATACATTCACGTACGAAAATATGGATGTAACATCATTCCCCCCTTTGGAATATTCATCCTCGAATTTTGATATATGCACTTATCATTTTCATAAATTATGTCTTTTGAATACTTACTCTCATTTCCATCTAGGTAACTGTTCTCTGAACAATTCCAAAGGCCAAGGCATTCTCCCCCTCTCCTCCCCTATTTAGGCCTCTTTCTCACACCATGACTTGTGGTCGGAATCCTTCCATTCTCGTAAATGTTGCTATCTTCTATCGTGCAGCATGCACGACTCTGACGTTGCAAGTGCACCTATGTGACTCTTCTCTCCTTTTTTCCTTCGGCTTTTAGCCAATCTCTAGGCCTTACTTTATAAACATATACAGAGCTTGATAAGACGTCCCTTTAGGAATCTATGGGTATACAGAAACTCTTTGCTTGGTACTTTGTTGAACTTACGAATATTTGTTATACCTTATTTCATAGATTCGTTTATCCATCCGTATGACTTTATTTCCATAACTCATAATTTGATTTATCGTTACTGAGTTCTTCAACCAAACTCCATGATACTCTATTTACTTATCCTACATGTATAAACCTAACTCTTTTATTGCTTCCTCGTGACTGCTCATCTTAAAATCGTTGGCCTATTCTCAGCTCATACTTTGTTACTCTTATCTATCCATTGTTGATTCACCTCAACGTTGATATAAAATCTACCATTGATAACTTGAAATTTCTTAAGTAATGCATTGTCACTGGGATATATGTCTTGTAGAGGAACATCTGAAATGATTAGAGTGATCCACTTGTCGGGATACTATAGAGTAAGGTGACTTTGAGGTGAAGATGTCATTAGTGGTGATTCCCCAGATCATTCTGTCCTCCTCTATAGGATTGGATGGTATTAATGTATGTAGGATGGTATTTTGGATACTTGGGGGATGCTTAGGGAGATAGAAATTTCCAATTCCCATTATTGTGAACTGATTCCACTGTTATGGCCAGGTCCTCTGGTGTAAGTGGGCCTTCAAGTATGGATCTGGTTTAGGGAGGTTTGTGATCCAAAGGTCATCGATGAATCTGACTCTGTTCCCTAAGTGCACGACCCATCTTTTGGCTTGTATACGTGTTTTCCACCCTTCGAGTATGCATTTCCAGGTGTAGCCAAAGAGTTTGATAATGATCGAGTAGCGATATGGCTCGTATAATCTGTTTTTGTCTTCTCAGGGGAGAAGGATTGGGTCTATTTTTACCTTGCCGTTTTGTTGATTTTCTGGGTTTTCTAGCTCAAATACAAAGTAGTCTGCTCGTGAGGTATCCTTTTTGTCAAAGAGCATTTCTTTGTAGGAGTGTAATTGAGGGGTATCTTTTCCATTTTGCCGGAGTCTGGTGATTTTGGTGGTATGTTAGGTATTTTTTGTGGGTTGTCCATTGGATTTGGTTCTACTGAGAGGTGACAGTTTCTATCTCTAGGTTTTCTGAGTATCTTCAATGTTGAGTTACTTAACTAGAAGTTATCACCAAAGACCCATATTTTTAGTACTACATTTGTATTAGTTTTTCCTTCTATGATTTTCATGGGGGGGGGGGGAGAGGGGTTAAGAATAACTTCGGGTAAAGGGAATTCAAAACCTTTAACATCCGTCATACTGATTTTAATATTGCCCAAATACATATTAGTTCAAAAATTATAAAATTAAAAGTAAGAAGCACTCCCTCTATTTCAATTAAGATGACACACTTCTCTTATTAGTCTGTTTCAAATAGAATGGCACCTTTCTAGAAAAATAATACAACTTTAAACTCTTTATTTTACCTATTTCACCACTAATGAGAAGCTTTTATAACCATACAAATGTCATGGTTTTACAAAGCTTTTTCCCTTGAAATTTTAAAACCATAAGTTTCAAAAGTTTTTTTTTCTTAAATTTTGTACGGAGGTAAACTACCTCATTTAAATTGAAATGGAAGGAGTAAACTTGTCACGACCCAAATCCGGTCGTAATGGCACCCAACACATTGTTAGGCAAGCCCGACCATTCAAAACTAATCCCAACTTATGATGATTCAAGAATTTGAACAATGATATTAATCAAAAGACTAGATATACTGAGTAATATACTGAAATCCAACAAAAATACTAGAACATAAACCCAAACAGGATCCGGTGTCACGACCACAAGCCTCTAATACAGAGTGTCATCCTATAACAAAATTGTCTAAGAAATATTGAATAATTAAAGATAGGTATAGGAGGGAAGGATCATGCCATACAGCTACCTCGATGCTCCCGAAAGATGCTACTCAGCTAAACATGTCCTCCCTCAGCTTGTGATGCATGCACCTAGATCTGCATACAAGGTGCAGGGAGTAAAGTGAGTACTCCGCATCAGCGAGTAATAAACATAAATAATAGGTGAAGATAAGCAATCACTACAAAACACAAGGCAAACTATACAGGCAGTGCCAAGCCTTTAACAGTATAACCAACAACTCAATGAAATAATAGCACAGAAGGAACCATGACAGATAACAGGTAAGAAAAAATGCAAGAACTCAATTCAATGCAAATACCAGTACACTCAAGTACTCATTATGGCGTGTAGTCCGAGCCAACCATATATTTAACATCAACGGTGCTCACTGGGGGAGTGTATAGACTCCGGAGGGGCTCCTACAGCCCAAGCGCAATAAATAAGCCATCTCGTGGCGCTAACCATACCCTCGACTTCAATATCATATAATACCATTGCGGCGTGCAACCCAAGCCATCCATAATCCAGAAATTACTATAAGCCCCTCAGGCACTTTTAAATCAGTAATTCACAACCCAAAATACAATTTGAGTTTTCAAGTTTAGAAAAAGTGGTTGAGTTTGCAAAATAGTATTTAAAACCTTGGATGAGGTTAAACGATATGCAAAGTATGCAAAATCAGTGAAATCAATCCTTGAAGGATTCAAATAACTGTCACGAAGCCCAAATACAATAGTCAAATCCAAGTAACAATTATTTCCAGCATGTTCTAGTAGAAAAACACATTAAAATATCACTGGGACAGACCAAGTCACTATGCCCAATAACTAAGAGGCCCGCACTCGGCATGCCTCACCTCAATATAGCGGTTCTAGGGTCTCAAACCTTAGTACGTCATTTACACCCATTACTCACCACAAACCGGCCCAAACTCTAGCTCGCTATGCCGTTTTCCTATCAAATTGACCTTCTCACACATCAAATCTGATCAAAACCACAAGAAATACATTACAATAGGCTAAGGGAATATAACCCAGCCGAAAAGACTCGAAAAATATTGAAAATCACGAAGTTTAAAAATCCAGCCCTGGCCCACTTCTCAAAAAATTATAAAATTTACATCACCAGATTCCTCATCTCGCCACGAGTCTATACATATCAAATTTATCAAAATCGGAGTCCATTTCACCCCTCAAATCCCTATTTTAAACTCTCTTAAGTTCAAGCCCTAAACCACCATTTTTGACCTTTGATTCCTTGATTATTCAGTTTAAATCCATGTTTATACACCATGAAATCGAATTCCAAGTCCAAGAGTCCATACCTGATTAAAGCCCTCGAAACCCACTTCAAAATCGCCTCAAAGTTCTCAAAGTTCAGAGTCCACTTTCAAAAATTTGCGAAGAAGATTAATCTCACTTTACTGCCAGGCATTTCGCTTCTTCTCATGAAATGCCGCTTTTGCAACTTCCACTTATGCGGTCAATGTCCACTTTTGCGAACTTTCACTTAAGGCCCCTTTCTACTTATGCGGTCCCCATATCGCATCTACAGGACCGCTATACGGTCCTACTTCCGCTTCTGCAGAACCTGGCAAAGGCCAAGTCTTCCGCTTCAGCGAGATCGTACCTGCGGTCTCATAACCGCAGGTGCAAAACCAACAGATGCTAACAACATCATCATGCAACAAACTTCAAAAACTCTCTGTTTAACCACCCAAACTCACCCCGAGGCCCCCGAGACCTCAACCAAAAGCATAGACATGATCCAATACCCTATTCAAACTTGTTCCAATCTTAAAAACACATCCAACAACACAAAAATCCTCATTTCTTTTCAATTTCACGTCTAAGTTCTTCAAATTCTTCCGGAACTCATGTTCAATCAAAAACCCAACCAAATTACCTCTGAATCAACTAAAATTTTGCACACATATCAAAATCACCTAACGAAACTATTGCAACTCTCGAAATTCCATTTCGATCTTCGGATCTAAATCTCACCTACCAACTGTCACACCTCCCTTTTTTACTACTTTTCTGAAGATAAAGTATACCCCGTTGTTTACTAGTACACCCCAAGATATGATATAATGATAACAACAAGGAAGGAGTTTTTCCACCGTAAGGACAATCATAATGGAATTTATTTAGATTTCAGAGTCGCCACTTGGGAAGATAATGGTGTCCCAAGTCACAGGTTTAATCCAGAATCCGAGGAAATATGACTATGTTTTAACAGTCTACAAAACTAGAAATTCGGATAAGGAATTATGTTAACCCGGGAGAAGGTGTTAGGCACTCCCGAATTCCATAGTTTTAGCACGGTTGCTCAACTGTTATTTTTTACCTATTTGATTCCTTTATATGCTTTTACAAATGTGGATGTCACATTTTGTTATTTTTAATGACTTGTGATGTCGCGAAAATGCATTTCGAGTCACACCGCAACCAGTACGCCTGCGACTTAAATACGTTTCAGCTTCGCCGGGATTTGAGATTTGAGTCACATAAATGTGCACTCGTATTAAGGATGTATATTTTAGTCGTGCCTATAATGTCTACGCCTTATCATCTTTAGGAAAGACAGTGAAATTTGCTAAATGGTCTTCCCGAGTCTAACATTCTTATTAAAATTCATATTGAGGGCCCCGCGTATCTTTTCATTTTAATACGAGGCCCATCCCTTTATTTTATAATTCCAAACTTATCATATACTACATTTGCTATTTTCGTTTTTTTCCTAATCATGATATAGCTTTTGATATTTTTTGAATTTATTATTATTATTATGTCCAGGCCAATTACTTATTACTAGGCCTGGACTTTTGGAATGTGTTAACAGTCCGTTATGCGTGAATGGGCTTCTGAAGCCCAGGATATACGAATACCTTCACACACAGATCCAAGGGTGATTTTAGTCGAATTTGGGCATGTATTCATGTCCAGCTCCAGAGATAATAAATGAAATGTAAAGCAGAATTGTAATTTCAACATAAAACTCAAACGAAAGTTCTTCAAATAACAAAATAGACCAATATAATTCATATTTTGTACAAGGCCCAAGATTACATGTCAATCAATACTAATTACAAATTCTAATAACTGATTAAACAATAACAGGAATTTGGTACTATCACTTTTAATTCAAGTACTAAAGCAGTAACTATAATACTAGTTATGAACTTATTTGGTTGTCTAATTTTAACTAAAAGGAAAACTATATTGAAATGTTAGCTGAACAGGCTCGGATTATTATCAATTACAGAATTCTAAATATATTATTGTTAAATGAGACTGAATAACAAAGCAATTTAAACTTATTTACTTATTTCCCTTTTTCTGAACTAAACGTTCCTAATTCAAAATTTAATTAACTGAGATAGTTAATCTCCAGCTTATACTATTTCATAGGTGAATTAATTTTGGTGTTAACTTGTTTTGATCTTATATTAGCTGAGAATTAATTCTAACTATGTATCATTAGCTACCCTACTCTAACCTACAACAATCTCCATACAGTGATTAATCATTACAAACGATCCTAATGAATTACAATCATACTAGGAGATATCAATTACAAACTAAAAGGAATAACAAAAAGTAAAATCATCCAAATAACTCATGTGATTTCATTTCTTCAAATCATGCACGATTACAACTTCAGAAATTGAGAGTGTACCTGATTCAAAGAACAATCTATGAGTCTAGGTTTGAGGATGAAGAATAGTCAGCAATGTAGCAGCAACACAGTAGCAAACAGAATTCCAAATATAACAGTCCAGCAAATCAACAAGTAGAATCGAAGAGTTCAAGTAGAATCCAAAAGAATTGAAGGATAATAGACTCTAACAGGAACTCCCAGATTAATACCCAAAGCAATCAACTAAGAATCACAGTATATAGAACCAGATTTCTAAATTTCAGAGCTGAACTCTTTGTAAAAATGCAGAACCCTTTTTTAAATATAATTTCTAGCTTTTTCAAGCTCTCTAATGGCCTATTTATAGACTGATTTTGGGGTGGAATTGGGGGGAAATTCAAATAAGCTATTTCCAATCCCCTCC